>CM053770.1:144967458-145052472 GCA_028658325.1 Potorous gilbertii
TGATCTTAAAATTATTAAGAAAGAATTCACTGATGAGAACATCTCTTTGAAAAGGAAAATTGAACAAATGGAAAAAGAAGTTCAAAAATGAACTGGAGAAAATAACTTCCTAAAAGGGCAAATGGAAAAGGAAGTACAAAAAATCTAGTTGAGCTCTGCTCCCGGGGTGGAAGGGGCACTGTCCCTAGCTTTTTGTGCTAGTGTTGCAGATCCTAGATGTTTGCCTTATACTGCACTGATATTCCCCTGAGGCTCCTGGGGGACCCTCATATCTGGTGTTGTACTGTGTGGGGAGGGTAAGCATTGGCTAATACTGCTAGTGGTGGTAGGGCCATGGCTATTTAGTTGGTGCTGAGTTGTGCTCCTAGTGGTGGCAAGTGGCATGTTCTGAAGCCCAGTGGCATGTTTCTGCTTTTTCCTGTGGTTACACTGAAGTGTGTGGAGGTTTGACCTCTGGAGGCTGCCTATTTGCCCAGGGCTATGTTGAATCCTGGCTGGCCAGACTTGGCTGAAACTGTCTGTTTGCTTAGGCACCCACAGGATTAGAGTCTACCTGTTTCCATGAGAGACTGTGCTGCAGCATGTGAAGGTCTACCTACTAGAGGATATTTGTGTGCCCAGGGCTACACTGAATCACATGGTAGTTCTCAGAGCTGTAGTCTGCCAGTTCCCCTGGCTATGCTATGGTACATGGGAGTCTTGGTTTTGGTGTTTGCCTACATCACCCCACTTGAGTTCAGAATACCATGTTGGTTTGCTGAGGTGGGACTTACTGTGGGCTTGCTGGAAGGCTTCACATCCTGAACTACATTCCCCTTTCACTTGCATAAAATGGACCTCTTCTGCCAATTCTTCAAGTTTCTTGGGCTGAAAGATTTTTTCACTTCTTCCCTTTGCTGGTTATGCCATTTGAGGATTTGTTTTGGAGTTCTTTTTTAAGGTTGTTTGGAGGTGAGTATGAGAGAGCTATAGTGATTTATTGCTTACTCCATAATCTTGGATCCTTTCGAGTCCCTAAATTTCTCATTTCCCTTTTCAATGTGATTGTCAGGGTTATAGATTAAGGGAATGTTATAGATATAGATTACTGAGAATGAAACTCATTTTTAAAGCCCTAATGTTAATGTTTTAGATAAATGTGAGAGATATGTGGTAGGTCAAAGTCTGGTTAGTTGTATTAAGAACTGCCTAAAAGTGGAGGCTTTTAATTTATTAATGTTCAATTTAGAAAGAAGTCTCTAGTGGAGTGTCTCAGGGATCGGTGATTGAACCTATATTCTATAACTTTTCTTTTTTTTAATCAACAAGTCAGGTAAAGACATAAATGATTTTTCTGTGGAAGAGGAATTAGAATAGATGGTTGACTTCAGATGACAAAACCAGGAACAATAGATGATGATTGTGGTTGCAGAGAAATAGATTTAGGCTGGAAAAGTTTCCTTGTAATTAGAGCTGCCCCAAAATTGAATGCACTGCTTGGGGCTAAGGGAATTTCCTTTACATGAGTTCTTTAAGATAAGTCTTGGAAATCAGTTATCAAGTATAATGTAGAAGACTTTGTTTTCTAAATATGGGTTGGAGTAGATAACCTATGAGGTCCCTTTCAATTCTGTGATTTTATGATTCTGAAGGTAGAGTGAAGGGATTGTCATATGCAAAGCTGAAAGGAGCTTAAGACCTCTCTTTGTAGTCTGGGACTGCTTTATTTTTCTTTTGTATTCCCTGTATCTAACATTATTTCTGATGCAAAATAAACACTAAAAAATAAATTGGTTGAATTGAACATAGTCTGACCCTATCATTGTTTGAATTAAGAAACTGAGCCACAGAGACTTCATGAGTTACTCAGTCATCCATAGCGGCAAAATAGAGGTTCAATTCTGTTTTCTACTATCAAAACCACAACTCACTGGATGTGGGGGTCAAGACAGAGAAAGCAAGATAAAAAATAACTCAAATTTTGATCCTGGCTTCCAGAAGAGAAATAAGGAAGTCAAGAAGTGTGACAAATTTTGGAGAAAATAGTAGTGGGGAATGGGTGACGGATTTGAAAGCAAGGAACCTAGGATTGAATTCTGGTCCTTCTTCTTAGTCTCTGTATGACTTTGAATAAGTCACTTCTCAGTTTCCTCATTTGTTAAAAAAAGAAGTGAATAGAAAGAAGAAGGCAAACTTTGGACATTTCTCAAGATAAAAATCTATATTCTTTTGATGCTAATGAATTTACTTCTTGCTAAATGCGAAATTAAACAATAAAGCCTGATAGAGATGTCCATTAACCAATTAGACATGGGATTGATTCTTGGTCTGAAGCCAGATATAGAGATTTAGAAATAATCTGAAAAGGGATTAAATGTGGAACCAATGAGAGTGGATGAAATTATTGAGAGAGAGAGAGAGAGATAGCTTCAGGTAGTTTACTCAGCATCACCTAAACACATCATATGTTTGGCTTCCTAATCCAGTATCATTCTTATTGCTGAAACTACACATAAAGTTCTGTCTCATAGAGACACCTTTTCCTAGCCAGGAAGCCTAGAGCAACACTGGCTGTCTACTCTTCCTGGGAGGTAGGGCGCTCCCCTGGTCTTTTCAAACCTGGCCTTTTTATATTGCATCTGCTAGCTGGAATAACCTACACTTGCCCTTTGCTAATTTGTATCTTACTTTTCTTTCAAGACCTAAATTATATCCCATTTCCTCTCACAACCCTTCTCCATCTACCCCAGCTCTTGGTTATCATTCTTTCCTATAAATTAATGCATTGCCTATGCCACTCGTTTGGTATTCAACTTATGCTATTTATTGTTTACCTATGTGTCTATTCTCCTAAGTAGACTGTTTGATTTTGTGGCATTGGCAATACTTAATACTTCTTTCCATCCTTCAATGTCTAGCATAATGTAGGATACCAGCACCAGGTATTCAATAAATGTTCATTGGTCTAGGTGATATTGCTCAAAACCAGTGGCTCCTAAAAAAAACTCAGAGTATGCATGCAAGGAATCTGTCCTGTGAGATTCTATCTGATGTTTCTATTTCCACTCCAGTGCCAGAGCATGATATTTGAATAAGACAGGAAATATTTGGTATCTTCAGTTAGAGATCATTAGGAGTAACAGAGGAGTTGCACCCATCCTAGGTTCTACGATCATTTCTCTCCTATACATATCTCAATGGAATAGGCCACTTGTGTGTATTAGATCTAGTTCCTTTCCCCCTGCCCTGCACCCAAGTGACTTGGACAGGCCGTGTTATATTTTCTCTAGTTGTGGCAATATTTTCCCTGTCACCATAATATAGAAAGGAACCTAAGTTAAAAGACAGAGTTAAATCTATAGTTCAGTGATTTGTCCCTCTATGGTCTTCCCAAATCCCTAAAAATCTACAAAGCTGTCAAATGCCATCAGAATTTGTGTATATAATTAAGATGGAGGAGTTCCTTACAGTGTTTTTCCCACTTCCAGTGGAAGTTTGGCAACCAGCAAGACAAGCAGATACATAGGTGATTCCATTTTCTCCACATATAGGATCCCATTCTGTCTTTGAACATGTGCATCCTGAATTGCAATTTGAAAAGAGAGCTCGTTCATAATAAGAGACTTGTCTGGTCCTGTAAAGAAATGTAATAATATACAATATTACCCCTCAGCAGGACACAACCCCCCCCACTCAAACATGAATTTTTAAAATAATATCCTTTAGTTGAGTTAGCATGGATGAGCACAACACCTGTGTAGAGCATTTTTCAGAAAAAAAAGGTGGCCAAAGAAAATACTTGCACATCACTCAATTCTGAAAATATTTTAGGTACTCCAGTAGCTATAGAAGCACTTGAGATTGGAAGCACCAAGACATAAATGCTACAATCTCTAATTTTTGAATTCTAGTCAACCTTTATTGAGTTCTCCTTATACTTAAACTTGCTTCTTAAGTCCCTAAGTAAATGTGGCACATACACAAAATGGCCAAGGTAGCAAACGCTAAGTACTTTTTTTTTTTTTTTTAACAATTTAGCATACTAGTTCAGTGGATAAATAGATCACTGTGATTATTATAAGGTAATTGCCTTTCAGAGTTATCACAATCTCAATGTTGATATTGCTTGTGACAGGATTCTTGTTTGGATCAGACCCATGATTTCATGTGACCATAGAAACATGGATATAGTGACTGAAGGGCTCCAGAGTCCACCTAGTCCAACCCCCTCATTTTACAGGGAAGGAAACTGAGGCTGAAGGAGCATAAGTACTAAGGTCATACACTGGGAAGCACCAAAGGAACTATTCAGAGCCATTAGTTGTTTTTTTTTTTTTACTTTCCCATGGAATTCCCAATAAGAAAGTGCCTTTTGCCAATGCTGATTGGCATATATTCTGCAACTTGTCTTAGAGAATTTTCTGGGAGCACTGTGATTTGTCCAAGGTGTCAGTTAGTATATGTGAGAGGAAGGACTTAAACTCAGGTTTTCCTGATGCTGAAGCCAGCTCTCTAGTCACTATGTCAAACTGCATCTAAGTGGTTATGAGGCAAAAAACTAGTAATCACATTTGTTAATTTCATTTCACAAATATTTATTTTATGCTTATTACATTTATTTACCGTAAACCCAGTGGGTGCTGGGTAGTACGTACCCTGGGTGATACAAAGATGAAGGACACTATCCTTTCCTTAAAGAAATTAATAATGAATGAATGAATAAATAAATGAAAATGTATTTACTTTTGCTATGTACGACGCACAGTGTTAAGTGCTTGAAATCAAACAGAAATTCTGATAAGGGGGTATAATGCATATATCAAGTTTTTATTAACATTAAATTATCATTATTAAAAGTAATATTTATCATATTGATAACAATATTTTATTTCTTTATATTTATCTTATTAAATTTATTATTTTTCATAATAATAATACATTTATACATTACTTTTGAAGTTTGCATAGCTCATACATTGCAACAACCCTATGGCATTGACAGTGTGAGATATATTATATCCCATTTAACTGAAGCACAAAATTTTAAGTGACTACCAGTTTCACATAGTTAATAAGAGTCAGAGATAGAAATTGAAATTAGGCCTTTGGACTCTAAAGTCAGTGTCCTTTCACTTCAGTAAGCTGCTTCTTTTCTATAAGGTGGTAGCAGCCCATAGTCTTAACAGGAGGTATAATACATTTTAACATGCTTTACATATTTGAAATAGCTCTACAGTATGTATCTCCCTCTTCCATCCTCTCTCCCATTCATTTTCCTGTTGTCTCTCTGATCTTACCATAGAGTATGTCTTCTATGCTTCCTTTGTTCATACATTCATCTGTTCTTTCATCCATTCATTCTTTCACTCCCCTCTTCCTTCAGTTGTCTTCTATGAGTGTAATTCTTCCTCCTCCAGCTCTAATCCCCACACCCTCACTTTTGTCAGGATGCCTAGAGAATTTTCTGCCAACTCTCATTTAATTCATTTTCAACATCTTGTTTCTCTAGTTTCCTTCAACTTTCTTTTCTCAGTATTAGGGGATCATGGATTTAAGGGCCTGAGGGATCATCTCCTTCAACATTGTCTTTTAACATATAGAGAAACTGAGATCCGAAAGGTTCAATGACTTGCCCATGTTAAGACGGGAAGGATAAGTGACAGAAGCAAGATTTAGATACACGTCTTCTGTCTCTAAACCCAACAAGCTTCCTATGACACCAGTCTTCATCTTATTGTTCTCTTACTTTCTAATTCCTGCTTGTTTGTTTTACTTTTTTCTCTTTTCTTGATTTCTCAATTTTACAGGTTCTTCCATCCAAAAGCTCGGGAGTCTTTGGGTTTAGTCATCTTGCTCCTTCCTTTCTCAGCTGGAAACCCTGTCTTATACCCTCACATTCCAAACAAATCTTAAACGTAGCTTTGAGGTGATAAGATCAGACTAAATGATCACTAGTGGTGTCAACAGGGATTATTTGTCAGGAAGGGACAATATCGGTCCTGTCAATAACAACATTAACCCATTTCCATGGAACTTTGTCAACAGCCTTACAATAGCCTTGTAAGAGAGACAATGCAAACATTATTATCTACATTTTCCCATTTGAGGACATGGGCTAAATAGCCTTGCTATTATGTGGTCACCTGTCCCAATATAATGCACTTACTTTTGGAGGCTTAGGCAATCACATAGGATAAACATATTGGATATTAAAGTTTAGGCTTTTATTTGGAAAAAAAAATAGCACACAAAAATAAACTCACAGATTAACTTGATATACTAAAGGGCATAGAACAAAAAATGTCATACAGTTAGCTCATAATCATTAAAGAGACAAGGTACAACCTGACCTCAGTAGGGGTAGAAAAAACTGTGACTTAGTCAATGAGATAGGTTCAGATCATAAAAGGAAATAACTGGGCCAGAACATGAAGTATTGTCCCTTGTCCTTCATTCTGAAGAGGACCATGACATGAGGAAGGAAATGAGAAGTTATTCATATTCTGTGATGAGAATGAACAAAGAAGTGATAGGCAGTCAGCCAAGTGGACTCAGAAAAGAAGAGATTTCTTACCAGTGACAGAAAAACTCCAGTGCTTTTTCTGTTTGTCCTTCCTCCTAGAAGAGTACTGACATCAGGGAGGTGCAAGCCAATTGGATTAAGTGAATGCTGACTATGCAAAGTCACCAGCTTCACCTTCTCCTCTGAAGCCATCTGGGTCCTATGGCCAGATAGAGCTCCAGACAATTGGAGATGGCCCAGGTTACAGTGGGGGACCTTGGCCTTTTCAAGATGATGTCTTCAACAGGTCTCAGTTCGACTGAGGCAAAACCCATTCAATGATCAAGGCAATAAAAAATGAGGCAGAGAAGGGCCTTTTTATGCAATCAAAAGCTAAATTGGTCTAGGAGGGGGAAGATCCTCTAGCTTTTATGCCAAAACATAAACAATAGCTATTTACATTCAATAAATAAATAAATAAACAATGACCAAGTAGGTCTTGACCTGGGACCTGTTACTGACCAAACCAAGAGAGTCAGAGAGATTTGAGGTTAAAGCTGTTCTTAAGAAAGAAAACAGAAAGATTGCAGAAATTAAAATTTACATATTCTTTGGGCAGAGCACCCACAGGTAAGGGTGTGATATTTTGTTGATATTTTATATGGACAGACTAAAGGGAAAAAGGAGATAGGAAGGAAGGAAGGAAGGAAGGAAGGAAGGAAGGAAGAAAGAAAGAAAGAAAGAAAGAAAGAAAGAAAGAAAGAAAGAAGGAAAGAAATCCAGGTCCCTAGTGGGCAATTACTTTTCTACTTGCAGAGATGATTGTTTGTCCTTCATTCTCTAAGAGGACCAGGACATCACAGAGGTGATGCCATGACATAGAAATACAAGTGAATTGGATTTAAGTGAGGGAGGGCTGTGCAAAGTCACCAGCCTCACTTTCTCCTCCAGAGCCATCTGGGTCCAGTGGCCAAATACAGATACAACTGGAGATGGCCCAGGGTGTGGTGGGGGAGAGTGAACTGATGATTGATCAAAAATCAATCTCTTGATGGGGCATTCAGCTTATACCTGTCACAGTTTCTCCCTGGTAGGTACAAGAATGGTCATAGTTGCACAAACTGAACTGGCTGTTCAGTTATGAGGAAAAGAGGAGGGAAGACTTACTCAAGCATATACAATTGGTTTCCTACTTCTGATATTGTTGGCAGAGGGATGCCAAATATTTAGTCTAAAAGCTCCCAGAACACAAAAATTAAAAAAGCGAAAATGATACAGCCAGAATGAAAAGTGTTTTCCTGGACTAGATATGGCCTATTGTAAGAAAAACTAGTCTTAGAAAACCAGCAAGTTTTTGTACTCCATTCCTACACAAAATAAAAGAAAAATGATAATAAATAAGAATGGTCTATGATGTATTTTTTATTCTTCTGCAGTCATAGTGGAACAGTGGTGGAAATGAGGGTAAAGGATGCTAAACTCATGTAGTTTTAAAATGATCTATGAACTTAGCTATTAGAAATCTAAATGTGAAATTTTTATCTAACAACCAATGAGTCATCATCCTGCTCAGGAAATGAATCATATTGATGTAAATTTTTTTCTCTAAATGAAAGTAGACAACAAAAAGAAATTTCGACTTAAAAGAATGATGGCTCATAGATTTTCTCAAGAAGAACAAAAAGAAGCAATAGTTGCTGTTATTGTGCATTCAAGGGCACCAGGAAACATGACTTAAAAGGACAGTTAGTCCTCTCACTTTGCAGTAGTCATGATAAGCATTTTCAAGAAAGCCACTGCTGGCTTTACTTGCTGTTTTTCTTTTCTTTGTTGCAATGGGAGTTTCAATGGTTGGAAGAGTTTAAAATGCATCAATAAAACAAGGATAAAAAATGAATAAAGAACGAGCTAAATAATTGTTCTTGGAATATCTGATAGAATTCTTCTCTAGTTGTGTTTTAACCAAGGATTTGTTTTCTCTAATAATTCCTTGGTATTTTTCAATTTCATTTTCAGAAGTTAAGTTTTGTTTTTAGCTCGAACTTTTAATAATTTTTGTAAAGAAACATCTCTTTCCAATAAGCTCTCAGTATGACAGAATTTAATTATGTCGGGTAAGCTCTGATAGTTATTTTTATTTCCTCTCTGTTTTTAATCAAATTGGCTAAAGTTTATTTATTTTTGTTAGTTGTTTTAAAGAAACATTTAATTTTATTACTTTGATAGTAGCTTTATTTTCCCCTTTTTTCTACTTCTCTAATTAGTCAGGTATTTACTAGGGGATAGAGCGCTGGGCTTGGAATCTGGAAGACCTAACCTCCAAACCAGTTTCAGGAATATGGGTGCTGTGTGTGGCTCTGGCAAGTCTCTTCAATTCTTTCAGCCTCAGCTTTCTGGACCATAAAATGGAGGTGATAATATCACTTCCCTCTAGGAATTGTTGTGATAATCAGATGAGATAATATTTATAAACCACATAGCCCTGTGCATGATACATACTAGGCACTTAATAAACGTTAGTTGTCTTCCTTTCCTTAATTGAAAATTTTGTTTTATACTTAATGTTTATGAATCTAAGTATCTGCTTATAATTGTGTGATTCCCTTATCATTCTTTTTCTGTTACTATATATTTTCAGAGATATAATGTTTATCCTTTGAGCACTGATTCACACATATCACAAAACTTTTGACATTTTGCCTTCTTGTTGTTTTCTTTCACAAAGTTGCTAATTACTCTAGTAATTTTGCCCCATGACCCATTTATTATTTAGGCTGTAATTATTGTTTACATTTAGTTGTGATTCTTTTTTTGTCTTCTCTGTTTTCATTAAATTTACATTACTTCTGATTTGTGAAGAATGGGTTTAATATTTCTGTTTTTTCATATATTTAAGAGGACATAAGAGCAAGTGGAAGTATGGACTTGAAATTCATTTTTCTGACTTTATCTGTGGGTGATATAACCAGAGTGATGTTTTGAAGCACTTTGACTTGATTGGGGAGGGAGTGTGTTGTGGGTAGAAAAAAACCAAGTGATGGGTTTCTTGAGTGCATATACTTGGGCACCAATTCTAAAATAACATTTCTCCCTACCCTCAAAATTCTATCTCAGGCAGTTTCTCCCTCAAGGACACAGCCTGCCCTAGCAACAACCATTATCTCCCTTCTTGCTATAGTAGCCAGCTGCACCTATAGAACTCATTAGTTTGAACCAGCTGTGTACTGAACTGACTGTGTACTGGGTCGTAGTGACATTTACTACTCACTGATCAATCATATGTGTCCTAGACTTGGACGTACCTATACGCCCTTACATTTATCTTGTCTAACAAGACATTGAGAGAAACTTGATTTTTGCTGGTCAGCCCTGACTGTTGGTTGACTTAGCAATATTTCAGGCCTAAAACTACACCTCCAGGTAGCCCCTCCTTGGGCTATTTCCTGATGAATTCTGAATAAAATACCTGCACAGTAGAATACCAAAAGTGCATGTTCCTTTAAGAACTGACCACTCCTTAACCACTCCCTAATCCATCCCAAAACACCTAGTTAGTATATTTGGCACAAGTGATACTATAGAATATCCTATATATTCTGTATCCCTGTACCCCTCTAAGGTTTGCAGGTTCCCTAAGAACTCTTGCCCATGCTTGAGTTTGTGAATTCTTTTCCAGATGACCTGCCCCTGGTACCCTGGTCTTTGTGGGTGTCTCACACCCCCCTTTTCAGTCTTCATCACAAGCAAGTGAGAAATACAAAGAAACAAGCCTGGAAGATCAAAGGTGGGCAAGTAGAGAAGAGGGGAAATTGGGATCAAAGCTGCTGCTACAGTCTACATGCTTAATAATGCCATCAAGGATTAAAATGAACATGACTTTACATATAAACACACACATACATATACACACATATGTGTATATATACATATATGTATGTATATATATATATAATTTTTGCATTGATATTTTCATTATCAAGGCTTTGATGTCCAAAGTTTTTGTATATATTTTAGGAGTATGTAGGACAAGTCAATGGGATGTAAAAAAAACTCTTAGTTCTTAGAAGACCTATATCTACAACAGTCCTTCCCTACCTTCTTCTACTTCAGGTTGTGCTGGATGACTAGCCCTATGCATGATAGATACTTCTCCAGGCAGACACAAAGGAAGGCAATCCTTTTCTGCCCAACTACTATATGACCTTGTCCTCCCTACATCTCACCTGCTACAGCTGCAGCACACCCCTCATATATTGCTTTCCCTGGTTCCCCATATTCCCCAACCCACTGAGGCCCAGGCTTCAAGACAAAAAAGAAAAGCATGGACATGGTATTTTGAGTGGAGTATGGTATCCTTCTAGAGACTTAATCTGGAGGAAGAAAAAACACTATGTAGGAATGTCCTTCTTACTTTCTTAGCTCTGCCCAAGAGAGCAAATTTTCATACTGTCCAAGACCTTGACCAAACTATTTCCAGGGGATAATGGGAATACACCTACCCATCTCCCTGGAGTGGGTGGGAACACCTTTTCTGGCTCTCATTATCAGAGGATGGAAGATTGAGTAGTGCTTCCTCAGCAATTCCCTCTACCTTTGGAAGAGGTAATAACATACCACCCAGAACTTTTTGGGGCTCAGGTTACAAAAAGTACAGTTATACCAAACCCTACTTTCCCTGGAGAGTGGAACCCTTCTAGGACCTCAGTCTCAAACATAGCTTTGGACCATAGACTTAACCTCCCCACACACCTTTGTTTCTTGCCTGAAATTGAAAGAGTAAGACCAGATGACCCTTTCAGACCTGGATATAATCTTATGCTCTTGGAATATACATTCCCTAGGGCTCAGAATAAATTTGAACTAAATATTTTTGAAAGAATCACTTTTTTACAAAATCCAAACAAAATGTTCAGATTCATAGGGGGCAAATAGAAGTTACAATCAAATATGTCTCCAATTAGACTGTAAATTTTTTGAGGATAGGATCGGTGTTGAATTAATTTTTTACACTTTCTTCAATATTCTGTATTGTATTTTACAGCCAGTAGGTATTTAATAAGTCAAGGAAACTTGGTTTCTTGTCATGGCTCTTGCATTATTCATATGTGGGGACCAGCAGAAAATCACTTCAACTCTCTAAGCCTCTGTTTCCTAACCTATAAATTGAGAGATTTAAACTAGATTATTTTAGGTTCCATTCATTCTAAAAATCTTGTGATTCAATAACTCCAAGTCATAGGTATAAGAGATTGGCAACTTTCCTGTATGTGATATACTTCCCCAGAGCACAAAAGGTAAACAATGAGAATCTCAGTCCCATAGAAATTTACATAATCATCATAACATACCCTTGGTAGGAGATAGTTAGGCCAGCCACATCAGAATTATCACAGCCCATGGCAAACAGGGAAAGCATTAGAAGGTAGCCAAAGAATGCAGATCCCAGATAGAGTTTTGAAGCTCCAAACACACTGATTCTGAATTTTTTCAAGATTAGTCCCCCAGAGAATATTCCAAAGGCTACTGCAGGAATATTGATAAGTCCTTAGGAAACAAAGAAAAAGTCATTATGAAGTGAATTGGCAAATGTTCTACTTCATATTTCATAAGCATTTCTATATAACGGAGTCATCTATGTTTCTTGAATATTTGCTTTTTTAAAATAATAAAGGAAGTAGAAAATCATATCCACTAACAGATAATTTTTTATCATTCTTAATGGCTCAGAATTAGAGTTGCAAAGTAAGAAATTTAAACTCTACTATGAATATACAGGTCAATGGTTGAATTGTTTTTGTTATTGTTTAGTCATTCAGTCTTCTCCAGCAATTTGTGACTCTGTATGGTGTTTTCTTGTCAAAGATACTGGAGTGGTTTACCCCTTCCTTCTCCAATGGATAAAAACAAACAGGTTAAGTGATTTTCCCAAGGCAACATAGCTAGTGAGTTTCTCTGGCCAGATTTTAACTTAGATCTTCCTGACTTTAGGCCCAGCACTTTATGCATTAAGCCAAATTTCTATCTCCAAGGAAAACTGAGGCTAAATCATTTGTCCTGGTCACATAAGTAAGGCCAGAATTGAACTCAGATCTTCCTGACTCCAGACCCAGCACTCTATTCAGAGAGTCATCAAACTGTCAATTGTACCTCACAAATGTAGCCCCAGAATTCAATCCATTCTAACCCCGTCTCAAAGATACATGATTGAATAGAATGACAAAAAGTTATATAGTAAAATAGATCTTGAATATTGACTAAATACATAGAAGTCTATGAGTTGGTTGTTGTGCTCCGTAATTGAATAGAACCAAAATGTTGGGGTCAGTATACAGTGTACAATGATACCTGCCACTTACTAGTTACATGAATTGAGGGCATCACAATTTTTCAAAGCCTCAGTTTCTTCATCTGTCAGATTTAAGCCATTGGGTTACATGATTTGTAAGGTCTCTTTTAGTTTTAATATTTTAGGATTCTAAAACTTCTAAAGTTACCTTTGTTCTGAAAAAATATTGTCTAGTCTTAGAATGCTTTTAGTTCAGATAACATCTGGGGTCCTAGGGCAGTTTTAAGGTGAAGCTAGGTTTTCAAGTTCACTCCTGAGACACTATTAACTGGACCAGACCTCTAGGCAGAGTTTAAGATGAATGTCAATGGCTTTCCAGACTGCAAAACACTAGCTTTGAGAAAACAATTTTAGCATGAGTTTCCTCCATGTGTGAGTTTAATTTCCTGGGACCACTTTTGATCATAGGAAAGTGAAAATGTCAATTATTCCATGGACTTCTGCGGCTGAGTTGGTTCTAAAATTAATGAGATACAGCATTTCTCATAGACTTACACCTAACAGTAAGATCCATCTGGATGATCCTCTATTAAAAACAAAGATTTCCTTATTTTGATAACTACATTTTCATTTATATCTTCCTTTTTACATCACCAAAAATTCTCCCAATATACTTCCCTCTTTCCTACAGCAGAAGTCCATCTCATATTACAATAACATTTTTAAGAAAAAAAGGAAAAGAAAAAAGTTAGCAAAACTCATCAATTTTACACTGTGAATATTGGATTTGCTTTGTTTGATAGCATGATTGCAGTTCCTATAGTTTTGTATTTCTCGAATGACTAGTAAATTTTGTTTTGACCCTTGAGTTTTATTCTATGCATCCCTTTGCTTTTTAGGTGTGTTTCTCACAAGGAAGAGACTGTGGAAGGAAGAAATTTTATAAAGAGGCTTTTTTTTAGTTAATTCAACTCATCACTCTAATGTTATTGTATTAAAGTTGTAAAAGATTGGTATTTTCCTCTGTCTCTAATACTGTTGTTATTTTTTTCTGAATTAGATATTTTCATTCCTCCTCTGTAAAAACAGATAAGTACTTTATCTTTTCAGCTATTTTAAATTAATCTACTTTAAAGCAACTCTTTTCCTACTATCTCTCTTCCTTTTGCCCTTCCCATTTCTTTCTTCCTTCCCTAGTTTAGGAGTTTTGTTTAACTTATTAATTAATTTTCTTTCTTCCTAATATTCCTTTTCTCCCTCTTTAAAAATAGTCCAGTAAAATCACCCTCTATTTTCTCCTTCAATCTATCATATTTGTTAGTTTTTTAAAATTTTCATTTTGTTTCTCTTGGTCACATTATTATATACACTCCCCCCATTTTTGTCTATTCTAAACTTTTATTCTTTCACTTTTGCATTCATTTATTCCTTCTTTAGTCTCTGTATTCCTGAGGCAATTAAAACTTCGAAGGCACCAATACTTTTTCTGCTTCTAAACAGTTTTTTGTTTTGTAAAACTTACCCTCTCCTTTAATTTTTTAATTGTTCTTATTGTGCCCACCCTAATATACATTCCTATAGGAAACAAATCGAAATGAAATATTGCTTAAAGTAGGATTTGTTTCTATCTCCCTGATTGTGCCATTCATTACTCCCTCTTTTTCTCCCCCTGATCATTTTCCCCCACTTAGCAAAAAAATGTCTTCTCTCCGTTCATGTTCTCCCATTCTTCTGGCTGTCAGTTATCCCCAGAAGTTCTGATTCTTCTCCACTGAAAGAATACCATTATGAAGTCATTCTCTCAGAGGTAGTGCTCTCTTTAAGCACCAAAATCTTGTAGATTGTACCTATTATTATACCTTCCAATATAAAATATCTTCTCCCCAACTTGCGACAGAGCATTTTTCAGTGGGACTTCTGTGATTGATTTAGGACTTCAACCTTTCCTTCCTCCTGTTCCATTGCTTCCATTTGCTTCCTTACATACTTTCTTTTAGATTTCTCTTTTTTGTTTTGTTTTTTGAGAGAGATTATGGAAGTTATTTTTTCTAAATTTTCATTAAGGTACATCACATATTACCCTCTATTGTTTTCCTGCCCTCTCTACTTTTATGCATCATTTCATTTCATTCTGCACTTGAGTTCAACACAAAAACAAAATAAACAAACAAGAAAAACTCCACTACATTGATAATTGATACCTGATAATTGTTATAAAATTTAAGCCATGTTTCAGGCTCAGTATTCCACATGATTTCCTCTATGTGGTTTCTGATTTTACCCTTGTCTCACTGTATACTTTTAAAAATATATTTTTTTAAAAAGTGGACTAACCCTAAGGTGTTAAATTATTGTTAGGTTCTTTTGTGTTCTTTTTTCTTTCCGGTTTTTCTTTCATTTTCTAGGGTAATCTATTTCATTACTAGCACTTTTTGCAGTAGCTGATATTTTTTTAAAAAGACCTTTTTTAAGGTTGTTGGTTGGGGTTTTTGTCAAGCAAATAATCTGTTTAGGTCAAGTTTTCTCCAAATGCCTCTTTTATTGAATGAATGCCTTTTATTTAGACATTTATTCACTCTTTTTTTATTTATTTGGATTGATGATTAGGCTCAGGTTTCCAGAAAGATAGAAGGTATCACCTTCACAAAAAGAGAAAAGAAGGACAAAGTTGATACCAAAGACAGCAGAAAAAAAAGCCAGATATATTGGCCAAATCTTTTGTAGTTTACCTTCAACTTGTACAGTTTCTTACCAGTATCTTCAGGATACTGCCACACCCAGTCTAGAAACTGACACAAATATTAACTTAAACTTAGTGTCTCCAGCTGAGAGCAAGAGCTGTGTGATTTTTCCTTTGTATTTTCACACTCTAGAACACCCCACAGTCTATTAATATAGTAAGCAATTAATGTTTGTTGAAGTATATTGAATGTCTACGTCTACCTAAGAAACTTCAGAATAAATGCATACCTAAATGGATGAGATAAGGTGACAAATCTATTCACAAATTCTAACATTTTCACAAATGAATCATGCTATAAGCAAATATATATAGATGTGTAGATATCCCTATTGAGCCATCCTTGAGATGGCCCAAGGATAAACATATTTTTTTAGATGATCATGTATCTGCTAAATTTTACTTTGCTTATTTAATTCTGAGGATCAAGGCTCTAGTTCAAAACCTTGCCAGCTAGGAGTTTGTAACATAGTTCTTATATAAAATCATAATAAATTTGAAAAATGAATTAATACTGCTAATATATTAAAGTGTAGTATACTTCTTCCCTCTACTGGTGAAGGTTGGAATATCACTAAGGCTTAGTGAAAAGTTTCAAGATTTGCTGTGGTCAAAATTTAATATGACATGGTGATAAACTTTCTAGAGATAAGCGTCTTTGAATGTATCTTGACTGATCCTTGGAAAATGAACATAGATTTCAGGCACTTTAGTTTGAACTATAATTTGTACAGTTGTGAGTTATCTTTACTGTGATCGTCTGTTGAACGTTGCAACCAATGTGTAAAGTCAGGACTAGGAATGAAATGAAATAAGGTGGAACAATATGAAAGAAACTGATTATTTTCCAGTTCAATGAAAGTAATTCAATTTAAAAATTATTTATTAATTAGTAGAGTTCTTAACCCAAATTAGGAAGAACCAGGCTTGAATCACACTCATTGAAAGTGTGACCATGGATAAGACTGTCATCTCCTGAGCTTCAGTTTTCTAATTTTTTAAATGGGGATAATATAACCTATCTGAGAATGTCTTGTGTTTGAAGGATTGAACGAAGTAATAGAAAGTGAATTGGCAAGAGAGAAAAATTTAAAACTGCAATATTTGACAAAGGAAGATTGTTTTTTTCACTTAACCTCCATAAGCAGAAAACATACATTTAATTGGGTTTCTCTAGTAAGTAAGACTGTGGAAATTTTATCCTGACTAGCACAGAGCAAAATATGCACCATTTACTAATTACCTGGCTTAGCAAGAAACTACCACCATGATGGTGAGGAACTGAAGAGGGGCTAGAGGGAATCATACTGTAAGAAAAGAGAAACCTGGTTCAAAAAAAGGGTGTGTGTGTGTGTGTGTGTGTGTGTGTGTGTGTGTGTGTGTTGGGGAGTAAAATTTACCCTCACACTTTATTATATTCCTGACAAATATAAAAAAAAGATATGCTATTCAATACTGATAATGACACAATAAATAGTCATTTTTTTGAAATGCTAAATTGTAATGGCAAGTAAAATAGGATCTTGTGTTGTTTTTGTTTTAGTGTAATCAAGAAGTATAACGCCTCTATTTGAATGTGATTCAGGAGAATCTTTCTCACCCATTTTCAGACCTGGGAAGATTTGTGGAAAGGTCCATGCCTTTTGTTAATGAGGCACTGGTTCTCAAGGATGTGATGCCCCATGATAGTAAAAAACTGTATAAGACTCTGAGGTGCTGTTTTATTTTAGAGCTTACTGACTAAAAGTATTTGACCAGAAGAGGACTCTGGGAAGCCACTAAGGAGCCCCCTGGTTTGAAAAACCCAAATATCTGTGCTTCCCTCTCTGGTAACTATTGTCAGACAGTTGGACTTGCCTGTTGAATTATGGTCAGGCACCAGAAGCCATGTCTGTTGACTTTCTGATTTCTCTACATTTTCTTTGAAGGTGACTCCCCTGAACTAAGTGAATGATGCATGTGCTTGGTTAAAGTGATTGTTAACACCTCAAAAGTTGTCTTTCATTTTATGAATGTAGATCTAAGAACCTGTGATCGCAAGTCCCCCTGTGTATGTTGGGGTGCTTAATGATACATTAATCTCTGCCAATAAATTTTACTTGAATGCTATAGTTCACCTATTTAACAAATTTTGGTGTGTGATTGTAGGACTACATTAGTAATAATTTGGAGATTTGCTTGATCTTGTTTACTGTGTGTTACTTAAAACATTTTTATATTGTTTCATTATTGTATCATATTACGTTCGATTTTTGTTCAGGGTTATGATTTATTGAATATTACAAGCATGAATCAATGAACACATGCATTATAATTTACATGAAAAATATTGTAGTATTTTGTCCTAGAAATTCATAAGGGTCTACTAGTTTTAGGAATAGACCCAGTGGATAAAAATAAGAACATTATAATAATATTTTTTTAAAATCCCTGAATTAGGAGACTTCAAGTTAATTCACATAGCAAACTTAATGCTGGAGAGACCACTCTGTTGGTACTCTAAAAATTAGGTGATGCATTTACCATTCAGAAACACTGAATCTGCTGACTGTAGTACATAGAATCTAAGAACTGATCTATTCTTCCTCTTGATAAAAAGGAAGAGGAGGAAGAGAAAAAAAGGAGGAAGAGGAGAAGGATTAGTCAATACAGTAGAAACTTTAATGAGAAAAGATTGAGAGTAGCACTATCACAAAGAGATACCTCAACTGAGAGTAGGACAGGAGCTAGGTCTCCTACACAAGACAGAGAAGTCCCTGCCCTTCCCACGCCCAAACTCCCACAGGGGCAAAAGAGAGGTTAGACATCTCCAAGTTAAGGAATATCTCTGTCCCTCTGCTATTTCCTATGGAAATAATTCAAGATAACCACAGGGAAGGTACAAAAGATGAAGCCTTCAGGGAACCTTTTGAAAGTGGGACCATGAATAAAACTATTCTACCTGAAAAGGTAATGAGAGACTATAGGTTAATAGGGCCAGATAAAAGTTCCTAAAAGAGCCCAGGTTTTCCACAAACACGTTAGCCATGATATAAAAGGGAGCCAAAGGAAATATTGATCAATATGTCCAAAGAAAAACATCAGTAATTTTTTTCTATTCCATGTCTGCTCAAAAAACCTCTTGGAGCCTTTGGGTACTAAGAGCAATTGATTTTCATAGCTTCCTTCAGTCATATGACATTTCCTTCAAGGCCTGAAAGGTACTTACCCTTCTGTGTTTAAAAGTTTGCTTCATTTCTTAAGGCATCAAAGATGACATAGCTACTGGTCAACAGAATTGCTAAACTATATATGCTATTGCTTGAATATAGTATGGGGTGGGGGGAATGATTGGTAATAACCTAGCAGGAGAGGAAGATTCAAAACTATTGTATCTTTCAAAGTAAGATCTCTTCCTGGTGTCTTGGAGTCAAAGGAGAAAGTTGTTAATTTATTTTACCAACTTTCTAAACAAGATGGAGTACATTTACCCTGACTTTGCTGGATATCAAATTACATAATGTATAAATGAAGAAAGTTAATTGGTTGACATTCAGGCAGATATCTGCCATTTCCCCTGGCCTATTTTTAGAGAAAATAATTTTCACAGAGGTTGAAGATTGAATGGGCAGTGAGAGTTATATCTCAAAGAAGGAACTGCCCAGCCCACAAAAAATGAGGACAAATAAAGTGACTGACAGCTCTAGCTATCTACTAGCCAGCCCAACAATAAAGCCACACAATTATATAAATGAATACAAAACATATTGAAAATAATTGCATAGGTCATTGGCAATTAGCTGGAGTATTTGGAAAGTCCACATGTAGGAGGTAGTGCTTGAGATTGATGGAGTGCTTGATGGCATGTACTTGAGCCTGCCCTAGCAACAACCATTATCTCCCTTCTTGCTATAGTAGCCAACTGCACCTGTAGAACTCATTAGTTTGAATCAGCAGTGTACTGGCTCAACAGGTTTTGCAGTGGGTTAGAACTACATTTACTACCCACTGACCAATCATACATATCCTAGACTTAGATATACATATACTCCCTTAGATTTATCTTGCAAATTGATGAGAGCCAGCCCTGACCACTGTTTGACTTAGTGATGTTTCAGGCCTAAAATCACCCCTCCAGGTAGCCCCCTCTTGGGCTATTTCTCAATGAATTCTGGGCAACATACCTACCCAGTAGACACCAAAAATGTATGTTCCTTTAAAAATTAACCATTCTTTAACTACTCCCTAATCCCACCCCCAAACACCTAGTTAACATATTTGGCAGAAATGATACTATAGAATACCCTATATAAATTTTCCCTGTACCCCTTTAAGATTGCAGGTTCCCTAAGAACCCTTGCCCACTGAAAAGTGTAATAAATCTTTCTTCCCCTTTCCCTAAAGCTTTCCAAGTCCTTTCCTCTTCCTTGCCCTACAGTCAGGTTCACCCCATAAGCACCTAGGAAGGCTTACTAGGGATCAGGTGGAAACTTCAACAGGCTCTGGCATGCCCCCCTGAGACAATGGACACAATGTGAGGATAGGCCCTATTGGTACCCCTTCCCCCTCTAAACCCATCTCTAAGGCTTACAGGTAAAAGGATGGGCCAACCTCCCCCAATTCACCCCTAGGAAACTTGGTCTCTAAGACTACAAAGAATGTGTTCCTGGCCTCCACATGGTCTGGAGAGCCAAGCCAAACGTCTGATTTATGCAGAGGATTTCTGACAATCCTCTCTGAGTTTTTGGATTCTTCTTCTCATTGTCTATACATGTGTTCTGTCTCAATATGTTCTGTGTGTGTCTGTGTGTTAATGCAACCAGCTCCACTGCAGCTGGACTTTGGAATGTAGTTACCTCTTTCCATCCCGTCTTCCCCTCTCTCTGATTGTCATAGCACCAGATGAGAGGACAGGAGAGAGAAAGAGAGAAACATCTTATACTATTTAGTTTATATGATTCCTAAAGGCAGTTTCAGATCAGAAATAGAAAGAATTAAGGTATGAGCAGTTTTAAAGGGGCTTTAATCAAAGCCCACCAGAAGGAGAAACTGCCTGGGGGGGGGATAGTGCTTTGAGACTAGGGGGAAATGTCATTTTAAAGAGAAATGCGATTTTAGAATCGGGGCCCAAGTACATGCAATCCAGCACCCCATCAAGATAAACTGTGAAGGAACCCAGGTTTTGAATGGGAGCAGGTTAGGAAGAAGAACATGATTGAAAGTGGATAAACAAATTGCCAAAGTATGGAAATAGGTATATCAGTAAATACCCCAAAATCCGCAGGGGGGCCTGCTACCACAGGTTCTTGGATCTGTATTCATAAAAAGAAAGGCAACTTTTGAGGGGTTGACAATCACTTTAATCAAGCACATGTATCATTCTTTTAACCAAGCACATATACCATTCACTTAGTTCAAGGCAGTCAGCACCATGAAATTCAAAGAAAATATAGAGAAATAAAAAAGTCAACAGACATGGTGGCTTCCTCTATCTGATCATAATTCAACAGACAAGTCCAACTGTCTGACCATAGTTACCAGAGAGGGAAGCACTAATATCTGGGTTTCCAAGCCAGAGGACTCCTTAGTGGCTTGCCAGAGTCCTCTTCTGGCCAAACGAACACTTTCAGTCAGTAAGCCCCAAAGTAAAACCTCACCCTTAGAGTCTTTATACACTTTTCAGAGTCAGAGGGTACAACCCTCTACAAAACAACTCCACTAAGTTTCCCTCAATGGGCAGGCCCATCAACGGGTAGGGAAGATCTTTAATCACACTATTCAATCAGAAGTACTTTTAGTAAAACAAAAACAGCAAAAAATTCTACTTTGCTTGGCCTTACACCTTCTAAATGAGATGTATATTCATTGAAAAGAGTTTAGCTTAATCATCTAAGAAGGAAAAAAATAGTTTTATGAAGAATGTCTGTTGTCTACACTGTACTATATCTTGGATGGGCAGGTGTTAGAACAGGACATGAATTATTATATATAATGAATAGCAAATAATTTAAATTGGCTGGAAGTTGAGTGTATGAAGAACAACGATAAATATAAATTCTGAAAATGTAGGCTGAAACCAGATTGAGAAGAACAACTTATATTGGATCTTAAAGGTAGTAAGAAGGCACTGTGGCTTTTTGACCAGAGGAATGACTGTCAGACTTGTGCTTTATGAATATCACTTTGGCAATTTGACATATGATGGGTAGAGAAGAGAGACTTAAGACTGGAAAATCAATTAGAAACCTACTGCAGTAGTTCTGATAAGAGGTGATAAGAATCCACACCAGAGTGGTGACTAGGTGAGTCACTTAGGTGACTAGGAAATAAAGAAATAGAAAACATTTTATGAAGATAGAATCTGCAAGATTGGTTATTGATTAGATAAAGGGCATGAGAGTGGGAAAAGAGTCAAAGATGACTTATAAGTTCGAACCGACACTAGTGTCCCATAGCATGGTAGTGGCAATGCAAAGAATAGAATCCATTTCTCTTTATTCAAAAGCCAGTGTATTTCCTTCTACATAGGGTGTAAGCCTAAAATCTCAATGATCAATAGGTCTAAAATGCAATTTAACAAACTCCCTCTGAGGATAGCACAATCTTCTGAAAGGGCTGTTCTGACTAGCGTATGATTTTCAAACCACTAGTCCAAGCAGGTACCCCAGGAAGAATTACCTAGAGTTTGGTAATTGATTTCCTATAGTTTTTCCCAAGGACATTATAAAACTTTTAAGCAGTAGTTTATTCCCCTCTAGTGGCAGAGAAGGAACATAGGCAGTATGGAGCCAGAGCAGTATGAGGGAATGGATGAGAAATATAACCAAATCTATCTACTTTTTCTCTCTGATGGGAGCTCAGAGGAAAGAAAAACATATCCCCTTCCCAAAATCTCAGCTCTATAAATATGGACTTTATTTCCCTTTATGACGTTCTTCAGAAAGGATTTGACACTGTTGAGAGGCAATAATTTATATTCCTGGTCAGAGTTTAGGCCAGCCAGAGACATGTTAGACCAAGGCATTAAGGATTTTACCTGCAAAGAAAAAGAAATCAAGACAACTTTACCATAGTCTCTTCTGTGACAAGTTTCCTAAAGTGGCAGATTAGGGAGCTTCTGTAGTTATAATACATCTAGATTTTGACAATATATTTGATAAAGACTCATGTTTGTTTTTTCCCTTGTGGAAAATATGGAGGAAGTTTAAGATAATCAAAGTATACCAGAATGGCCACATCTAAGGAACAAATATTAACGAATTGTCATCCACTTGGAAGGCTTCCAGTAGGGTACCCAAGGATTGGTGTTAGCCCTGTGAGGTTTAACATTTTCATCAATAATTTGGATAAAGGTAAAAATGTCACAAAACTGAAGAATTTGATTAGAGAATTCATATTAGGTAGAGTATTGTATGATATAATTTAGACGTGATAAATGTTAAGTCATATACTTGGTTTTGAAAAACTACCATAGCTGTGAACCATGGAAAGAGAGGTGTTCGTTTCAAAAGGACTTGATTGTTTTAGTGGACTATAAATTCAGCATGAGTCAGCAGCCATAAAAGATAGCATTAAAACAGACCTAGAGCTCAGAAATGAGGATGAGATAGTTCTGCTGTACTCTGTCTTGGTCAGACCAAATCTGTGTGTTATGTTCAGTTCTGGGTGCCATGTTTTAGGAACGGCATTAATAAACCCCACAAAACCCAACTTCAATGCCTCTTCATGGTAGGAGCTAAGCCTGGATTCTCATAGTCTATACTCATAGAGCATAAGTTCTGGGATTTTCTAGCAAGCAAGAAAAGACTTTCAGTACTCAGTCCCAGAGACAGATCTAGTCTGTTTTCTGAGAACCAACATAATCCTCATGGAGCAACACACGACCAAGGAAGTCCATGAAATAGAGGGTTATGAGTGCTGGATGGCCTTCAGACCCATATGGCCCCTTTGCACTGATAAGAAGTGGGTACAGGGTACCAAGAATTATACAGTTTTTAGATATCAATGAATTTGAAATTGATTTTAGTATTCCAAATATGAAATCCTTGTTCAATGACAAAGAAGAGAACATATTATTTGATAAGCTAAATCATATGAATCTTGATATTCTTGCTAAGCCAGAAATAAATAAGATGCAAGGAAATAGAAAAATAACATGTATATTTCTTGGAAAGGCAAATAAAGGAGTTGAATAAGTGGTATTTATCATATGCCTAACAGCAACAGGAAACAATTAATGGGTTATTTGGTCATTGTGTATTTTAGCAGCAATAATGAATACTTGCAAAAAATATCACCATGAAAATAATTAAAATTTATTCTATCAATGTTGAATTCTGAGGATGAAGCAATAGAGAAACCAAGATGTCTCAATTCTACTGTCATCTTCCTCTTTTTTGTACCTATTCAGCTAGAAACTTGGATTCTGCCCCCTAAACCATTCTAGGCTCTATTTTTCCTTTTTAAAACCCCTTTATATATTATCTTTCCCCATTGCCATATAAAATCCTTGAGGGCAGGACTGCCTTTGCTTGACATTATTTGTGTCTCCAGCAGTCAGCCCAGTATCTGGTACATGGTAAGTGCTTAATAAATGCTTAGTCTTTTCAGCCAAAAGGCTGATTTAAATATTTCCCTGTCATTTTTAAAAAGGCACACAACACAAAGTTATCTGAAATTTAATTCTGGAGTTGCAGAGTCAACAAAAGCGCAGGGTAAAACAATTACAATCCAAGATGATTTGGAGGTCATAGGAAAGGTCTCGCACCAAAGTGTGGGTCAAACCCTGAGCATAGCACTGCAGTGGCAGGAGAGGCATTGGGAGGCAGCTGCAAGAAAGGCAGTACAAGTTTAGAGACCTCGGCCCATATATGGTCAAGGGGTTGGACAATTGGCCTAAAGGATATTGTAGGGGACTCTTTGCTGGCATTGGGGGCAGGACCCTGTTCCATTGCCAATATGTAGTTCCAGGTCCCAGTTCCACAGTGAAGAGGAACACTAAATCCTTGCCACACAAGGGAATAGTGTCCTGGTCACAGTTTCAGGTGGAGAAGAATGCTTGTGGTCACTCACAAGGGAATAATGACCCTGGTATCAGTTCCAAGGCAGAAGGGAGCACTAGGAGCTTTGCAGCTATAGGAGAGCAGAGGACTTGATTATAGTTTCTAGGCCAAGAACAGCACTCACATATGTAGCTAAAGCTTTATGTTTATGGAGAAAGGGCCAGAGCACAGACCAGGAGACCAATGTCTACACCTCTCCTTAAATCATATCACCTTGAAAGCACTAAAAACTGACTGGCCCCCAGAACTACCTCTGAAAATCACAGCACCAAAACCAACTGAAATTTGGAACAGTGGCCCCCTCCACACCAGAATCAGAGCCCAGATTTAACATAAAGTTAAAAGTCAAGAAATAGGCAGGGAAAAATGAGCAAACAAGAAACAAGAATATGATCATAAAAAATAATTATGGTGACAGGGCCAATCAAGAAAGTTCTGGGAAGCTAGACACAAGAATTACAGCCAAGAATAACTACTAAGAAAAACTGAGTATAATACTTCAGAGGGGAAAAATGATATTTAATGAAATAGAGAACTTTTAAACATTCCAATTGAAAAGACTAGATCTAAATGGAAAATATGACTTCCAAATACAAGACTCAAGAGAAGCATAAAAATATCATCAAAGAGAACTCATAAGGGATTCAATGAGGTCAAATTGTTTACTTTCCTATGTGAGATTATACTTTTAACTCCTAAGAGCTTTATCATTGTTAGATCAGTCAGAAGGAGTATATCTATCTATCTATCTATGGATAGATAGATAGATAGAGAGCATGTTTTTGAACTGACTATGATGGGACAATTTTTAAAAAATGAAATTGAAGTGTGAGAAAGAGGGATATATTGAGACAAAGCGGAAGGGAGAAGAAGAATAGGGGAAATTGTCTGACATAAAAGAAGCACAAAAGAGTTTTCACAGTGGAGGAGAAGAAAGTGTGGTGATAGTAGTCAACACTTAAAATTACAGTCATTAGAATTAGCTCAAACAGAGTAACGCACACTCCATGGGGTATAGAAATCTATCTCATTCTACAGGGAAGTAAGTTATGGAAAAGGATTAGAGAGGGTGGGAGGTAGTATACTTTTAGAAAGGCAGATAGATTAAGAAAGGCAATAGTCAGAAGAAAAACAGACTTTTGAAGAAGAAAAGAGTAGAAAGAGAAAAGGATAAATAGGAAAAATAGTATGGAGGGAAACACATAGATTTATGGAATAAACTCATCCATAAAATGAAAGTGAAAGCAGAAAGGACTAAAATGCAGAATCCAACAATATATTGTTTACAAGAAAAATCTTGAAACGGAGACACAAAAGGGATGGAGTTTGCTGGGAGCAAGATGTCAGAGTAAACTAAATTGCTATAGCCATTTTTTATTCATCTCCAGACAATCATAAGATAGTGCCCCAGAACAAATTCGGGAATAGCAGTACCAGAGAAAAGATGGGGTGGAGTGGTCTTTTAGCCTGGGAGACTTAGAAGATCAACAAGAAAGGTCTATATCACCTAGGTAGAAAGAGAGCACAGTCCAATATAGGAAACCCGGAAAATCCATCATTATCCACATTATCAGAAAGTTATATGTGTTTGACCTGCAAAGTCAAGCCCATAAACTATATAAACATGATTACAAAACATTTTTTTACACAAAGTCAAATCTAAATAACTGAGAAAATGTTAATTGTTCATGGGTAGACTAAGTCAGTTTACTTAATCATGGCCACAGCAATCAAAATAACAAAAATTATTTTATGAGAACTAAAAAATATAATATCAAAATTTATCTTGAACAGCAATAGGTCAAACATATTAAGAGAATGCATGAAAAAAATGTGAAAAAAGGTAGCCTACATGTAATAGATCTAAATGGTATTATAAATCAAGAATCATGAAAATAATATGGTATTGACTAAGAAATACAGTGGTGGATCAGTGGAATTTATTAGTTACATAGCACACACTAGTAAATGACATTAGCAACCTGGTGTTTGATAAATCCAAAGATCCAAGGTTTTGGGACAAGAATTCACTATTTGAGCAAAATTGCTTGGAAAATTGAAAAGCAGGTTAGCAGAAACTATGTATAGACCAATATCTCATACCACATACCAAGATAAGATCTAATGGGTATATCATTTTAGATATAAAGAGTGATGTCATAAGTAGATTAGGAGAACATGGAATTCTACATCTCAGATCTATAAAAAAAGGAAGAATTTATGACCAAAGAAAAGCTAAAGAGCTTTATGGGATATAAAATCAATAATTTCCATTACATCAAATTTAAAAAGTTTTGCATAAAGAAAACCAATCCACCCAAGATTAGAAGTGAGGTCAGAAACTGCGTAAGAAATTTACAGTAAACTTCTCTGATAAAGGTCTCTCAAATATATAGAGAACAAAGCCAAATCAGTCATTATCCAATTGATAATTGGCCAAAGAATATGAACAGGTAGTTTTCAGAAGATATTAGTTATCTATAATCATAAGAAAAAATGTTGTACATTGATTATTGATCTCTAATTTATTGATTAGAGAAATGTAAATTAAATAGATTCTAATGTATCATCTCACTGCTATCAGATTGGCTAACTGGACTGAGAAGGAAAGTGGAAAATGCTGTAAGGGATATGGAAATTTGGGATACCACCGAACTGTTGGTGGAAGTATAAACTGATTCTCCTTCTGTAGAGCAATATGGAACTATGTCCAAAAGGTTATAAAACTGTGCATACCTTTTGACCAAGCAATACCCCTACTAGGTCCATATCCAAAGAGTTCAAAGAAAAAGGAAAAGTATCTACATGTACAAAAATATTTATAGCAGCTCTTTTTATGGTGCCTAAGAATTGGAAAAGGAGAGGATGGCTATTGATTAGAGAATGACTGAAGAAGTTGTGGTAATATGGAATATTATTTATCTATAACAAATGTTGAACAGGATGCTTTCAGAAAAACCTGGAATGACTCACATGGACTCATTTGAAGTAAAGTAACAAGATCCAGGAGAACATTGTACCTAGTAACAACGATGTTTTCAAGATGATCAGTTGTGAATGACTTATCTATTCTTATGAATATAATGATCCAAGACAATTTCAAAGAACTTATGATGAAAAATGCTATGTATTTCCATAGAAAAAAACCGATAGAGTCTGAATTCAGATCTAATAATATTATTTGTTTACTTTATTTTTCTTGTTTATTTTTTTGCCTTTATTTTCTGTTTCAACATGCCTTATGTGGAAATATGTTTTGTATAACTTCACATGTGATATCTATAGTAAGTGCCTGCCTTCTCAGTGAGGCAACAAGGGAAGGAGGAAGGTAGAATTTAATGTACACATCAAATTTTAAAAATAAAATCCTACAAAAGGACTATGGTAAAGTTTTCCCTCCAAAACTCATTGTCACCATGTTGGATTTATATCAGGGATTTAAAAATGGTAAATGTTAGCAGAAATATTAGTGTCATTGATGATACAAAACCAAAAAAACACTTTATGATGGTCATAGATACAGAAAAGAGCTTTGACAAAAATACATAATTTGTGCTGAGACACCTAAAAAGCATAAGCATTGAAGAGCTCTTACATAATTTGTTCAAAGTTACATAAGTAAAACCAAAAATGAACGTTATTTGGCATTGAGATATAGTAGCTTTCCCAGTATAAGAATTAATAAAAGGATATCCCTACTGTTTTGACACAGTTCAAGAAATATTATAAGACATGAGCAATAAAATAAAAATATAAATATCTGGAAAGATATTAAACCTCTTGGCATAAAATATGATAGTTTACTTAGAGAAACCCAGAAAATCAGAAAAGAAAGTTATCAAGCCAATCAATAGTGTCAGTAAAGTGTCAATATATAAAAGAAAGAAAAAAATCATTAGCATTTTTACATAGCAGCAAGAAGCAGCAAGAATGAACCTACCAAGACCTTCTTAGTATTTAATATTAAATATAATTTTAAAGCATTCTTCAAAAAAAGGACAATAAAGAGTAAAAGAATATTCCACCAAAATAATAAAAATTTGATAGTACCTAATTTAATTTACATATTTGATAACCATAGTAATTACTTTATTACAAAAATTTTTCGAATCTTAAGGGGTAAAAAAAATAGGAATGAATAAGGAATAAAATTTTTCAGACCTCAAATGGTACTACAAAGCATCCAATATAAAATACATTTAGTATTGATCTAAAAAAATAGAAAATATCAATGGAAGATGTTGGTCTATGCCCAATTTCTGCTCTATTACTTTCCTGTTTTCTCAACAATTTCATCAAATTATTCAGGTTCAGTAGCTAGTACTTCATAAATTCAAATCCATTTAAAATTGGGCTAAGGAACCTAAGAACTGTTAGAAAAGCTGAAAGTTTAAACTAGCATCTAGCAGTATGGAATGTAATAAATCCCAAATGTATACATGATCGAAATATAAAATATTTTACATTATAAAAGAAAAGAAATTGGAAAGTGGTAGCTGTCACAAGTAGGAGGAAAGTATAATTCTTAAACAAGACTTAGAAATCAACATAAATGGGAAAATGGACAATTTTGATTACATTAAGTTAAAAAAGTTTTTATATGAAATCATTGAAGCTTGGATTATATTATATTCTGATGGAATGTGAGCTTATTGAGGGAAATGGTAGTTTTCATTTCCAGCTTTATATATCCACCACAAGGTATAGTACCTAGCACATATTCAGAGCTTGATAAACATTGATTGATTGATAGGATGGGAAGGGAAACTATGAACTGGGGAGGCCAAGGAAATCTTTGTATCAAATGTCTGTGATCAAAGTCTGATAACCAAAGTAAATTAAAGTATCAATATACATATATATGAACAAGAGTTGTTTCCTAATAAATAAGGTCAATAGATATGAATATTTTTTAAAAAGAGTCACAAACTATCAATAACCAAATAAAAGATCATTCCACATCATAAATAATAAAAAAAATCCTTCAAATTTAAAAACTCTGAACGTTCACCTCACTTCTAAAAAAATAGGAAAGAAGAAGAAATTGGAAATTGTAAATGTTGAGAAACTGCAGGAAGATAAGCAAACCAAGATAGTGCTGATGAAGCTATGAATTGATCCAATTATTCTGGAAAACAACGGGACATAATTATTCAGGAAAAATCATTAAATTACCATGCTCTTTGACTCACAGGTCATACTATTTCACCCTAAGCAGATCAAACATAAGAATTTCTCACATACACATTTTAGTTAACAGAAAGCATTTTGAGGTAGTAAAGACAGTGGAAATAACATGAATGCCCATCAGATGCAGAATAACTAAATAAAATGTGTATATGAATTATTAAATTAAATATCATTCAACATAAAATAATAAATATAAAGAAGTCATGAAAAGGAGGAATTTTGTGAGTTGAAACAGAATAAAATATATCAGTTCAGGGAAAAATACAATAATAACAACTGTAAATGAAATGAATACTAAAATAAAGTGGAATATTGAATTACTGCAGTAATCCATTTAGGTAGACATAAGAAAATGCACTTCCCTTCTTTTGGTAAAGAGAAATGAGGGAATATGGATCTAGGAAGTTCTATTCAATGTCAAGTACAGTCACTGTGTGGGTCATAAATTTTAAACAAATATATAGAATCTAGTCTTTAATCTCAGAGCTTCTGTAATGGACTTTGATTGCATAAAAATATCTATCATTAAGTTTTCACAACAAAATTGTTCTCTGGAAGACATGGATAGAATATGACTTGAGTTTGAATACTTCAGATACTTATTATCAGTGTGACCCTGGGCAAGTCACTTAAACTCTCTCTGCATCAATTTTCCTCATCTAAAAAGTGAATATGACAGCACCTGGTTTCCAAGGTTGTTCTTAGGATCAAATAAGATAATTGTAAAGCATTTTGTAAAGCTTAACAGCACTAAAATAAAGCTAGCTATTTTTTAATTTTTTTTACTTTATTAATCTTTTTTTTATGTTATTATATCCCTATAGGTTGCCTATTCAACTAGCATAGTCTGGATAATATGCTAATACTGGAATTAGGGAAGGAAGAAGTTCAAAAATATTAAGAAGTATAACTATCTGTTTAAACTTTTTGTCTATAAACCAGGAGGGATATTTACAAAAACATAATTATAAAAACTTGGCACTATATTTCCTTTGTTCATGTAGTCTGGAAACAACATAGGAAGAGCAGGTCAGCATAGAATTCAAGAATTTCTATTTCTTATTTAAGACAAAATCTATGGAAAGCCTAGCCAAATACCTGTAAAAATGACTCTAAACAAATTCTGGAGCTGCAGAACCCACAGAATGAGGGAATGAAGCAAATCTCCCACCCGACAGGTTGGAAGGTCAAAGGGAAGCATCTATCACCCTGTGCTGGGAGGAGTCCAGTGTGGGTTGTATCAGCCCAGACAGGCCTCAAAGGGATTAAATCTCTGGCACCTGTGGCGATTTCCAGATTTCACAACCCCCAACCACCAAGGACAAATTGAAAGGTGAGTGGAAAAAACCTGTAGGACCTGTGTGAGAGGGTAGAGTGATCTAGTCCTAGCCCCGGAGGTGGGGAAGGGGTGGAGGAACCTGCATCAACCACAGCAGCAGCAGGGGCAGCAGCAGCAGCTCTTTTTGGAGCTCCACAGATTGTGAGGGGATCAAGCAGCTGACTGTACATTCCCCACCCCTACTGGAAACAGAGAACTACCTTGACAAAGAGCTCAAAAATCAAGTAAATGTCTGGGGAAATGAGCAAAAAGTAGAAAAAGAATCAGACTATAGAATCTTACTTTGGTGACAAGGAAGATCAAAACATACAATCAGAAGGAGAAAACAAAGTCAAAGCTGCTACAACCAAAGTCTCCAAGAGAAAAATTGGGAAGAGAAATAGGAGTGATGCAAGAACATCTTGCAAAATGACTCAACTGCTTGCTAAAGGGGACCCAAAAATCCTGAAGAAAATATCACTTTAAAAATAGACTAACCAAAATGGCAGAAGAGATCCAAGAGGCAATGAGGAGAAGAATACCTGAAAAGTAGAATGGGCCAGATGGAAAAGGAGGTTCAAAAGAAAATAATTCCTTAAATATTAGAATGGAGCTGATGGAAATTAATGACTATAAAAAATCAAGAAATTATATAACAAAACCAAAGGAATGAGAAAATAGCAAACAATGTGAAATATCTCATTGGAAAAAAAAACTGACCTGGAAAATGGATCCGGAAAAGATAATTTAAAAATTATTGGACTGCCTGAAAGCCATGATAAAAAATAGACCCTAGACATCATTTTTCAAGAAATTATCAAGGAAAACTTCACCATAGGGTTCTAGAATAAATATTGAAAAAATAATAAATAAATATTGAAAGAATTCACTAATTGTCTCCTGAGATTCCAAAAGGAAAATTTCAAGGAATCTTGTAGCTAAATTCCAGAGTTCCCAGGTCAAGGAGAAAATATTTCCAGCTTCCAGAAAGAAACAATTCAAGTGTTGTTGAAACAATCAGGACAACACAAGATCTAGGAGCATCTACATTAAGAAACTGCAGGGTTTTGAATATGATATTCAAGAGGTCAGAGGAGCTAGGACTAAAACCAAAAATCACCTACGCAACAAAATTTGAATATTATACTTCAGGGGAAAAATTGGTCATTCAATGAAATAGAGGGCTTTCAAGCATTTTAATGAAAAGTCAGAGATAAAGATAAATTTGACTTTCAAGCACAAGAATCCAGAGAAGCATGAAAAGGTAAGCAAGAAAGAAAAATCATAAGGGACTTATTAAAGTTGAACTGTTTACATTCCTATATGCAAAGATAATATTTGTAACTCTTGAGACTTTTCTCAGTGCCAGAGTAGTTGGAGAGATTATATACATATAGACAGAGGGCACAGGGTGAGTTAAATACAAAGGAATGATATCTAAATAATTAAATTAAGGGGTGAGAGAGGATATATTGGGAGAATGTGAAAGAGAAACAGAATGGGGTAAATCATCTCTCACATAAAAGAGGCAAGAAAAAGCTTTTTCAATGAAGGATCCGAGGGGGATGGTGAGAGGGAAAGAGAGACCCTTAATCTCATCGGATTTGGTTTAAGGAGGGAATGACATGGACACTAAATTTGGTATGAAGATCTATCTTACACTACAAGAAAGCAGCAGGGAAGGGGATAAGCAGGGACTGGGGGCATGATAGAAAGAAGGGCAAATGGGAAGAAGAGGTATTTAGATGTAAACACTTTTGAGGAGGGACGGGGTCAAAAGAGATAATAGAATAAATGGGGGGCAGGGTAGGATGAAGGAAAATATAGTTACTCTTTCACAACATGACTGTTATGGAAGTGTTTTGCCTGGCTACACATATGCAACCTATGTCAAATTGCTTAGCTCCTCAATGGGAATGGGTAAGGAGGGAGGCAGAGAAGTTAGAACTCAAATTTTAAAAAATGAATGTTAAAAATTGTTTTTACATGCAACTGGGAAATAAGACATACAGGCAAAGGGGTATAGAAGTCTATCCTGCCCTACAAGAAAATAGAGGGGAAGGGGATAAGAGAATGGAGGGCAGATTGGGGAAAAGCTAATGCATGCTTTCTTGGGGTTAGTGGTAGGGAGTGATGGGGAGAAAATTTAGATCTCAAAATCTTGTGGAGGTGAATGTTAAAAACTAAAAATTAATTAATTAGTAAAAAAAAGACAGTCTACGAATGTTCATAAAAAGAGAGGGAAAATGTGAGATGTTTTCTTAACATTTCAAAGAGACCTAGACTCTGTTTGAGAGAAGAATAAACCAGATAAGATGATTCTAATAGGCAACCAATGTCCTGCTTCAGCGCTGTTATTTTTCCCAGCTTTTTTTCAGTTCTAATATTATCATTCAAATGATCTTATTTCTTCATTTCCCAATAAGAATAGCTCATCCTTCTATATTAACCTGTATTATTTTGAGGGTGAAATAGTTAGAAAAATATTAACACATTGCAAACAGAGTTTAGTAAAGCAGCCCTTGGGGACACAAGATTTAATGCAGTTTTCTAAAGTGTTTCACTTGTTCCAAAAAGTTGTTTACCAGTTTGGAGCTTCTGGCTTGTTTCCATGCATTTCTGTATGCTACTGGTTGCTTATGGGACTCATTTTGTCATTAATTGTACTTTGGTGAAATAATGGCAAAAACCCTTTATTTGGATTAGGGAGAATTGGTTGGAAGTACAGTTCTGCTATTTATTGACTATGTCATTTAACCTCTCCATGTCTCAGATTCCTGAGACATTTTATAGCTTCGTCAGCAAAATGATAGTTTGGACTAAATCTGTAAGGTCTTGTTCTTTTTTGTAATACTCACTGGTCCTAATGTTACTTATACAAATTCAGCAATGGTGTTGAGATTTTGGCTACCTGTAAAAATATTAAACCCTATATTAATAAGTTGATAACAAAGAAGAGCTATTTGGTGTCTCATTTTTAATGCTTGAACATAGCTATCTCAGAATGATGCAGAGGAAAGAGAGCTGAACTTGGAATCATAGGATCTGAAATGAAATTTGGGCTCCACCACTCAACTGGGTGACCTTGGGCAAAAGTCACTTAACTTCTTAGGCCTTCAGCTTCTTCATTTATAAGTTAATATATAACTTATATACATTTCCATATATGTATATATATATATATATATACTTCTAAATTTCCTTTCAGGTCTACATCTATAACCTATGTACTCTGATCAGTTTACTAACACTTACTTTATAATCAGCTTTATAATCAGCAAGCAATTCTTGCTATGAGATAAACACAAAAAATTATGCACACATTGCCTTGTTAGAGCTTTTCTTACATTTAGATTTCCATTTTATATCAACATCCATAGACTTAATTTTGAGATATTTTTCCTCCCTCAAATTCTGATGGGACAACACATACCTAAAAGAAAATTTAATTTTGAAAAGACCTAGAAATCAAGTAAAGCATACCTATAACAAAATTTGTCTTTGAAGATGATTGTCCATACTGCTGTTCAATATACTTGGGTTTATATGTAACCATTCCAAATAAAGAATTGAACTGAACAGTGCTTGCACATAAGTATAGAAAATACACTGGATTTCCAAAAAGCTTCTTCAGAGAAGGCAAAAAATCTACAAAGTGAAAATAACATGAACCAGTTACCAAAAAAAAAAAATGATGAGATAGCCTTTGGTCAGTTTTTCTGCTATCATCCTGAGAGTCAACTTTAACTTTCCCCTGTCCCCAACATGAGAAATTCATTTGATTGCCAATCTTCTCAAAGCTAAAATTTCTTCCCCACATATTTTTTTTCTACTCACATAGATATTGTCTTGGTTCAGCCTTCAATATACTACTTCCATGGACTCCTAAGTGATCTGTCTCCACTCTCTTCCCTCTTCAATCTACAATTACCAAAATTATCTTTCCAATATAGTTGTCTCACTAAATCATGTCTCCCTCCTTCCCTGTTTAAAAATTGTTAGTACTTGCTTATTATATAATATATATGGTAATATACATGTGTGTGTATAATATAATTATATATGTGTGATTGTGTATAGTAAATTACAAAGTCCTTATCCTAGATCTCAAAGCCCTTTTACATTCTGTCTTCATTTGACCTATCAAGTCTTCTTTTATATGAATAGTTTTCCATCCTCCTATAGTACACTGATCTTGTTCTGACTTCTTTGGCCTCCATTCATTTGTTCATTTTATGTCCCATGTTTAGAACATCCTCCTACCTCCTCTTCTTGAAGTTCTTTCCTTTCTAGGCCCCCCCCCCCCCACATACACCATGAAATGTTTAGTTTTGATCCATAGGTAAAATATCTAAGGAATATTTTAAAAATCTGGGATTTTACTCACCTCTTGCCATTTCTAGCATTGACACTTTTTCTTGATAGTGTGTATGATATTCCTTAGGATTTTCTACAATAAACTTTGATATTTCAGAAGAGGAAATGGAATCTTTCCTGCTTCCATGTTTCATGAGAGTCTTTGGCAAGAACCAGAAAGGCACAGCTGCAATAAGACTTAGGGCTCCTGCTATTAAATAACCAAGCCACCAGGCACCTACCCATTGTGTGTCCTTTGGAGTAATGGCTAGGTCATCTAAAAGAGAAAGAGGATAACTAAGTTGTCCACATAGCAAAATTTATTTAATACACCACCACCACTACCCACCAAAAATTTGATCCTTAATCAAACAGAGGCTCAATTTTCCCACATTAGCTTTTAATGTTAACATTTCTTTCTTCCTAATAGCACTATTTTTTTGGTTGAAAAGAATTAAGAATTATTTGGATCATGTTCATTTCAAATGAATTTCTTTTTTTCTTTAAGACAAATACTAAAATTTAAATACACATAAGAAAAGAAAAAGAAATATAAATTTAAATATAAAATAAAAATGGAAAAATATGTCATGTTCACAGCAGAACATAGGAGAGGATTGAAAATATATAACAATAACTTAGCATTTCATGAAATGCTATATATTAAATACTGTGTGTTAAGTTGAAAGCTGTCCATCTTTTCTTTGCTTCCTTGTAGATATTCTTTTGTTTTCATACACTTTTTATTTAGCTCTTTTCCCCTCTTCCTCCTCTTTCCTGCTACACCAAGGCTACAATTGAGCATGGATATATTTATATATAGGTATTTATATATATATATATATATATGTATGTATGTATATATACATATATATACATGTATAAACATATACATAAACATACACTTTCCTGTGAGTTTTTCTTGTATGATCTCTTTCAGGTGGTACTAGGTAGATTTTTTTTTTTAAATTCTACTTTCCTGTCTTCTTGTAATACTTCAGGACAATTTTCTTTAATTATTTTTTGTATTGTTATATCAAGATTTTTTTTTGTTAGAACTTTCATGTAGTCCAATTATTCTTATGTTTACTTCATTTATTCTCTATATTCATTGTTTTCTTATGAGATATTTCACATTCTCTTCTATTCTTTTTCATTCCTTATATTTTGTGTTTTTACTTCCTCATCTATTATAACTTCCCTGACTTTCCCTTGTCCAATTCTGATTTTCTGATTTTCAGATTTTCAAGGAGTCATTTTCTTCTTTAAACTTCTGGCTCTCCTCTAAATGGTTGACTTTCTTGTTACAATCTTAATGAGGTTTTTGTATTATTCTTATTTTTCTTTTAAGTTTTTCCTCAATCTCTCTCATTTTATTTTTAAAGTTTTTTTTAAGTTCTTCCATGAATACTTTGTGGGCAGGTGACCATTTGACATTATTCTTTGGGATAGGAAAGGGTTTTTTTCCTTCAGTATCCTCCTCTAAAGATGAACCATCAACTTCTCTATTCCCGTAGTAACTCTCTATGGTTAGATTCTTTCTCCTTTGTGCATTTTTTGTGTGTGATAATTTAGTGTTTTTTTATAATCACCTCTAGTCCTGGGATTTGGGGAATGGTGCCTCTGACATTCTTCAGTTCTCCTCTCTGATCTTGAACTCAAACCAAGACCTCCAACCTCCTGTAAGTGCCCATAGCCTGAGGCATACTGCCCCACCGCCCCACTGCTTCTGTACTCACTGGGCATGTGCAGGTTCCTTCTCTTCCCCCACTGCCTCTCTCTAAAATACAGCTAAATTTAGTCATTAGATGTTTCTTTAGTTCTTCTCAGAATGTCCCAAGAGGATGTCTGTTAGTCTCCTACTCTTTTTTTGTTTTCGCATCTCTATGTTTGCCCAGAGGTGCTCTTTTATCTCTTCTATGGGGGAAAATTTTAAAAGTTTGAAATTTTCTGACCTACTCTGTCATCTTTCCCAGAATCCTTTCCCCAGTTCAATTGATTTTAACACATACTAATTACCACTTACTATGTGCTCAGTGCTATGCTAGGTATATAGGATATATATATAGAGATATAGATATAGATATAGATATATTTATAGATATAGAAAGATAGATAGATAGATACAAAGCATCTACCAGAGGTAGCTAGATGGTGCCATTGGACCTGGAGTCAGGAATATCTGAGTTGAATGGCCCTGAGAAAGGCAAGTAACCTCTATCTCAGTTTCCTTGTCTGTACCATAGAATTAGTAATAGCACCTATCTCCCAAAGTTGCTCTAAGGCTAAAATGAGACATTATTTGTAAAGCACTATATAAATGTTAGTTATTTTGTAATTATTATATTACTCACTATGTGCTAGTCACTGTGCTGAACTATGGAGAGATAAACCATTTCTTCCACTCAAGGGGAAGATAACACATAAAAGGAAGCTGGAAGAGGAGAGGTAGGAAAATCTTTGCCCTCAAAGAGCATTCTAATGAAGGAAAACATCATTTACCCTGGTAAATAATTTCTATAAATAAAGAGTAAATATGCTTCATGAGAGTAGAGAAAGGAAAGCTGCCAACTGAGGACATGATGCTAGTAAATAGTAATCAAGATTGGTACAAATGAAAGCCAATGCCACCTAAACTATTCCATATAAAATAGTTATTCACAGGACAATCACTCCCTGTTTCATATTGACTTCAGGTTGGGAGAAATGATGGCCACATATTTTAGGCCATATAGTTCCCATTGTTTCACTCTTAAGTTGATCTTTTTTCATCAAAGTTTTATATTCAACTGTACCCACATTGATTGTACTATTTCAGTCATACTACTCTTTGGTTGCCCACCCCTGCTATTACCTTCTATACCTAACCTTCAGAATCCATTCCACCAATTTCTATGGAAATAATTCTATTCAATTTTTTAACTTCAACGATGGGACTATGCCATCTTGATGGTGACTGAGTGAAAACTTGTGTTGTTGTTCAGTCATGTCCAACTCTTCATGATCCCACTCTGGGTTTTCTTGGCAAAAATACTGTCATGGTTTGCCATTTCCTTCTCTAGGTCATTTAACAAATTAGGAAACTGAAGCAAACAGGGCTAAATGATTTGCTAAGATCATGCAAGTATTAAACATCTGAGGCCAAATTTTGAACTTGAGGAGATGAATCTTCTTGAGTCTAGGCCAAGCAACCTATCCACTGTGCCACTTAGATGTCTGCGTGAAAACTTATATGATCACCACTGTCACCAGTATCACCGTACTTTATACCCCTTGCTCTTAAGTCCCTTCCAGTTCAGAGATTCTGTGGTGTGTGAACAGGAATAATAATAAACTAGAATTTTATACCCTGGGAAGTAGATGGCTTTATTACCTTCATTTTACATACTGGAGAAATTGAGATAGAGGTTAAATGACTTGCTTTATGTCAAACATCTGGTAAACATCTGGGACTCAATTTGAAGTCATATTTTCCAGACTGTAGGTCCAGAACTCTATGCATGGTGACACCTAGTTATCTGTCCCCAGGGCTGAGCATGGTGCCTAGCATATAATAAATTCTTGAACAAATGCATTTTCATTCATTTACCCTTTGAAGTCTCAATCTCCTCATCTGTTAAGTTGGAATAATAATTGTTGTACTTCAGAATGTTATTATGAAAACTATTGTAAAACAAATGCTACAGAAATATTAGTGATTTATATTTTTAATTTTTTTTTAGTGAATAGGATTCTTCTTAAAAACTAGAATTTTATAACAACTATATAATTCATCTCACTTAGTTTACACATTAAGAATCTGGGACACACAAAAATTATATAACTTGCCAAAAGTCACAAGTCAGTTAATGGTAAATCAAGGCTATAACTAGGGTCCATTGATCTTTTTACTATATGGCACTGTCTCATGCATTTTTTCACTTCATCCTGAAATGTAAACATTCTATTTCTATCTCATTCTATTCTATAAACAACTACAAAATAGTACAGTAGACTAGTGCTGGAGTTAGACTCTCTGCATTCAGATCTCAATTTTGTCATTTACTCCATAGATAACTTCAGGAGTGTACATAATATATCAGGGGTCAATTTTCTCATCTGTAAAATGATGGTTTGCCCTAGATAACTTCTGAGATCTCTCTCAGCTCTTAATCTATCATCCTATAAAATACATTCACATAATTTGAGCATGTCCTCCCTACATAAGTCTCTTTTTTTATCATCCCTCATTTGAAAATGGAAATACTAAGATCACTGGAATTTTAGAAATTGATTATTAATTTGATGTGTTTCCCAGAAATACCACAAAATAGTCACTTGTTTAAATCATCTCTTTCCCATGTGATTTCTTTAAACTCTAAAATATTTATTCATCAGGGGAATGAGTTAATTGGTTACCATACAACCAGATCTGTACTTTATATGGTCAACTTTGTATTTCTAATGGACTTTAATAAAGAAACTGCCAAAAATTGTAGGAATTTTACAAATGCCAGTTCATTCCACTTTTTCTCATCATAGTTTCACATTTTAATTCTCAGTTTTTTAAGCTGACCATATTATCTTGTTCTTTTTTTTTCTAGGCTTCTGATTGCATAGAATAATGAGCTACTTCTTATAAACATAGCTATCCTAGAAAAGACCAAGCTGTGATACTGAGAAATACTTGACTTACTCAATGCATGAGCAAAATCCTGAAAGGGAAGATCAAGCCTTCCCTGAAGCAGTCCCAAAGACCTAACCTACAGATAATTTTGCAGAATAAAAAGACATTTTATTTCCAGAAGACTGTCAGGGCTTCATGTCTCTGCTGAAATTCCCAATTATATTGTCAATAGGTATGGCTGTAATAAATGTTGACACACCTGGAATTCCTCAAAGCCAGGGAGTGACCACAGCTTTCAGGTTTTCCTGCCCTGGAATGTATTTGAACTTGAGACCTAGAAAGATGATACATTCTACCAACAAATCATAAGTCATTTCCTAATCACTATCTGTTTTTCATATTCCTCTTATTAATACACATGGAGAAAAAATATAATAAAAATTGTTTTTCAATTAATCGTTTCATTACTATCCTCTTAAAATCATGAAATATTACTCATATCATATCTTTGAAAGAACCTACAATAACCCTTAATAAAAAATTCTACCTTACCTAGGTTTACAAAGCCAATGTCAACATATAGTTTGGCACACAGCGAGCCCAAAAGAAATCCAAATATTGGTCCAATAATTGCAACTGTCTGCACACACCCTAAGAAGTAAATAAAAATTTATCTTTGGTTATACTGTCAAAAATACAGAAATTCCTCAACAATACATGTCAGTTCAATTAGTGATTTTTATGAGGAGAACATATTTCATACTTCAGTTTAGATATAGGTTGAGCTAGATGACCTTCTAGGGGTCCTTTCCAACTTATTTAATTTTGTTGTGGGAGAGGGTTTTTTATTTTGGAGGAGGGCAGGTGGAACAACAATATTTTTGTATAGAGAAAAACATCAATTATGATTATTTGATCAGGACTAAACATTCTGGACAAAATAATATATTTGGGAAAAAAATATTTTCAAGTCATCAAAGCACCACCACGAGAGACTTGGATTCAAGTTACATTAGAGACCAATTCAATTAAACAAACCTTCATTAGTCTAATATATGCAAAACATTTCTGCTTGGTGATGGCCATTAAAAACAATGATGAAAAACAAATTTACCCTGCCTTCAAGGAATTTATAATCTTATAAAGGAGAAAATCCTTTAACCACATGGTTCTTCATTTACTCATCTGAAAAAGGGAATTGTATTTATATCACCTACTTATAGGTGAAGCTGTAAAGATCTCATGGAAATATATAGATATATATGTGCATATATGTATGAGTATATACATATGTACATAACTATATCATGTCAAATAAATGGGCATAATTAATTAAGGATAAACTCAGTAGAGAAAGGAAATAATTTAATCTACCTCATTAGTTTATTAACTTTAATCAGAAGCAGAGATTTTTTTAAGATATTTAAATTACCTAGATTTTTTTTAAGAGACAATAATTCACCCAGTCTCATAAAGACTCTAAAGATAGGGGAGAATTGCATAATATAATTTTCAAAAATGCTTTTTTTCCATTAAATAGATGAGATATTCCTTTACCCTACTCAGAGGCCCAGAGAAGCTTCCCTGTCATCCCAAATTAAGCCCCTTCCAATTCCCACAACTAATTGTCACTAATACCTGAAATCCCTTTGCCAGCCGATAAAGGCTTCCATTTCACAAATAATAACATTAAAATGAGAATATTCTGGAAGAGGTAAGACTGTTATTAATATTACTACTACCAATACTGCCTCAACTATGACCACTACTGCTGCCACCACTACCACCACTGCTCCTACTACTAAACAGTTACATAGCACTTCAAGGTTTACAAATCACTTTACACGTATTGTCTCCTTTCATCCTCACAACAACTCTGACAGGTAGGTTCTGTTATTACCCCTACTTTACAAATGAGGAAACAGAGGCACAGAAGGTTAAGTGACTTGCCCAGGGTCACGCATCTAATAAATGTGCGGTAGATTCTACTCAGTTCTCGCTGACATCGAATCCATTGAGCACTAATTACCTAGCTGCCTGTCTGCATTTCACACTAAGATGTGCCTGGCATAAATTCTTTTTCTCTATGTAAGCTTTGATAGGGGAGGGAGAAATTATTAGGAATTTTGAGGAACAAAAGTAGGCTAGCAGGAATGAATGTTGTAAAGAACTTTATTTACCTTAAAATTTTGTTGTGTATAGACTTTCTTTCTCTGTAGCCCTTTTTACCAAACACAGGGCCTTTTCACACACCCCTTTGGCAATTTTGAAAGCAAATGGCTAATCTGCTCAACCATCCCTTTGGTAATTTGAGAGGAAAGAGGCAAAAAAAAAAAAGGAAAAAAAGAAAATCTGGGACTGGAAGCAGCAAAGACTTGAAAAATGTCCATCGTATTCTAGAGTTCTGTCAACAGCTTTGTAAAAATTATATATAATCTACTACAATTTAGTTATATACCCTTATCCCTTTATGAACTGAGTCCTTTATACTAATTTAAATGACATAGTTGAAACAGCTACCTTGACCCTATTAGGAAATTGACATTATATTGCTGTGAATTGTTATTAAAATTAATAATAATTGACGATGTAACAACACTTGGCAAAGTGACTTAGCAATGAAAGCACCTGGGATTTATATTTGTTCACAATATGGAAAGAGAGGAAACAAAGTAGAGATCAATTCTGGAAAGGGGAGGATGTATAGGAAAGTTTTATGTTGCCATAGTTTGGGACCCTGTAATGTAGACAGAGGAGTGAAGAGAAGGTAGCAGTCATTCCACGACAATCGTTTAACTGTACCACATTTGGAGTAGCTTTCTTTAGGAAAATGAAAGATGATCTCTAGCTAAATAGAAATACTGGAGGGAACATGTAGCTTGTGTATCTTATCCTGGGTGTATACCCTAGTGTCTAGGATTTTGAAAGAAACAACGGGCCCCAAGAGGAATGGGCAGGGTCTATTCTGCTTCAACATTAGTTTTCTTTGTGTTTTTCTTAGATTTATTCTCTTAAAGAATACATTTGCCAGAATTCATATTATTTCTCATAAATAGTTGTGGCTGAACCTGTTTTTTGTTTTGTTTTCTTGGGTTTTATTTGTTGGATTGCTTGTTTGAGGCATAGAAATGCAGCAGGAGCCATATAGGAGAGAATACCTTTTTGAGCATTTGGTTGAGATTTTAACCCCTAGTCCATTGTTGGTTTGATTCTTTAGGGCATAAAGATGAGTCATTTTATAATTATAATTTTATAATTTTATTTTTTTATAATTTTTATAATTTCAATTTAATTTATTGATTTAATTTCTAATTTAAAAATTTTATAATTATAATTTTTATAATTTTATTTTATTTTATAATTACAATTTTAAATTAAGAATATTAGCATGAGTGCCTAGCCTACTTCACAAATCTGCCTCATAGAACCAATTCAATGTTATAGTAATATTAATGAAAATAGCAACAATATCGAGGAGTGACAGGGCAAATCCAGCTTCTGACACAGACTGGCTATGTGAACCTGGACAAGTCTCTTAACCTTTCAATGCTCTGTATAACTCTGTAATATCATAAACTGTAGAGAAGAAGCAGACCTATACTTTATAAGAGGAATTTTTCTTATTCAGAGAGTTCCTTTTAGCAATGTAATTATATTTGCAGCCCCTATACCCTTATACTAAATAATAACTCATATCTATATAACATTTTAGTTATGAATTTTTATGTTTTATGAAATTTGATGTTGCCAATAGCTCTATAAACTAATACATGTAAATATTATCATTCTCTTTTTCCAAAAGAGGAAATGAAAACTTGGGGGATAGATAGAATGGACTTCTCCAAGGTATACAGTTAGAAAGTGATGAAGCCTAAAACTGAGAGTAGGTTACTTATCTCTAACTTCAGGGCTCTTTGCCCTATTTCACATGGGAAAAACACTTCATGCCCAACTACCCAGGTATTTATTTCTGAGACAAAGAAGCAGTCATTACCAATATAAAATGCAGCATTATCCTCACTGGCATGGTCATCGATGTAGGTAATCCCCAGAGGCTGAATGGGAGTTTCTCCTATTCCACGGAGGAGGTTTCCCAGAAAAACATAAACCCACATGGAAGTTCGAGCTTCTGTTTCACATCCTTAATGAAATTTTAAAATGGCATAAGATTGTTAAATTTTGACCACTATCCAACTGCAGAGAATAATTGAAAAAAAATAAAATAAGTAATAAATAGAATGGATTTGGACCAGGTGGAAAATCTAGTCCTTTAGTGACATTGTATTCCCTTGCTGCCTTTATCCTCAATTACATTGTCTAAGCTACCGACTATATTAATTTAATGATATAAAATATTAATACCTATCCTGTGGAACCCCCAAAGTTTGTGGTGCTATCCCTCAGGCATTCTACTATCTTTTGCATCCCCCAGAACAGAGTCCTATCTCTGAAGAACTTAACCCTTTCCACTTTAGAGCTTCTAGCCTTCCTCCACAATGTCCAGAAGGGTCAGTGTGTCACATGCTCCATTCTATTTAACTGGCCCCAACCATGGCTACATTTTATCTATCTGCCCTGCCACTATCCATGTACCTCCCCCATCCCTTCCACATCAATCTAATTTCAAGTTCAGGAGTTGTAATAAAATCAGTTAAGCCACTGCTATTGGAAAAATGGCTCCACTCACTATTTCTGTAACTTCCCAAATCAACATATACCTTGATGGTCACCACGCCCTCATACTGTCTCCCCCTATTAAGGAAAGTTCCATGAGAGAAGGGATTGTTGTGACTTTGTATCTGTATCCCTAGCACTTAGTGCCTGGCATACAACACAGCTTAATAAATGCCTTATTCCTTTCTTTATTCTTTCAAGAAACTCACTTTAAAAATTTTACCAGTCTTTTTTTCTCTTATTTTAACTTGAATGTATTTTCAGCAAATCATTTAAGAATATTTTATGAGTACTTTGCCTTCAGTCATGAAGATCATGTGATAATAGCAGGAATGAATTAATAGCTCCCAAAATCTGTTATCACATGAGGTTTCTAGAGTTTGCCTGAGAGCACTAGCTCTGAAACTTCTCATGACTTTTTCCAGCTTAACATATAGTGTTTCGCATAAGCAAACATGAAAACAAAATTCAGTGTTCCTTATGCACTTTCATAGACTTTGTAAGAACTAGCAATACATAGATTTGTATTAAGACATGAAGGCAATGCAAATTAAACCGCCAGGGAGTGCTTTTCACATAAGGACTTCAAACTGGGCTCCATGCTCATCCTGGAGGTTCTGTGCATCCTCTCTTAGGGGAAGGACTTGGCAAGACATCTACTGATCTCAGCAAGTCAGCAACGTTCTTTCCCTCTCTTTATGGGAGAATGAGAATTCATTATCTAAAGATGAGTGAATAATTGTAGTTAATTAAAAATTAGATCTTCAGCCTTTCTGCTCCCCTTTGCCCCACCTGCATGAACTAACAAATATCTGCAAACATTGATAAGGAGACTTTAAGGCCAGTAAAAAAAAGTCATCCTATTTATTTTACTAACAAAGGAGATCAGTTTGGCTAGAGAATCCTAGAGATTCCAAAGGATCTAAATTGGCTGATTTCTCCCAGTTGCATACCTATGCTAGTAATTTAGGAGGAATTTTCGTTCTCACAGTCTTGCTGCCTACTGCAATCAAGGTAAAGGGGAAAGGATATTGAATTGGGAGATTGGTGCAAATTAGGTATCAAATACCTGATATGTTTTCAGAAATAATGTCTTACCTTTATTAACTTTTGATTGAGATTTTTCCATAACTGAAATTGATAATTTTTTGTTGAGGTTCTGTAGGCATGGAGAGATAGTGATGGTGGAATTGGAAGGAGAAAATTTGTCATACCTGTAACTGAAAAATTAAACACCTTATTTACTCTGAGAATTTTCACACCACATTCAATCACTCAAAAGCAATGTACATTATATTTTCATTAGAAATAGTCTATACATTCTAAGTTTGCAATATTTGTTTATATCACATAACATTGAAATCTTCAGATTTTAAAATAAAAAATGTTTTGTTATACATGGACTCCAAAGAATCCCATTTTTTATAGAAGAATATTGAGAACTATATTTTGGCCAGTCAATGATCTGGATAAGTGAGAAGAAAATTAAGAAATATTTTATAGATCATTTTTTTTCTATTTTTGCTGAGGAAAGAGCATTAACCTTTGCTTAATTCATAAAGAGGCATTTAAATCCTAGTTCTGTCACTGTGTGACTTTGGGAAGGTCATGTAATCTCTTTGAATCTCAATTTTCCCATTTGTAAAATGAGCGAGTTGGACTAAATTATCTCAGCTACTTTCTAGCTCTAGCTCTATAATCTATGATCATGTCATTGGTAAAAATCTATCTTATAAGTTTAACCCAGTGCTATATTAAATTAGCTATGAAGTCAAAATAGGGACAACTATTCCCTTTGATTTAAAAAGCAGAATGGTGACTTAATCACCTATTCTTTTAGTTTTTGTGGTGTGCTCAATGAATTGAGTCCATGACTTGGTTGTGAAATAAGGGCTTTTAGAAATCATTCATCTAGACTGCATGCAAATTACGTATTTCCAGGTGGAGATATTGGATGCATGCAGCTCTCTTTCCTATGACATAAAGTATTATGACCTAGTGGTTGAGCTATAAAGTTGAAGTAAAATTGTCTCTAATCATCTATAACCACCATTACTCGCAACAATAAAGCTGCTTTTGTGCCTTAAATTCCACTCCCTTAGAACCAGCATGGACATCACAATAATAAACATCTGCATGGATGAGAGGCAGCAAGAGGACAAAGCTCTGATCTTTTAGAATAAATATCTACAGTAAAGAAAGATGATATATACTATAGTGGGAAAGAGCTCTGGTCCTAGCTGTGTTGCGTATTTAATTTGAATGGGAATAGAAAGTTATTTAAATTCACTGAGCCTTAGTTTTCTTATTAATAAAGTGGAATAATAGTACAAATCCCAGCTCAGTTGGGATCATATGAGATAATGTATGTAAACGCGTTTCGACATATGCTATATACATGTATGCTCCTATCATTGATATTATTATTGCCATAGCCAGGAAAATAAATAGAAAAAGGAAATCCATTTGTACATTGGTGTAGAACCGAATAGAACGGGTAATTAGCTGCACATGCCAGTTACTAGTGGAAATTTGTCCTTCCTTCTGGAAGAAGACCATGACTTCAGGGAGGTGATGTCATCATGTGCAAGTGAAATGGGTTTAAGTGAGGGAGAGTTGTGCAAAGTCATCTGCCAAATAGATCAAAATAGTCCAAAATATTACAGGGATCAGATTTTGGGTCTGTCTGGGGGCTCAGAGCTTTTATTATTATTTTGTTATTTCCAGCAAAATGAGAATCTTATGAAGTATTGAATCAGAAATATATGACTAAAATATATTATCACAGAATCCTCTGTTGACTTTCTTCCTCAAATATACCATAAGTTTGAGATACCTAGATATACCATGGGTTATCTATAGATTAATAGTTTATATTTAGTTATAGAATACAAAGATCTTGATTTTATTCCACAATAAATTGGATGGCTGTTTATTTGGTCAAGAGATTATAGAAGTCTACTTTTGCCCATCATTTTACCCTCATCTTAGCTATTTATTCCTTGTGGATTCTTGTTTGAACCTTTCCCAGCGGCATATGTTCTATTCCCATTCAAATTTCTTAGCACATTTTGTGCATTCTTTAATTTATTCTTACCACTTTCTACCTAGTTTATATATATATATATATATATATATATATATATATATATATATATATATACATACATATACATATGCACATATATATGTATACATATATTCAATTAGAAAATATTTGAAGGCAGAAGCTTTGTGTTGTTCTGGAATTCTGAAGATCAGATCATTGGAAAAAAAAACTTTAAAGGTTCTGTAGTTCCAACTCTTCCATTTCCTAAGAAGCTGAGACTTGGGAAAATGAAGTGACTTTCATCAACTCCCTTGAGCTAAAAGTTTAAATCTGATCTTCAGGTCTTCAAATTCTAACCATGGAAATTGAGTGATTTGGGGAAATCATCTATATATCCTCTGTACCTAGCACAATTCCTTGCAAATATATGTGCTCAACCAAATTGAAATAATTTAATCCTTCTGTGAATATTTCTCTGGATAGGACATTAAGTATTCTCCTAAGAAATGTAATAGAATGTATTCCTTCGATACTATGTAAATTGTTTTTCATTGTTAGCCAACTCTTTATAGGGATGTATCTAATCTCTCTAACTTTTGAATAAGCCTCTTGAAGCCAGAGTCTAAGTACTATAATATATATCACCCAGAACATTGAAACATAATGTCTTGTAAATAGTAGACAATAAATAATTAAGGATTAACTAATCTTCGTAATGATATCCTTAAAACTACCTTGTTTGTTTTTTGTTTTTGCCAACGTAAAGTTTGCTACAAATAGTACATAACATTATCACTTTAACATACTATATAATTACATTAATGTAAATATTTGTTGGTTAGTGTGAATAACGTTCTGGCTTCTAGACATATTAGAATAGTTTGCTTTAGACTTACTGTCCCATGAAGAAGTGAGGCATTGCAATAAGCAAAGTTCCAACTCCCATAATTAGGCATCCTGTTCCAATTATCTTCGGCCTATGAAGTTTAGCTCCAAAGTAGCTAACAAAGATTATAACTAAGAGGTTCCCTTTTGTGGAAAAATGGAATATTTATAAATTAACTATGTAAAACAAAATTAAAAAATATACATTAATCTCACAACACCAACTGAATAATTTATCTTAAGCTCAGGACAGTTCTAAGTCTTACTGTATCCCACCTACCTTTCCTTCTTTTGGTCTTTCTTTTCTTCAGCTCTCAGTTATCAATGTGACTTTCTTGCCCAGTACCTCATATGACATTCCTTCCTTAAACTATCTCAGTGACTCCATCCAGGAACTTAATTTCTAATGACTTCATTATTTTAGGTCTCTCCAGCAATTAGGTGGCTTATTGAGTGGAGCATTGTATCTGGCTTCAGGAAGACTTGAGTTCAAATCTGTCTCAAATACTAGTTGTGTGACACTGGGAAAGTCATTTAACGAGTTTGCTTCATTTATCTCAACTATAAAATGAGAATTATAATAACACCTTCCTTAATGGATTGTTTTGATGATAAAATGAGATAATGTTTGTAAAAGATTTATCACAATGCCTGGTATATTGTATATATTTGTTTCCTTCCTGGAAGCCTACCTCTATTAGTTACTTTTGATGTTGGTGCCCTTGATATATTTTTTCCTTCCATCTGGTGAATCTTCATCAATATTAATTTATTTTTCTTTTTATATATTAACTACTTCAATTAAAACCATGACTTATCATTCAGAGAGTATTTGAATATTTGGCCAAAGATATGTTGGTCTATATTCCTTGACTTTTTACATTTTCAATCGTTTTACTAGAATCGATATTTTTCATAGTAAAGTTAAAACTAGCCGATGGATATTGACAAAGAGGTAAGAAAGTAAAGAATAATGGTTCTTCCTCAAACATTTCCCATTTCCCCAAAAGCTAAGCTAAAATGCTATCAATATGAAAAATTATTAGCACTAAAAGAAAGCACTAATTGATGCGTTGGATTAAGGAAACAATATGAGGCAGTGTGATATAATGGAAAGAATATTAGACTTCCAATTAGAAGACTTGATTCCAAGTCCTAAGTTTACCACTTATTAGCTTGACTTTTTAACCCCTCTAAAACTTTAATTGTCCCACAATTACAGGAAGGATTATAACATTGGAACTATTTCTTCATGGAGCTGTCTTGAAGTAACAGTTGGGAAACCTTAAAATGCCATATAAATATGACTTACTATTCTTATTATGCTTATCTCCAAAGTTAAGATAAAAATATTGGTTCAGGATTGAGTATCTTTACAATTAAAATGACTTTTGAGGATCAAATGAGATAATATGTATAAAATGCTTTGTAAACTGCTACATAAAATAAGTTACACAAATGCTGGTGATTATGATAGATGATGCTTACGTTAAAGACTTAGCAATGATCCCAATTTTCCAAGAGGATAAATCACCTCTAAAACAGTTATTGTTAAAAGAATCATACAATAATAACAGCAAATTGAAATCATATTAATTATATGATAACTGAGATTCATGCTTCACTTTAAAGTTTGCAATAAAAATTCTTATGTATTATTACACTTATAACAACTCCTTGCAACTATAAAACATCATTAGAAAAATATTGTTATTGTATTAGTTGGGTCTTTGATCAAAACACATTTTGGGTCATTGAAAGCAATTTATTTTCCCATAGGTTATTCTGAATGATCCCCTGCACCTATTTAATGTGGTACCCAAATAAGTTTCCATCAGCAGCAACTGGCCAGAATACATACAGTCTGTTCCAAAAGTTAGTATAGTTTTAAGTGTAAAACAGGGTCAAATAGAAAGGTTCCTAATTGATTACAAAGTTCTTCAAATGCTTCTATTTACAGAATATATTATAAGGATTGAACTGCCCTAAGGCTTTTGGGACATCATGCGCATTTGTGTGTGTGTGTGTGTGTGTGTGTGTGTGTGTGTGTGTGTGTGTGTATAGAGTGGGCTATTAAACATGGTGGCGGTTGTGTCTGAATCAATGTCAGGAAACTCAAATAGAAATGGCTCACTGAAGACAACATATTGATTTAGAAAATGACAAATTAACATTATCTTAGTATATTTTATTTTTATTTATTTTGTTAAACATTTCCCATTTATATTTTAACTGGTTTCGTCACTTGGAGGGTTATAAGTTTTGCACGTCCCTAGGCCATATGTGTTTTCATATGCTTTCCAAGATGAATGATTGCTTTGGATTTCATTGAGGAAGTGTTACTATATTCCAGGGCCTGATATAATCAATTAAATAGACCCTTCTATTTTGAAGGAAAGAATTCCTTCTTTGTCTTCATCTTCAGCATGAGACTTGGTCTACTGCTTCCCTGACAAACTATCTTTTATTTACTTGTTTTGTATATATTTGTGTATATTTATTTTGTTTATGTTTTAGGTATGTATGTATCTCTCCCATTAGAATGTAAGCTTCTTGTGAGTAAGGCTTGTTTTATTTTTTGCACTTGTACCCTCAGTGCCTAATACACTGCCTGGCACATGACAAGTGGTAAATGATTGAAAATTGTTTGGTCCTATTTGAATTCTACATAGGGTATGGTCCATGACATTGGCAAACACCGTAAGTAAGTGCCTCCTATGTGTTAGTATTGTTATTTTTTGGCCCATATTATAATTTAATAAAATTATCTATACTTCTGCATCTTTCAGATTCTTATATGATTTTAAAAGATTTATAGAAGAATATGCTTGAGAAGACCCTTAAAGAGTGCTTTTTCCCCTACTAAATTGAAAATGTTTTCAATAATAATTTTTACTATAATACTAACTCACAGTTCCTTAGGTAAAAAAAACACTGCAGGTGACACCAAGATTATAGAAAGACACAGTACATATAAGCAGGTTGCAACATATTACCTGATATGACATGCCAAGGACCTTGATGTGTCTTAAAAGAAATCAACCAGGACATGAATGACAAGAAAGATAGGACAGCTGGTCAATAGTGGAATAGATAATATGATTGTTACATGTGTGACCACAAAATATTAGAAAAAAAATAGAGGAAGAGCTCCAGTTCATTATGTAGTAGATGCTGGGAAAGACATAGAATGTTCAGACCCTTTGACTCAATGATACCACTGCTGGATATTTACTACCCCAAAGGTAAAGTGTAGCAAAAAAAGGTTCCAAAGAACAAAAATATATTAGTAGTAACAAAGACCTAGCAATAAAGTATGTGCCCATTGATTGAAGGAATAATTGAATAAATTGTGACTTGTGAATATATTTAATTATTATATCACTATAAGGAATAGCAAAAGTGAAAAACTCAGAGAAACTTGGGGAGATTTGTGTGAATTGATATAGAGTGCAGAAAGTAGGACCAAGAGAGTAATACCCAAATCACCATAATAATATAAAGGGGGGGACACTAACAGATATCAGAATACTTATCAATATGTTGACCAGTTTGGACTCCAGAGGTCTGATAATGAGGCATACATATCTATCCTTTTCACAGAAAGGTGAAAGACTACATTTGAGAAATATTGTACATGTTGTCAGATGTGGTCAGTGAATTTTGTTGTTTTCTATTTGTGTGATGTGGTGGGGGGTACTAGAAAATAACAGCAAAGTTTTTTTTAAAGCATCTGGCATTAAAAATAAACACATGGAAAAGAATCACATAAAATGAGAAAACATGGTTAAAGTCCCATCCTCACTAATGAAAGGAATATTTATCTATCAACACTATCATGAATCTATTGACATACCGATCAGTTTTTTACAATGTGGTATGAATGTTATATTGTGACGTACTCTCAACTTATCAGGTACCAAATATATCTGTACTAGAAATAAAGCCATTATTCAGAATGATTTCCTGTATCTATTTAATGTGGTACCCAAATAAGTTTCCATCTGCAGCAACTGTTCAGAATACATACAATCTGTTCCAAAAGTTAGTATAGTTTCAAGCATTTAGTTTAGTTTCCATAATACCTACCAATTTCAAAGCTGCCATCAATAACTCCAACCAGAGAACTAGGGATTTCAAATCGTCTTTCTATCTGAGTGATTGTACTCTTCAGATAGCCTTCTGACAAGGCTTTGGCGAAATAAACAAAAGATAATGCACAGAGAAACAGCTGGAAAAGGATAGAGATAAAAATAGTCTAGTTTTATGAATGACACAAATGTAAAGCCTTCAAAGAATGAAAACTACATTACATCTATACTTAATTAAATAAGTGAAAAAGATATCTTTGCAAAAGAAAATCACCTGTAGGCTGTGGATCAGGTTTTACCTGTCCTCTCCATGTAATGATTTCATATTATCAAGCCTTTTTTTTTAATATGGGGAGTCATAGAGCCACACAAGGACTTTCTCAAAAGCTGAAAGTGAAACCTCTACTTTTTCTCTCCTCTGGATCTATCCATTCTTTAACTACTTTGACTAGAAGAGATTGGATCTTTTGATTCAAAAAAGACAAATACAGCCCCTTCACACACACACATGCAATTCATTAGCCTAACTACTTGCCAGTCTGTGGCATATTCATGAGCTCATATTATGAATATGTCATAGCAACACTGCATGTGAGAACTTGGCATTCTGAGGAAGTATTGCATGATTGATGTGGCTTCTCTTGTTTTCGCTAAATCTTTATCAGTTATTACCAAATTCTTAAAATATTTTTCTTAGTTCCCTTTGATGGTGGAATATTTTTATCTTTCTCATGTAAAAATGATGGACTTTTCAGCCCACAAATCTAAAAATATCCAATATTGGGTCAGATTATATAGTAAGCAAGTAGTGGCAGGGCTAAGATATAAGCAAAGTGCAATATTATAGAGATGGAAAAAGAATATTAAAAGTAGAGGTATTTTAATATTAACTTTCAAATATTTAATATTAAAAATATTTAATATTAAAATTTTATATTTCTCTTGGCCTTTATACATTTATTTTGTGAGAATTTGAATAGAACATATTGAGTCAAGTCAAAAGGCATTTATTAAGTTCCTACTATGTGGCGAACACTTTGCTAAGCATTGTTACATTAGAAGGCCCAAAACCTCTAGTGAAAATGACTACAAACATATGAGAACAATTTTTAAACTTTTTCTAGAGCACAAGAATGTTTTGTATCAACTCTGATAATCAGTTTTGAGTCAAGTATGTAAGGGACAGTGAGAGATAAAAAAAGGGTGCGTTTATGAATATTAAAACTGTGCTAAAAAGGTATGAAATTTAATTAATTACTGTCATGCCCTATTACCTGAATATTCCAAATGCCTGTCACGTTCACACTGGCCATAACCCTGCTTTGAGGGGTGAGGTTTTAATATATTGTCAGTCAGTCAACCACTAATTATAAAGCATTCGTTATGTACCAGGCACTATGCTAAGTTTGGGATATAAAGAAAGGCAAATAATAGGCCCTATTCGCATGGAACACACATTCTAATGGAGGACTGAATATGTAAATGACTAGGTATGTACAGTTTGTATATAAAGTATATAGAATGTAATCTGAGAGAAAGTACTAAGAGATGGCAGTGTCAAGAAAGGACTGGGAAAGCTTTTGTGCAGAAGATGTCACTTGAGGATGTCAGGGAAATCAAAAGGGATAAGAGGAAATCTCCAAAAGGTGTCATCAGGGACAGACAGTACAAAGGAACAAAGATGAAAGCTAGAGGGTTTTGTTTAAAGAATTGCAAATATAAAAAAAAAGAATTACAAATGCATCAGTGAATCTGGATATTACAATTAAAGACAAACATTCTTCTCCAGCTACAATTAAAGAAATATGAACAAGGAACAAAGATCATCTTTTCCATTCCACCCTACCTTTAATTCTCCACAACAAGGTTGTTTTCTTTCTGAAATAGATGACTCTGGTTTAAAAGGAGTCCTGCCCATGGGTCTTTCAGATTTTGAAAAGAATAGTTGGGTGTTTCCATTGGTTGAATTTTCCATTACAAAAATGATCCTTCACTGTGATTCTGTTGGAGTTGAATTTTTAGAAGAATTTAAATCTTTTATGAAATTCATTAAGATTTTTATCATATAAAAGAAATATGACCATCTGTATTACATGATCAGGAAGAGCAATCAAATAAATATTAATTTTGCAAGATTTCATTAAAATATTTTATTTTAAAAGTAATTTTGTATTCATTATTATATCACCCATATTTCCCAATATGTACCTCCTACCTTACCATCCATGAGAGCTATCTCTAGCCACAGAGTATAAAAAAGATGACGGACCACAATTTGGCATCCAAAAAGTCCAACATACATAGTGCAAAAGATGCAATTATGTTGTGTGAATTAGTAAACTCAACCAGTTTAAGAAAAGAAAGGGTGTAAGAGAAATGCCATTGGATTATGATTTGGAAAACATGTCCTGCAACTCACTCTATAACTGAAGGCATTTTATCCCTTCCCTTTGATCTTTAGTAAAATCAGGGGATTGCACAAAGTATTCTGCAGCTTTCTTGTTCAGTTTGAATATTTTATGAGTCTGTTTGCATACTATTAACTATGTATGAATTGGGAAACTTTCTAATTAAACTTTTCCATTGTTTTGTTGAGTAATGTCACCATTGAGACTATTCAGTCGATATTCATAATTACTTCCTCTCTCTTCTATTTTGTCATAACAAAAGACAAATGAAAAGGTTGCTGTTGTAATGTTTGATGAAACAGGATTTTGCTAAATTGGAGGACTTACCAGTCTAAGCAAGAAGCAAAACAAGAAAGAAGATGAATTCCCATGTAAATTAACTCCTGGAATACAGTTGCTGCATTCCAATTAAGTCTCTAAATCTAAATTCTTAAGCAGAATGTGCTTAGACAAACATTGGGATAAGGATTTTAAGAATTAGAGTAAATTTAGGAAAATGGCTCATCATTTTCAAACAAGTCAAAAATACACATCTTAAAAGTATGGTTAAAAAAAGGACTGATTAATGAATAATGACGATGACTTGAAAAGAGATGTTAGCCATGACAAATTAACCTCTTTTTTTGAGAGGATTACTAATGGGATGCCATAGACATGCATATGCATAGCTCTATTTGTGACCTAGAAATTGAGCCTTCGCCCCTGGAAACCTGTCCTTTTAATGTGAAAATGGACCTAATATTGTCTGGTCTCAACATAGCCATTCCACTTCCCAGTCATCTCCATAACGTGCTACTTCCCTCTCCCTTTCCACTTCCCCAGCCCCACTTACTAACTTTGCCATTGGAACAGTAATCATATCAATATATGCGTCCTAGGAAGGACGCACCATTTAGAGTACCAATTCCCTGATTTCTCTGTCTAAAAGTCTTTTCTGGCCACCCCTCTCATACACTATCTTACTTGCTTTTATTCGCATCCCCAGTGCTTAAAACAGAGTCTTGCACATAGTGTTTAACAATTGTTTTTCATTCATTCATTCATTCGTTTACTTACATAATTCCCAACTGTTTTCAGAATGGTGAGACCAATTCTTGGCTTGATATGAGCTTGATTCATGAGCATTTCAGCTGACCTGTCCTTTCATAGTCTCATTAACATTGACTTTGCTGAATTTTATTATTTTGTTAATTGTTATGACTATGCCATCATTTGGAATATTTTATTCACATCTGTAATAGTTTGATTTCTTCTTTCAAAAACTTTTCATATCATTTTATCGGTTTCTTTGAGGGAGTGAGTGGTCCTTGGTGTTATATATTTGTGTCAATTCTGCATTTGATTTTGATCAAATATTTGGTACAAATTTTTTTTTCAGATGACATTCTCTTTGGAGTCTAGCTACGTTGATTTTTGTTAATTAACAGACTTTTAATTTTGTGTAATGAAAGTTGTCTGTTTTTTATGATTACTTTTATATTTTTGTCAAAAATTCTCTCTTTAACCAAGAATTTGAAAATTGTAGCCATTCTTTTTATTTTTCTTTTTTAAAGAAAGAAAAAGTAAAAGTACAAAAATTTTAACTCAGTGAGAAAATCAGCAACATCTCAACTTTCCACATCAAGTTAAGGGATCATCTGGACCCAGTCCTGGACTATAACCTCAAACAGAGAAATGAGTAAAAAAAAAAAAAAAAGACAGATGCAACACTGAACATAATTATCTTTATTTTTTATTTAGTAAATATTCTTTTTAACAAATGATATGTGTGTATATGTGTATGTGTATATATACTCACATATATGGCATATATATATATAGTAATTTAGCATATAGTATATTTTAAGGAAAAAAGTTTCTGTGAGTACATAAAGATGGAATAAATATGAATTGAAAGATAGAGTCTAATGCTAATACAAAGGGAACTAATTTAACAATAAAATATGAGATTCAAGTCAGTAATTGAAAGGAAGGACAGAGGAAGGAGAGGTTGGACTGAGTGTAACTTAGGTAATGTTGACTTTCTCTTCTACTTATATGGTTGAGATTCTCATTCTGTGTCTTAGTGGCAAGAGAGCTTGTGCCTGCTATTTCAGTGGTCTAGAGAGGTCTGAGATATTGCATATTTTCTCCATCTTCCAAGTAATAAATGACAGCTCTTTCTCAGACACTACTTTGGTGATAATTATGTTCAGTATTGCATCTGTCTTTTTTTTTTTTTTTTGCTCATTTCTCTGTTTGAGGTTATAGTCCAGGACTGGGTCCAGATGATCCCTTAACTTGATGTGGAAGGTTGAGATGTTGCTGATTTTCTCACTGAGTTAAAGTTTTTGTACTTTTACTTTTTGTTTGTTTAAAAACATTAGCTAATGGTGAATCAATTTTATAAATTTATAAATTTTTTACCTACTCATTACTTTTGTCATCTTTATTATATTTGTTTTGAACATCATAATTCCAGTAATTTTTAAGTGATTTTTAATCATATGATCAGTTCCTTAATATTTTATTTTGTTAATATCTATTTTCATAAACATATGTTCCTTGGCAGAACTGCTAGAGTTGTATTTTCCAAATGTTGATATGTTGTATCACTGCGATAATTCCTTTCCTCTTTTCTTTTATAACTTTTCTTGGTAACATTATCAGCTCTCATGGGTTCAATTACCCTATACAAATAAGTCTTAGCTCTTTATGTCCAGCTCATGTCTCTCTTGGACTCCATTCTTGCCAGTATATACTGGTTACTGTTCCGACTTGAATAAACTCCATGTGTCAGTAATGGAATTCATTTTTACCCCTCAAACCTCCCATTTTTAAAGCTTTCTTATTTTTACCCTGAAAATCCTCCCAGTCACCCAGGCTTGAAACTTCAATGTCATCTTTGATTCTTCACTCTCCCTGACCATCTTTATATATGTTTCTTCTTCTCTAATCATCACAGTCCATCCCAAGAAAGAAATGATAAATTGAAATATGTATAGAATTATCTATCTATATGTCTGTATATCTATCTTCTGCCTATTTATCTACCTCTCTCTCTCTCTTTATACACACACACACACACACACATACACACACACACACTCACACTCACATATTTGTATCTAATGTTAGCTATCTCTACAGTAGGGGAGAGAGAAGAATATAATAAATGTACATGATAACTTTGTTATATATTTAAAAGGAACAGCAAATTTTACATGATAAATTTGCAGTTTAATACATAATCATCCTTTTTAAAAATATACTGTCATAAAAATGCTTTTTTATTCCAGAAATTATAAATAAAATAAGTTTTAAAAAAATCAAACCAGACACATTGTATTCAGACCCTACATCTCTCACCTAATAATTGTGATAGCCTCCGCATTGGACTCCCTACCTCAAGACTCCATACAGCCATTAAGTTGCCTAAAGCTCAGTTTTGATCATCACATTATACCTCTGTTCAATAGTTTCAAGCTTAACCCTATTTCTCTTATGATAAAATATAAAGTCATATTTTAGACATTTAAATCTTTAAAAACCTGATCTTCATTAACATTTCTGTTCTTATACAATATTCTTCTCCTAGAACATAATTGGACTATTCCCTGTTCTTTACACAATATATGCCACCTTTCAACTTAATGTCTAGAATTTATTCCTGTCTCACTCTGCCTCTTAGAATCCCTGATTTCCTTCAAGACTCAGTTCAAGTACCACCTTCTACTTGAAGCTTTCCATAGTCCCTACTGTAACTCCCAAACTGCTGCAAAATTATTTTGTATATATCTTCCACACATTTTTATATGTGCATGTGTTAAAAAAAAATAGAATGTTATACAATTGCCAAATATAATATAAGCTTTTTTGAGAGAGAATGGAGGTGAGGTGGTTGGATTTCTTTCCTGTAGAAACTCCATGGCTCACTTCTGAGGTAGAGCCAAGATGGCAGAGTAGAGGATAGTGCTATAGCAGAGTTCTCCCAAAACCCCTTCAAACAATCTTAGAATGATGCATCAAATCAAATTCTTGAGCAGATGAGCCAAAAAAAAAAGAAAGAAAGAAAGAAAAGAAAAAATGTGGAAATAAAAGAAAGAAAAAAAGGTGGTCAGGGTAAAACATTCTTCTAGCTCAAGACAACTTAGGAGTGCAGAATGAGCGATCTGTGAGATGAGGGTGGCAGCTAAACAAAAGCCTAGGAAGGTTCAATGCCTGTGGTAGACTTAGTAGTGTCAACAGCAGCAAGATATAGTAGATGAATACAACAACTAGCCAGGGAGTACAGGAGCTCCCTGTGCTAGTACTGAAAGTAGAACTGGATGCCATTTAACAAGTGCAGTGTCTCCATTGTCACTTTCAGGTGACAGCTCATATTTACGGTCCAGGGATCAGGGACCCTGAGGAGTACTATCACTTCCCAACCCAAGAAAAGAGGATTGCTGAGAAACAGTATTAATTGCAATGCCAAAGTATGAGGGGCCCTTTCTGTATAAAGACCAGAACACAGACAAGGAGAGCAGTGACCACACTTCTCCCTGGATCACACTACTTTGGAAGTACCAAAATATTCCAAAGCCCCAGAATTAACTTTGAAAATGGCAATGAAAAAAAAAAGCCGGAAGCTTTGGATAGTGCCATTCTCTACCTCCATGTCCAAACCCAGAATGGAAGCAAATGTTTACTTAAAGTTCAAAATAAAGAAAGAGTCTGGGAAAATGAATAAACAATAACAACAACAAAAGAAGCTGACCATAAAAATCTTCTATGGTAACATGAAAGATTAAGAAACAAACTCAGAAGAAGTCAATTTCTGGTTTCACTGTCAGCTATAGAAAAGTTTCAAAGAAAGATAAAGAATTGGATACAAGCCCAACAAGAGACTTGTTAGTGCTAAAATATTTTAAAAATCAAATAACTGTGGTCAAGGAAATATTGGTTAAAGAAATGAAAGCAAAAGAAAATTATGAAAAGAAAATAACAGCTTGATAAAAGAGGCACACAAAGTACTGAAGCAAGTAAGATATATATATAAAAACAGAACTGGCCAAGTGGAAAAAGAGGTACAAAACTTCACTGATGAAAATAAATCTTAAAAACAAAATTGGCCAAAGAGGAAAAGAGATACAAAATCTTTTTGAAGAAAATAATTCCTTAAATGTTAGAATTGAGCAAGTGGAAGCTAATGACTCTATGAGACATCAAGAAGCGATAAAATTAAGTCAAAAAAATGAAAATAGAAAAAAATGTGAAATACCAGAGGAGAAAAACAATTGACCTGGAAAATAGATGAAAATATCAGAGATGAAAAGAATATTTGACTTTCACATATGACTCAAGAGAAGCACAAAAAGGTAAGCGTAAAAGAGAAATCATAAGGGATTTGATGTTTAAATTCTTTACAATCTTAAATGGGAAGATTATACACTTAAGTCCTAAGAACTTTAAAATTATTAAGACAGTTAGAAGGAGTCTACATAGATAAAAGATGTGAGTGACTTAATTGTGTCAGAATTACCTAAAAAATGGATGAATAAAAGAGAGGAATGTGGTGGGAGAAGGGGGAAAGGGAAGGGAGAAATAGGGAAGATTATTTTACATAAAAGAGGCACATAAGAAAAAGCTTCTACAGTGAGGGGAAAATCATGGGGGGAAGGAAATAGACAATGGTTGAACAACACTCTTATCTAAATTGGTTCAAAGAAGGAATATGTTATTACAGAGAGAGAGAGAGAGAGAGAGAGAGAGAGAGAGAGAGAGAGAGAGAGAGAGAAACACCCTCAACTGGTATAAAAACCTATCTTACCCAACAGGAAAGTAGAAGTGGAAGAGTGTAAGAGAAAGGGAAGATGATAAAAGGTAGGGTGGATAAAGGAAAGAAGTGGGCAGAAGTAAGACAGACTTCAGAAGAAGGACATGATAAAAAGAGAAAATGAGAGGAAGAAAAAAACAAAAGAAAATAGGATATAGGAAATGCACAGGTAATAATCTTAACTGTGAATATGAATGAGATGAATTCACTCATAAAACAGAAGGAAGTAGCAGAATGAATTGGAAACCAGAATCCAACAAGATGTTATTTAGAAGAAATACACTTAAACTAGAGACATATAGAGTTAAGATAATAGGCAGGAGCACAATTTATTATGCTTCAGTTGAAGTTTTTTTTTTTAAAAGGCAGAGGTAGCAATTCAAGAATAAAGCAAAAATAAAAACAATTTAAAAGATCAGAATGATAACTATATCTTGCTAAAAGGTATCGTAGACAATGAAGTAACATTGATACTAAATAAGCATGTGCCAAACAGTATAGTATCCAAATTCTTAAAAGGAACATGAAATGAAGCACATAAGGAAAAATATAGTTAAATTGTACTAGTGGGGAATTCTACTTTCCCTTCTCAGAGTTAGATAAATATAACCATAAAATAAATAAGAAAGAATTTGGTAAGATCAATAGAATATAGGCAAGTTAGATTTGTTGGATTTCTGGAGAAAATTAAATGGGAATAGAAAGCAGTATAGCTGTTTCTAAGATATATATATATATATATATATGCATATATATATATATATATATATATATATATATATATATATATATATGACACTTCACAAAAACTCACCAAGTATTAGGGAATAAAAGCTTTACAACCAAATGCAGAAAAGCAGGAAAACTAAATTCATCATTTTAAAAACCAAAATGGAACTTCTGGGAGCCAAGGTGGTAGAATAAATAGTAAACTGTTCTCACTCTCCCTCACTGACCTTGAGAAAACCAGAAAATACTGCCCCAAGAAAAATTTTGGAAAAGTGGAGCCAAAAGAAGGAGAAGGTACAGCAGATTTTTAACTCTGGAGGCTAGGGGCATTAATGGGAAAGGTCCCTATTTCTGTGGCTGAAGGGGACCAGTACAGGATGGGAGCCATCCCAGGAAGACAGTGACAAGTCCCACCTCAGCAAATCAGTGGGAGATCCTGAGCCCCAGGGTGGTGGAAGAGGGAAGTGCCAAAACTGGTTACCCCCATGTCCTTTGGCACAGCAAAGGGAACTGGCAGACAACAACATGAAGAACCACCACTTGTGCAATGGTCAGGCATCCAGCAGTGGCTGAGCCTACCCATGATCTGGCACAGCCCTTGGGAAGGAAGAGACCTCCAGTAACCAGATCACACCTCCACACCTCAAACAGAGATCTTCAGTGTAACCCCAAGGATACTTAGTCAAACCCGAGCTTGCATTGGAACATACCAGCTAACACCATCAACTCCAGCTCAGCACCAGGTAAGCTACAACTTCCACAACCTTCAGCTGCCAGAATCTGAAGTCCTAGCCTGGAAAGCAAGTAACCAGAACCCTAACCCTAGCATATGAACTAGGGGACAGTGTCCCCTGCTCCAGAAGCAGAGATCAACTTTATAATCCAAGTACAAGATAAACATCATGAACAAGAAATATCACAGAAAATCAAAGAGCATAGATTCTTATTACAGGGACAGGGAGATCAAAAGAGAATTTTGGTAGAGGACAGCATTGTCACTATACCCACATCTGAAACCTCAAAGGGGAATATGAACTGGACTGAAGTCCAAAAAGCCTTTTGGAAGAGCTCAAGAAGGATTTTTAAAATTAAATTAGAGAGGTAGGAAAAAATGAACAATTCCTTTAAAAATACAATTGAAAAAATGGTGAAAAAAAGTATACTGAAAAAAACAATTCCTTAAAAAGTAGAATTGACCAAATGGAAAAGGAGGTACAAAAGTGATCTAAGGAAACTAATGTGTTAAAAATTAGAATTGGGCAAGTGAAAGCTAATGACTCCATGAGACATTAATAATCAGTCAAAGAAAATCAAAAGAAGGAAAAAAATAGAAGAAAATATAAAATACCTCATTGGAAAAACAACTGACACAGAAAATAGATCCAGATGAAATAATTTAAGAATTATTCATCTATCTGAAAGTCATGATGAAAAAAGACCCTGAATAGTATATTCCAAGAAATCATAAAGGAAAACTGTCATGAGGTCCTAGAATCAGAGACTAAAGTAGTCATTTCAAGAACCTACCAATCACCTCCTCAAAGAGATACCACATTGAAAATGTCAAGGAATATTGTATCCACGTTCCAGATTTATCAGGTCAAGGAGAGAACATTGCAAGCAACCAGAAACAAATAATTCAAATATCATGGAACCACAATCAGGATCATGCAAGGCCTTGCAGCTTCTTCATTAACATATTTGAGGGTGTGGAATATGATATTTCATAAGGCAAAGGAGTTTGAATTACAACTAAGGATTAAATATGAAGCAAAATTGATCATAATATTTCAGGCAAGGAGATGGACAGTCAATGAAATAGGGGACTTCCAGACCTTCCTGATGAAAAGACCAAAGCTCACCATAAAATTCAATCTTCAAATACAAGACTCAAGAGAAGTAAACAAAAAAGAAAGAAAAAAAAAAACGTTCTTCAATGAGGACAAACTGTTCCTACATGGAAAGATGATAGTTATAAACCTTGAGAATTATATTTTATTATGACTTTTAGAAAAGATATACATAGACTAAGGGTGTGGGTATAAATTACCTGATGTGACGATTAAAAAAAAAACTTAAGGTATAGAAAAGGATTTTAATGGGAGAAGAGGAAAGGAGAGGGCAGAAAAGGGTAAGTTACATCATATGAAGAGGCACAAAACATTATTATAGTAGAGGAAAAGAAAGGAGGGAGATGAGCATTTTTTGAACTTTACTCTCATCAGATTTGACTCAAGAAGGGAATAACATATTGAGGTATAGAAATCCAATTTGCCCAACAGGCAGTAGGATGAGAATGAGGAAATAAAAAGGAGGGGTGATTAGAAGAGAGGGAGGAAGTAGTAAGTGAAAAGGGAAAGAAAAGTGAAAGGGCTGATAGAAGGGAGGAAAGATTGAGGGAGCTGGTGGTCAAAAGCAAAATTATTTTGAGGAGGGAAAAGGAGAAATGAGAAATAAAAGAAAAAAATGGCAGGAGAGAATAGGATGCAGAGAAAGACTCAAATTGTAATCATAACTGTAAATGTTAATAGGATGAACTCTCCCATAAAACAGAAGTGGATAGAAGAATGGATTATTCCCACAGTATGTTGTTTACAAGAAACATTTGAAACAGGGGGATGCACACAGAGTAAAAGTAAAAGGCTGGAGTAGAGTATATTATGCTTCAATTGAAGTAAAAAAAAAGCAGAGGTAGCAATCCTAATTTCAGACAAAGAAAAAGCAAAAATAGATCTAATTAAAAGAGATAAGGAAGGAAACTATATCCTGCTAAAAGGCACCATAGACAATGAAATAATATCATGACTAAACATATATTCACCAAGTGGTATTGCATCCAAATTCTGGGAGAAATTAGTAGCAGTAAAACTATACTAGTGGAGGACCTCAACCTCCCCCTCTCAGAACTAGATAAATCTAACCCCAAAATGAAAACAAAAAAGAAGTTAAGGAGCTAAGGAAGTGAGTAGAATTTTTAAAAAGTTAGGAGTGGTAAACATGGTTAGATATGGTAGACCTCTGGAGAAAATTGAATGGGAATAGAATAGAAAGGAATATGCCTTTTCTCAGTGGTACATGACATCTACACAAAAATCAGCCATGCACTAAGCCATAAAGACCTCACAATGCACAAAGGCAGAAATCAAATGCATCCTTTTCAGATCATGATTCAATGAAAATTATATCTAATAAAAAGGCATGGAAAGATACACTAAAATAATCTAATCCTAAAGAATGAGTGGGTTGAACAAGAACATATAGAAGCAATCAATAACTTCATCCAAGACAATGACAATAATAAGACAATATGGCAAAACTTCTGGGATACAGCAAAAGCAGATTGTAGGGGAAGTTTTATATCTCTAAACACTTACATGACTAAAATAGAGGAAGAGGAGGTCAATAAATTGAATAGGCAACTAAAAAAACTAGAAAAAGAACAACTTAAAAATCACCAATTAAATACCAAATTAGAAATTCTGAAAATCAAAGCAAAGATTAATAAAATTGAAATTAAAAAAACCATTGATCTAATAAATAAAAGTAAGAGCTGGTATTATTAAAAAAACAACAAAATAAGCAAACCATTGGTTAATTTGATTTAAAAAAAGAAGAAAACCAAATTATCAGTATCAAAAAATGAAAAAGGTAAATTCATCAGCAAAGAAGAAATTAAAACAATAATTAGTAATTATTTTGCTCAACTATATGCCAATAAATTTGACAATCTTAGTGAAATGAGGAATAGTTACAAAAATATAAATTGCCCAGATTAACAGAAGAAGAGGTAAAATATTTTAATAATACCATTTTAGAAAAAGAAATTGAACAAACCATCAATGAATGCCCTAAGGAAAAAAATCTCCAGGGCCATATGGATTTACAGTTGAATTCTATCAAACATTTAAAGAACAACTAATTCCAAAACTTATATAGATGATTTGGGGAAAATAGGCAAAGAAGGAGTCTTATAAAGTTCTTTTTATGACACAAATAAGGTACTAATACCTAAATGCAGGAAGAGTCAAAACAGAGAAGGGAAATTACAGACCAATTTCCCTAATGAATATAGATACAAAGAGTTTAAATAAAATCTAAGCAAAAAACTAGAGTAACTTACTGTGAGAAAATAATATACTACGACCAGGCAGGATTAATAACAGGAATGCAGGGCTTGTTTAGTATTAGGAAAACTATCAGCATAATTGATCATATCAACAGCAAAACTAACAAACAACATGATTTTCCCACTAGATGCAGAACATTTTTTAATAATTACAACATCCATTCCTATCAAAAAAAAATGGGAGGGGGGACAAAGAAAAGATGGCAGAGTGAGAGCAACTATTCACATAAGTTGCGAGACAAACTACTTCAGATACATCTCAAAAGAGAATTTGAACTAATTTTAGAGTGGCAGAATCCAAAAGGAGACAAAGTGTGGCAGATTTCCAACCCAGGACAGACTGGAAGGTCAATGGGAAGGATCTGTTGCACGGTGCTGGAGGTGCACACAGCACATAGGTTGTACCAGCTCAGACTCTGCCATAGCAAAGCTGAGCAGGAAGCTCCAGATGGTCTGAAGCAGCAGCCCCACGGCAGAATATCAAACATATTAGCCCAGGACAGGAGTCCAGTGGAATTGACCAAGAGAGAACCACAAAACCCCAGGTAACTGCAGCAGCCGCTCCTGAGACTATCAGCCTGCAGATTAAATGTCTATAACTCACCTAATTGAACTTCCGGGAGACAAGATGGCAGAGTGATCAGTAAATGCTTTACTCCTCCCCTTGTTGACCTTGAAAATCCCAGAGAATATTTCCCCAGGAAATATCATGGAACAGTGGGATTAATCAAAGGGATAAACAGTTTCTTAGCCCATGAGGCTAGGAAACTCACAAAGAGGGAGTCCCTCTTGCTGTGGCTGAAGGGGACCAGTACAAGCCCGGAGTTGTCGCAGACAGCCCACCTCAGCTAACCAGGAGAAGATTCTGAGCCCCATGGGGGTGTAGCCCACAATTGCCAACACTAGGACCCCACGCATGCCACAGCACCCTAAGGGAATTGGGAGGACACTAGCGCAAATGGGGGTCACTAACCACTGAATTTGCCTGTGTTCAGGAGATGAGACCTCCTCTGACCAGACCACCCCTCCCCCAAACGCAGTTAGCTCCTGGATAACTCTGGGGAAACCCAACAAGACTTTACCTGGTCTTTGCTTTGGCACACTAGGCAGCTCAGCACCAGGTAAGCTAAAGCATTTTAGCTTCTAGCTAAAAGAGCCAGAGGCCATAATATACAAAGCCTCAAGTTCTAAGCACAAGAACTGTGAGACAGAGCCCCCTGTGCCCCAGAAGCAGAGTTCTACTATAAAAGCCAGGAAAAGGATGATCATCATTGCCAAGAAGCAAACCAGAAAAGATATGACCATAGAATCTTTCTATGGGGACAAGGATCAAAACACAAATACCAGAGAAGTCAGCATTGAGATTGTACTCCCATCTGAAACTTCAGAAGGGAATATGACTGGTCTCAAGTCCAACGAGCATTCTTGGAAGAGTACAAGAAGAATTTTAAAAGCCAAATTAGGGAAGTAGAAGAAAAGCTGGCCAATGATTTTAAAAAATATGAAAAAAGAAATCACAGAAGAATTTAAAAGGAAAATTGGACTAATGGAAAAAGAAGCAGAAAACCTAACTGGGAAAATTAGACAAGTGGAAAGTACAAAAAAAATGGAAGTACAAAAACCAGCTGGACAAAAGAACTCCTTAAAAGGAACAATTAGACAGATGGAAAAGGAGGTGCAAAAGTTAACTGAAGAAAACAATTTGATAAAAATTAGAATTGGGCTAATGAGTCTGAGACATCAAGAATCAGTCAAACAGAACCTAAAGAATGAAAAGATAGAAGAAAATGTAAAATATCTCTTTGGAAAACAACTGACCAGGAAAATAGATGCAGGAGAGAAAATCCAAGAATTATTGGTCTACCAGAAAGCCATGATGAAAAATAAGAGCCTCCTGTACAATATCTTCCAAGACATCACCAAGGAAAACTTCCCAGAGGTAGAGTGCAAAATAGTCAATGAAAGACTCCATCATTCACCTCCTGAAAGGGATACCAAACTGAAAACACCAAGGAATATCATTGCCAAATTACAGAACTATCAAGTGAAGGAGAAAATACCTCAGGTAACCAGAAAGAAACAATTCAAATATTAAAGAACTACAGTCAGGATTACACAGGACCATGCAGCTTCCACATTAAAAGATTAGAGGAATTTGAATGTGATATTCTGTAAGACAAAGGATCTAGGACTACAATCAATTACCCAGAAAAATTGAGCATAATCTTTCAGGCAAGGAGATGGACATTCAATGAAATAAGGGATTTCCAGGCCTTCCTGATGAAAAGAGCAGAGCTCAAAAGAAAATTCAATCTTCAAACACAAGTCTCAAGAGAGGCATAAAAAAGTGAATAGGGGAAAAAAACTTGTTATTCATTATGGACAAACTGTTTATATCCCCATAAGAGAAGATGATACTTGTTAATCTTGAGAATTGCTTATTTATTATGATATATTAAAAGGGATATACATAGATAGAGGGAGTGGGTATAAAGCAAATTATGGGATTATAAAAATGTGATTTAAGCATGCAAAGAGATTGTAATGGGAGATGTGAAAAGGAGGAGGCAGAAAAAGGTAAATTACATCACAGGAACATGCAAAAATATATATTAGAGTAGAGGGAAAGAGGGGAGGTTTGACATATTCTATTTTTTAAAGTATTATTTTCTTCAGCATTTTTTTGGATCTCATTTAGAAAGAAGTTGATTCATTTTTCATGATTTTCTTGCATCTCTGTCCAATTTTGGTGCACTTCTCTTATTTGATTTTCAAAATAATTTTTGAGCTCTTGCAGGGCCTGAGACCAATTCATGTTTTTCTTGGAGGCTTTGGATGGAGGAGATTTGACTTTGTTTTCTTCTGTTTGCATGCCTTGGCCTTCCTTGTTGTCAGAGTAAGATTCTATGGTATAATGCTCTTTCTTGTTTTTGCTCATTTCTCCAGCCATTTACTTGACTTTTGAGCTCTTTGTCAAGGTAGTTCTCTGCTTCCAGTGGGGGTGTGGGTTTACTGTCAGCCATTTGATACACCCACAATCTGTGGGCCCAGAGCTCCAGAAACAGTGTCTACAGTTGCCCCTCCTGCTACTGTGGCTGCCACAGGTTCCTCTGCCCCCTCCTCCCTCTGCCACCTTGGGTCTGGGTCTGGACCACTCCACTCTTCTACACTGGTCCCACAGGCTTTTTCCACTGATCTTCCAATTATCCTCAGAGTTTGGGGGTCATGAAGTCTGGAAACCACCACAGGTACAAGAGATTCCGTCTCCCCAAAGCCTGCTCAGGTCCTGTCTATGTTGGAGCAGCCCGTGCTCGATTGTGCCCTGCTCCCCGATCCATAGGCACTTTCCAGTGACTTTCCAGGCTGTCCTGGACTGGAGATTTGCTTCACTCCATCATTCTGTGGGTTGTCCAGCTCCAGAACTTGTTTAGAGCCATTTTTTACAGGTATTTGGATGGACTTGGCTGACTGCTCTAGAAAGTCTGTGTTGTTACTCCACCTTCTTGGCTCCATGTAGAAATAAACTTTTGAACATAATATATCTTTACATGAAAGAGACTTGAAAATCACACACACACACACACACACACACACGTGTGTGTGTGTGTGTGTGTGTGTGTGTGTATGTTCAAGGATTCTCCTTTTCTCCATAGGAATTCTATAACAGAAACTCTTACACAGATGTCATAACAGTTTCTTAACCCACTCATCCTTAATTTTTTTTAAACAGTGCAATTCCTAATATAACAACATTTAGATAAGAGAAATTGTTTTTTCAAAAAATAGTTTATTATACATTTAAAATGTGAAGTAATCCATTATCAATTTAGATGAATGAAATGTATGTCATTCATCTCATCATGACCACATGGACACTATCACCCTAAATCACTGTATACATTTTTATAATGGCCAATATTTGAAAAGGAAAAATCTACCATTACATCAGTTGCATTATCACTGCTTATTTATAACAAAATATAAATTTCAAATTATCAAATTTCTATCACATCCTTTTAAAAGTCCAATTCATACATAGCAAAATCAAAATTTGAAAATTGTGTTCACCATCTCTACTTCAAAATGGTCTCTTAAATTTTATAATCTTTAAAAACCACTTCAAAGTTAACAATTACATTAGAGACAGAAAATAATAATGTTGTGTCAAATATAAGCCCATACTTTTGTCAAGCACTTTACAGTCTTAAATGTCAAATAATAATATATCAACACTTTAATTACATACATATATTATTTATATATTGAATAACCTTTCTTCTATTTCTTTTAAAAGTTTAAAAGTCTGAAATTATGTTGGCTTAATATATGCTAAGTTAATAGTCTAACTGTTGCCTTTAACCCAGACAAAAGAGATCTAAAGAACTGGAACTAAAGCATCTTTGGAATTAAATAATTAGTCGAATAGTAATACTTGCAAATCACAGTAATCAATATCTTTACCACAATCAGTACCCATTTTTAAATTTCATAAATATTTCTATGACTTTGTCTATTGATTTTCCAATCAGGCTATAAAATTTCATTTTTGATCCTTTGACCTTTCCCTCTCTCCCAAATCTCTTGAAGTAAGATTAGGAAAGGGAGTGGTTAAGAGCACATATTCCTGAGGCCACATGGTCTGACTTCAGTACACCCAAATCCTTCCTTTTTTTCTTCTAAATCTTCCACCTCTCTTTCCCAATCTCCAATCAAACTTCCTCCATTCTTAGTTAAATACATAACAATTTACATATCAAGAGAGCCACATTTTTTCCCAGCTTCCTCAAGAAACTCTCCATTCCCCCAACCCCCAAAGTTGAATACTCTTGGTACTTAAAAGAAAACATTATCCATATTCCCTTGAAGGAACATGTGGTGACAATGCCCAGATCTGAATAATGTTTTTCCTCTACTTTCTTAAGGAGCTGAAATCCTATCTCCTTTTTGAGACTTGTCAGATAAAGAGCTTTTCCTAAGCATTCCAGCTTCCCATTTCATCCTCTTGGAAATTTCAGGATCTATATACTAGGAAATGCACATAAAGTTTTATGAAGAGTTTGAAATAGCACCTGTTCTCCTCAGGTTAGCTTAAAATATGCCAATATTCTAAGACTAGGTTGTACTGCTACTTTTGGCTCAGGGAGAGTTCTTAGGAATTTGATTTAATGTTGACAAGATGTTGCCAGTTTCCCCAGGCAGGAACCTCCATAGCTTCTAAATGTAATGACCAAATAATTGAGGGTCTACAGACCCACCCTCCTTTTTTTTGTCCAGCCTGTCTTCATCTTTTAGAATTTGGAGAGAGTTAATGCTTAACATGCATTTAAAACAAATCACTGAAATTCTAAAGTGAATCACATTTAAGGTTATGATAGAAAAGCCCTGGGTGAAGTGTCTTAAAAGACAGAAAAACCCTTATTTTTATTATCTGCGATTTTAAACTCATTTTCTGGTATCAGATATGTTGACTTAATTTGAACATAAAGTACAAACTTTAGCTTTGAGATCTAATTAAACCTGGATTTAAAATAAACCCTCAGCCTTCTTCTGGACTGCCTGCTTGAGATTTTTTACTTGCTAATTATCAACCAACTTTCAGCACAGTTTCTCCCTGCTTTTAATAAATTCTAACCTATCTTAAACGTTAAATTAAGTGACACATTTCACTTTTCACATTTCCAAATACAACCAGAATCAATCACCTTTTGGTTGTATCACATCTCACAGAAAAACCCCTCTTTTAGGTGAGGCAGGAAATGGCCAAATGCCAGTCAGCCCACCCCTCCCCTGAGGGAAAGATCTCCTCTATTCTTTCTTTCCTTTCCATCTTTCTTTTCACGTTCAAAAACTTGGCCATAGTTTAGAATGCAGAAAGATTTTTTTCTTTTTAACAACTTAAAAAAAACTTTCAAAACCTCCACCAACACACTTCTGCGAACAGAATAAGCCAAACAGCAAAACACATCTCTCTCTCTCTGTGTCTCTCTCTGTCTCTCTGTCTGTCTCTGTCTCTCTCTCTCCTACAACTGCAGCATTCAGGGAGGGAGAAGGGTGAGACAAAAACAAAGTGGCATTTCAAGGACAGTCTACAGTCCCTGACACTCTTGTTGGCTGGCTGCACCTGTCTCTGGAGCCCTACACTCAAAAAATGTGGGGAGATCAATCATAGGAGTATCGTTGGGATCTCTTGGCTGTTATTGAGACAGGATTCTCTTGCTTTGCCCTGCTTGCATCTGGGTGTCAGTGGTGGGTGGCAGTCCTGGGGCAAGGAGTGCTGGCATGGTGGAGCTTGTGGCAGCAGTGAGGAAGGAATCCTCCTCACAGTTCCATGGCAGAAAAGAGTGCTTGAGGCCACTCACAGACCAGATTACAGACCAGGAAAGGAGTTAAACATCTCTCATTTGGTCATATAAAAATGAAAGAGCTGAAAATTTTCAGGTCCTTATAAGTATTGCTGAAAACAGCCGCACAAAATCCCTGAAGCTTGGGACAGTATATACCACATCCCCACTGGAATCAGAGAACTACCTTGACAAAGTGATCAAAAGTCAAGTAATTGACTAGGGAAATGAGAAAACAGTGGGGGGAAAATCAGACTATGAAATCTTACTTTGGTGAAATGAAACATCAAAATGATACAATCAGAAGAAGGCAACAAAGTCAAAGCTTCTACATCCAAAGCCTTCACAGAATATATGAATTGGTCTCAGGCCATGCAAGAACTCAAAAAGGATTTTGAAAATCAAATAAGTAGAGGAAAATTTGAGAATAGAAATGAGAATGGTGTAAGAAAATCATGACAAATGAGTCTACTTCTTGCAAAAAGAGAACATAAAAAATGCCAAAGAAAATAACAACTTTAAAGATGGACTAATCCAAATGGCAAAAGAGATCCAAAATGTCAATCAGTAGAAGAATTCCTTAAAAAGCAGAATTGGCCAAATGGAAAAGGAGGTCCAAAAGCTCACTGAGGAATGTAATTCCTTAAAAAAGTAGAATGGAGCAGATGGAAGCTAATGATAACTTCATGGAAAATCAAGAAATTATAAAACAAAACCAAAAGAATGAAAAAAATAGAAAACACTGTGAAATATCTCATTGGAAAAACCACCGACCTGGAAAATAGATCCAGAAGAGATAATTTAAAAATTATTGGACTATCTGAAAGTCATGACAAAAAAGAAAAGAGGCAAGATCTTTCAAGAAATTGTCAAAGAATTCTGTCCTTATATTGTAGAACCAGAGGGTAAAATAGATATTGAAAGAATCCACTGATAAATTCCTGAAAGAGATACCAAAAGGAAAACTCCTAGAAATATTGTAGCCAAATTCCAGTGCTCAAAGGTCAAGGAGAAAATATGACAAGCATCCAGAAAGAAACAATTTGAGTTTTATGGAAACTTAATCAGGATAACATAAGATCTAGCAGCTTCCAAACTAAAAGGTTGAAGGGCTTGGAATATGATATTCCAGAGGTCAAAGGAGCTAGGATTAAAACCAAGAATCACCTCCACAGCAAAACTGAGTATAATCCTTCTAGGGAAAAAATGAATATTCATTAAAATAGAGGTCTTTCAAGCATCCTTGATGAAAAAACCAAAACTGATAGAAAATTTCACTTTCAAATACAAAAATCAAGAGAAGCGTGAAAAGGAAAATAGGAAAGAGAAATCATAAGAGATTTACTAAAGTTGAATTGCTTACATTCCTAGATAGAAAACTAATATTTATAACCCTTGAGACTTTTCTCAGTATGAGAGTAGTTGGAGGGAATATATATACATACATACATACATACATACATATGTGTGTGCTGCATGTGTGTGTGTATATACAGTGGGCATAGGGTGATTTGACTATAAAGGGATGATATCTAAAAGCTAAAATTAATGGGTGAGAGAAGGATATATTGGGAGAAGGAGAAATGGAGAGACAGAATGGGGTAAATTGTCTCACATAAAAGAGGCAAGAGAAAGCTTTTACAATGGAAGGGAAGAGGAAGGAGGTAAGAGGGAATGAGCAGACCTTCCTCTCATCAAATTGGCTTAAGGAGGGAATAACATTCACTCAAAAATGATTATGAATTTCTATCTAACCCTGCAGGAAGTTAGAGGGAAAGGGGTTAATGACGAGATGCTAGAAGGGAGGGCAAATTGGAGGAGGGGATTATCAGAAGTAAACAATTTTGAGGAAGGATAGGATCAAAAGAGAGAATAAATGGGGGGCAGAATAAGATGGAAGGATATACAGTCTTTTTCAATATGACTGTTAAGGAAGTGTTTTGCATAACTACACATGTATAACCTATATCAAATTGCTTGCCTTCTAAATTAGAGTGGGTGAAGAGGGAGGAAGGGAGAGAATTTGGACCTGAAAGTTTAAAACAATAATATAAATATTGTTTTTACATACAAATAAGACATATAGGCAATGGAATATAGAAATATGTCTTGCCCTAGAAGAAAATAGAGAGGAAGGGGATATCGGAAGGAAGGGTTGAAAGAAGGAAGGGCAGATTGAGGGGGAAAGGACAATCAGAATGCATGCTGTCTTGGGGTGGGGAAGGGAAAGGTGGGGAGAAAATTTGGAAAGCTAAATCTTGTGGAAGTGAACATTGAAAACTAAAAGTATATTTAATTAATTTTTTTAATGACCAAAAAAAAAAACTATAGAAAATCTGTGCTTTTCCTCAAGCTCCAAAGTTTGCCCATCACATTTCTGCTTTAGTTAAATTGAGGTTCTTGTTGGTATATTGTAGATTCTCTTAAAGCTTACCTTTTTTCTGCTTTCAAATGTTCCAATATGATTTGTTAAAGCATGTCATTCAGACTCTATTTCTTCATATTTTTTCCTAGTCACTGAATCTTTACTCTGAGAGTTGAAAGGAAGCTTCAGGATCATCCAGTTGAAGCTCTTTATTTTATAAATGAGGAGACTGAGCACAACCGATTTTTCCAAGGTAAAACCAGTAGTCAATACTCGAGCTGGGTTTTGAACCTCGTCCCTTTGACTTCAAATTTAGCATTATTTCTTTTTAAAAGTACATTATTATTGATATCTTTTAATTCCTAAATCAAAAATTCACCAGTATTCCCTTATGCTCCCCTAATGAGAACTGCCCCATGCCACAAATGTGCTTAAAGAGAAAAGAGAAGGAAAAAAATAAAAACTTATCCATCTTCCAGACCCATGGCCCTCCCACTTCTGCAAAGGAGTGGGGTTCTGATGCTTTCTGACATCTCTGTCCTAGACCCATGCCCAATTTGGAAATTCACTTTTTTTTTTGGTTTATATAGGGGAGTATCTTTCCTTTTGTCAACATCATTTTAGAAATAATCTGTATCAGATTATGTAAATATTTCCATGCCTCTCAGCATTCATTATATTTGTGGTTTCTTACAGCATATAATATTCGATTACATTTATGTAACACAATTTACCTAATTGATGGGCATTTACTGCTTCTAGTTCTTTGCTACCAAAAAAAAGTTCTACTAAAATATTTTGGCATAAATGGTGCTTTCTTCTTATTAATGACCTTTCCTGAGGTATAGGCCTCATAATTGAATTTCTAGTTTAAAGTTATTGACATTTAGTCACTTTATTTTCATAATTACGAAAGTCTTTCTAAAAGGACTGTACCGATTCATAGCTCCACAGCCCTTATTTTAAGGGTCCCTCCAACATTGATTATTTCCATCTTTTGTCATCTTTGTAAATATGTTGGGTATGAGGTGAAACATCAGAGTTATTTTGAATTACATTTCCTTTATTATTTGTAATATGGATAATTTTTCCACTTCAATTTATTTTTCTGATCCTTCATTTCAGGCCCACTAACTGTGAGCATCCCATCAGACTCACTTCTAAAGCCTTCTCCCTTCCCTTCTCCCTCTATACTATTGTCTTTTGAGATTTCATCAGTTCCCATGGATTTAATGATCATTTCTATGCATAAAACAATTATGCCACCTCTGATGATGCTATTTAATTTAACTCTCTCCTGATCTCCAGTCTCCCATTTCCAGAGGCTTATTGAATATCTGACAAAGAAGATTGTGTATACATCTCAACTCAATATGTTAACAAATATTTTCTTTTTTCCCAAAACCTATCCCTTTCATTACACCCTTATTATAATAGAGTGGACCTACATCTTCTGAGATATCTAGGTTTACATCCAACCCCTTACTCTCACTCATCCAACTATTGTCAAGTTTACCCTCACAACATCTATATTTGCTCCTTTTCTCTCCTTGGATAGTCAGTCAGTAAACATTTATTAAGTGCCTTCTATGTGTTAGACATTGTGCTAAGTGCTAGGGATACAAATAATTGCAAAAACAATAAAATGGTCCCAACCATTGAGAAGCTTACAGTGTAATAGGAGAGACAACATGCAAACAACTATCTACAAACAAGGTGTATACATGATAAACTGGAAATAACTAAGAGAAAAGTAGCAGTAGAAATAAGAGGATTCGAGAAAGGTTTTTTCATAGAAGATGAGATAATAGTTGTGACGTGAAGGAAGCCAGGGACACCATGAGGTAGAGATGAGAAGGAGAAACATTCTAGAAAAGGGGAAAAGCTGAAGAAAATCCCAGAGCCAAGAGAAGGACCATTTTGTTTATAGAACAGTAAGAAGGCCAGTGTAACTAGATTGATTTGGTGAAACAGAAAGTTTAAGGAAATGGAAAAGAGTGAGATTGGGTGTGGGATTTGATTGCCAAGGAAGATTTTGTATTTGATCTTGGAGATGGTTGGGAGACACTGGAGTTTATTGAGTGGTGATGGCAGTGGTGATGTGATATGGTCATACTTGTGCATTAGGAAAATCACAGAGGATGAACTGGAGTGGGGAGACACTCATGGCAGGCAGATCAATCAGCATGCTATTACAATAGTCAAAGCATGAAGAGATAAGCTCCTGTACTAGAGGAATGGTAGGATCAGGGAAGATAGTGAACACATTAGAGAGATACTACAAAGGTAAAATCCACAGGCCTTGGCAATTAGATATGGGGAAATGAGCAATAGTAAGAAATTGATAATACCAACTAGGTTTCCATCTGGGAGGATGGTGGTACCTTTGACAGTAATAGTTTGGAAGGAGAGTTTGGGTGGAAAGACAGTGAATTCAGCTTTTGATTATGTTGAGTTTTTTATAAGTATTCATCATTTCCAATCTGGACTACAGCAATTGCATGGTGGTTGGTCTCACTACTCAAAACTCTTCCCACTACTTAATGCCTACCCTCTAACTTTGCCTTCTATTTATCCTATAAATATATTTGTACATGCATAGTTTTTTGTCATTGTTATTATTTTTGTATGTTGTCTCTTCCTTTAGACTGAGCTCGTTGAAAACATTGAGAGAAGGGACTTCAAAGTACCCAACACATTGTTGGCACTTTATAAATGCTTGTTGACCTCTTCAGTATTGTTGTTAATAGGTTGAATTTTTTCTTTTGAGAATTCTTTGTTCTTATCATTTAACTATTTATCTATTGGGGAATACACACACACACACACACACACACACACATCACTCACTTATTCTTTAATAAGCTTGAACTGCACTAAAATTTTTGGGATGATATATATCTATATGTGTATACACACATGTAGTTTCTAAGTCTTTCACCATTGCTTAACATTACAATGTTGCTGGTACTGTGTATAATGTTCCCCTAATTTCACTTCTCCCGGTTTAGATATCACTTTGCATCAGTTCATACAAGTCTTCTCAGATTTTCTGAAACCTTCCCATGCATTATTTCTTATAGTACAATAGAATTCCATTACGACCATATACTTTGCTTAGCCAATCCCAGATGAAAGGTAGTCCCTAAGTTTCCAATTCTTTGCTTCATCAAAAAGAGCTACTATTAGTACTTTTGTATATATGAGTCATTTTTCTTTTATTTCTTTGAGATACAGACCTAGTAATGGTCTTACTGGGTCTGGTATGCACAAATTCATAAATTATCTAAGAGATCTTGCACTAAAGCTTCAGTTTAAGAGCCCTCACCATGGTCTTACTTATGAAGTATGATAAAATGCCAGCGGATATTAAGTTGATGTTAAGACTAGATAATCGAAAGACCTTATCTGTCCATTCTCTTTATCTTGATTTTGGGTTCATAACTGAGGTAGATATTTATTTAAAATATTTTTACATCTGGCTAAACTTAATCATGGTTCTACCATTTATACAGAAACTTTTCACATTTAAAAGATATTTGGTAATATTTGCATCATTCATGATTGAAGTATAAAATACAGGAGAGTTTCTAGTCAACAGTTAAAGGTTGGAACCACAGATCTGTCACATGGTATACATGGTCAAATGTGGAGGTTATGGCAGTTGACTTAAATATTGCTTTTATGTTACTTTCATGTTATTGTTACAATGGGGAGTTAAAATGGAGAAGGGTTGAAGGGAAAAGATGAAGTAAAAATAGCAGACACTAAAAATAGAAAAAATATAATAAATTTTCATTCAATGCATAACATTCTTTGAGACTAAATACTTTCTTCATCAGTTGGTCTAGCATGATGACAAAGAAAATTTGTAGATTTTAAACTTTGTTATAATACAATTAATATTTCTTTTGATATACTTACTTAGAACCCATATGGTACTTCATACTCTCCATATAGAGACAAGGGCAAAAAAAGTCATGGACATTTCACATTTATCTCAGAGCTCCATTATTCAGAGTGCTCACTTTTTTTACTCCAGCTAAGGCCTCCCATATACCAAGATAATAGAATCCTTTGGGGATAGCCTGAAAGATAATATTAGATGTACCAAGTGGTATGACTTGGAATGGGGTGTCCAGAAATGATGAGGCTAGCACAATTATATGTGTTTATATGTATGTTTGCCATAATTTGTATATATGTTATATCATGTACATTTATATACAGAGATATACATACACATATGCATATATATTACTCTATCTCTGATTACCACATTTCATATTGCATCACTCCATAATGCAATGTTATTCTGCAAGACATTCCAAAGGATTTTTTTATCTTGTCACATACATAAGCTCCTTGAATTGGATAAAAAAATGTAGCATCCTAGATAATTGAGTTGAAGGATGAATGTGAAATGATCTTAATATATATGTATACTTGTTAGATATACAAATATATGTATATACACACATACACACATACACACACAAGAAGATACAGAAGCTGTTCCCATCCTGTCTCCTTTCCTTCTCATACTTTTCTTCTTATGTTCAACCATCTCCACCAGAGGCACATCTACTTTCAAAGCCCCAGTTTTGTTGTGGGGTAGGCCACTAAGAATGGAAAAATTAATACTGAATTTCTGGCACTTCTGGGTTAAATGCAGCGAAATGAGGCAGAACAATCAGATCTTACCTGGAAATGGAAAGGAAAGCCAGCTGATGCTTCTCAATAAGCTGTAGTAGAACTGGAGTCACAGTCTGAGGACTGAGGATGTAGTTAAAAGAAATTTACATAGAGTTGTCCTAGGTGGGGAGGTGAGATAGGCTTAGAGAGAGTAGATAAGGGAGAAAGAAGGATGAAGGATGTGGTTTCCACCACCTTTGGGCAATCTGCTCTCCTTCTCTCTTCTCACGGTCTTTCTCCACTTGAAGCTTGCAGTACCCTAGCCACATTGGCAAAGGCACTGACGGCATCTCAGCTTCCTGAGAACAGAAACAGTTCAAGCCTTTGAGCCATTTCTTTGCAACTTGCTGTAAGCCTAAGGCTACACGTGATAAAGCTTTCTTTGTGTGTGGTTGTGTGTGTCTATGAGTGTGTGTGTGTGTGTGTGTGTGTGTGTGTGTGTGTGGAGAGAGAGAGAGAGAGAGAGAGAGAGAGAGAGAGAGAGAGAGAGAAAGAGAGAGAGAGAGACCAGAGAGAGAGAGAGAGAAACAGGAGGAGGGGAAAAAGTTCAGAATTCCCATTACTTCCCAAGGATTATTTTTTGTCAGACTTTCTTTGAGAAACATTACCAAAATCTTTAGATTTGAAACAAGGCTATTGGTTAAACCCCTGCATGATGCTGTGCTAAGGGACATTCCAGTACCTGTAGTGACAACATGCTATTTCAGACACTTTGTGGTTATACTCTCCCTACACTGTCAGAAAAGTTGCTCTCTGAGACATGCTGAATCACTCACACTCAGAACAGAAGTTTTGAAACTCTGGCACTGAACCTCAAACCTGGTCCAAGAAAGCTGCTTCTACAGAGAAATGAATAACTACAGTTCTAGGAAAATCCCTTTTCTGAGAAAAGGAGTTTAGTGGGTTTTGAATAATGTCCAGGACTGATTGAGTACAAATGCAGGTTGGAGGGCTTTGTTGTTCAAGTCACGAGTTTTATGTACACCGAAAATGTGCCTCATATTGTGAGGGTCATGGACAGTGAGAATTAATTTTCCAGGTATGTATGTTATCAACAAATGATTTTAAAAAAACATGTTCAGTTCATTTGTGACATTTAAGGGCCCCAGATGCAAATTTTCTCCTTAGAACTTCCTAATTGTGGTAGATTAAAAATCCCAGGATTTTTTTTTATTCTACTTAGAATCAAATGCTCAGCTTTGCCTTTGAAAGACTCAGGTTAATAAACTATAATTGAAATGAAAGAATGTTCACCCCAGCTTTCTTACCTATAAGAAAGAATGAAAGAAAGGAAGGAAGGAAGGAAGGAAGAAGGAAGGAAGGAAGGAAGACAGGGCAGAGAGTCTGAAAATGGTTTGTCCATCATCATGCAGTCAGTGTGTGACAAAGCTCAAACTTGAACTCAATCTTTGGACTGCAAGACCAGTGCTTTTCCCAATACATCAGGCTTACTCTTGTGTTTAATAAAGATAGTTATTCCCATAACTCCCATAATCACAGCATAACTGATTTGAGGACTGACCTTGGAGTCAAGAAGACTTGTGTTCAAGTTCTGCCTTTCACATAAATTGGTTCTGGAAAATCATATCCAGGCCTGAGAAATTTTAAACAATTATTTTCTCCTGTTCGATCACTTTCTCTCCTTATCTTAGAAACATAAACATTACACAGCTTTTCAGTTTCATATAATCATTTATTTAGTTTATCTTTTGTGACAGTTGCTAATGCTTATTTAGTTAAGAATAAATCTCCTACCCAGAGCTGTGAAAGATGTGTAATCTGCTTCTCTTCTAATTATTTGTGGTATGACCTTTCATAGTATTCTTTCTCATGTCCATTTAGAATGTATTGTGGGACTATAACGTAGAATGATGGCCCAAGGCAAAGGTCTACCAGACTGTGAATTTTTTCATCAAATAGAGAATTCTTTCCTAAATAATTTATAATTTGGAGGTTTATCAAACACTGGATTATTGACTTTCATTTGTTTATTATTCTTCCTGATTTATTCTGTCCTGCTGGTCTGTTTCTTTCTGAACCTTTATCGGTTCTCTTCTGTGCATTTTTTGACTGCTTCAGTGACACCTATTTCTTCCTTTTCCTTTTTATTGGGGAGGGGAAGCACTATCCTCCCCAGTTCCCTCCCCCCAAACCTCTTCTCCCCTTATTGGGAACAAAACAAAACTGTAATTCATTAAAAATATTTTGGTATGGGTCCATTTCTTCTTTTTTATTCCTTTATGAGAATAAGACTGGTAGTGATGTCACTGTGTCAATAATTACAGTTCAGTGACTTTGGGGACAGAATGACTGGATCAGTCTACCCACAGCCCTTCCAGCAACCATCATTTTCCTTTCTTTCATGTTTGCCAATCTTATAGGTGCCTCCACTTAATTTCTCCTTCCTCATCTTAACTTTTTACAGTCTAACTTTCACCCTCATCATTTATCTAAAACTGCTCTCCTCAAAGTTACTATTATCTCTTAATTGCCGAGTCTAATGTCCTTTTCTTAGTTCTCATTCTTCTTCAACTTTTGAAGTCTTAAATACTTTCAATAATCCTTTTTTTTCCTTTGAAGGTCTTTTCTCCTTAGGTTTCTCTCCTAATTCTTTTTCTGTTTATCCAACTGTTCTTTCTCAATATCTTTTGCTGGATTGTTATCTAGAGCATATCCATTAACCATGAGTATACTCCAAGTCTCCTGTCTAGGCCTTCTTCTCTTTTCCCTTTTATACTATTTCATGCAGTATTTATATCAGCTACCAGGGTGTAGAGTGTGTTCAAAGAGGACCAGTACCAGTGCTAGAACCTTTGGTATGATGGCTGCCAAGCCCTTTCCAGGGCTCTTCCACATTTGTGTCTACCTGTTCCCCCTAAATCCACCTGTGCCTCCAAGAAGCTGCAACATGCACAGCAGCCACACCCCAGTAAACTGTTTTGGCAGATGGGCCAAATCAGGTTGAGGGTAACCAAGGGTTCTCAAACTCATTGGTGAGTTAAGGGGGTGCCCTTCAATAAAGTAAAAGAGAAGGAGTTAAGACCAGGGAATGATAAAATGAAGGCAGACTGGGACAAAGGGTAATCAGAATTCATGTCATCTCAGGGTGGGGGGAGGGAAAAGATGAGGAGACTATTTGGAACCCAAAATCTTGTGGAAATGAATTTTGAAAATTAATAATAAATAAAGTTAAATCTTAAAAAAATATTAACCCAAATGGCAAAAAGAGATACAAAAAAACCAAGAGGAGAAGAATGCCTTGAAAAGCCTAGCTGGCCAAATAGAAAAGGAGGTTCAAAAACTCACTGAAGGAAATGATTCCTTCAAAATGAGAATGGAGCAAATGGAAGCTAATAACATCAAGATAAATCAAGAAATTATAAAACAAAACCAAGAGAATGAAAAAAATAGAAGACAATGTCAAATATTTCATTGATAAAACAACTAGCCTGTAAAATAGATTGAAGAGAGATAATTTAAAAATCATTGCACTACCTGAAAGCTATAATCAAAAGAGCCTAGATATCATCTTTCAAGAAATTATCAAGGAAAACTGCTCTAATATTCTACAGCTAGAAGGGAAATGGAAATGAAAATAATCCACCAATCACCTCCTGAAAGAGATGCCCAAATATCATAGTCAAATTCCAGAGTTCCCAAGTAAGGGAGAAAATACTGCAAGCAACCATAAAGAAACATTGTGGAAAGTGGAAAGAAATATTGTGGAAAGTAATTAGGATAACACAAGATTTAGCAGCTTCTACACTAAGGGTTTGAAGGGCTTGGAATATGATACTCCAAAAGTCAAGGGAGGAAGGATTAAAACCAAGAATCACCTACCCAGAAAAGTCAAATACAATCCTTCTGGGAAAAAACTAGAAATTCAATGGAGTAGAAGACTTTCAAGCATTCTTGATGAAAAATCAAGAGATGACTAGAAAATTTGACTCTCAAATACAAGAATCAAGAGAAATATGAAAAAGTAAACAGGAAAGAGAAATCACAAGAGACTTATTAAAGTTGAACTATTTACCTTCCTACATGGAAAGATGATATTTATGTGGCCTTTCTCAGTATTAAGTTAGTTGGAAGGAATACAAAGGTAGATAGATAGATAGATACAGAGATACAGAGATAGATACAGAGACCACTGAGTTGAATATGAGGGGATGATATCTAAAAAATAAAATAAAACTAGGGATGAGAGAGAAATGTACTGGGAGAAGGAGAAAGAAAGTGGTGGAATGGGGTAAATTATCTCACATAAAAGGCAAGAAAAAGCTTTTACACTGGAGGTTAAGGGGGCAGGTGAGAGGAAATGAGTGAACCTTACTCTCATCGGATTTGTCTTAAGGAGGGAATGACATACACATATTCAATTGGGTATGAAAATCTATCCTACCTTAGAGAAAAGTAGAGAAGAATGGGATAAGGGGAGGGGATAGAAAGGATGACAGATTGGCAAGGTGTAATCAGAAGTAAACATTTTTGAGGAAGGAAAAAATCAAAAGAGAGAATAGAATAAATGGGTGGGAGGTGAAACGACATAGGATGGAGGAAAATACAGTTAGCCTTTTACCACGAGTGTTAAACAAGTGTTTTGCATGAATACACCTGTATTAATTGTATTGAATTGCTTGCCTTCTCAATGAGGGTGGGTGGGGAGAGAGGGAAGGAGAGAACATGGAACTCAAAATTTTGTTTGTTTCGTTTTTTTAAAATTTATTTAAAGTTTTTAACATTCATTTCCACAAAATTTTGAGTTCCAAATTTTCTCCCCATCTCGCCCCTCCCCCCAACCCAAATTACCACTATCACCAATCTGCCCTTCTTTCTAACATCCCTCCCTTCCTTTATCCCCATCTTCTCTTTTGTCCTGTAGGGCAAGATAAATTTCTATACTCCATTACCTGTATTTCTTATTCCCGAAATGTATGCAGGAACAATACTCAACACTTGTTCTTAAAACTTTGAGTTCCAACTTCTCTTCCTTCTTCCCTCCCCACCCATCCCCATTGAGAAGGCAAGCAATTCAATATAGGCCATATATATGTAGTTTTGCAAATGACTTCCATAACAGTCATGTTTTGTAAGACTAACTATATTTCCCTCCATCCTATCCTGCCCTTCTATTCTCTCTTTTGACCTTATCCCTCCCCAAGAGCCTTGACTTCTAATTGCTCCCTCTTCCCATTGCCTATCCTTCCATCATCCCCCCAACCCTGCTTATCCTCTTCTCCCCTACTTTCCTATATTGTAAGATAGGTTTTCCTACCAAAATGAGTGTGCATTTTATTCCTTTCTTGAACCAAATGTGATGAGAGTAAGCTTCATGTTTTCCCTGTCACCTCTCCCCTTTTCCCCTCTATTGAAAAGTCTTTTTCTTGCCTCTTTTATGGGAGATAATTTGCCCCATTCCATTTCTCCCTTTCTCCTCCCAATATATTCCTCTCCCACCCCTTAATTTTATTTTTTTAGATATGATCCCATCCTATTCACCCTGTGCTCTCTGTCTCTCTCTGTCTCTCTGTCTCTCTCTCTCTCTCTCTCTCTCTCTCTCTCTCTCTCTCTCTATATATATATATATATATATATATATATATATATATACACATATAATACATATTATATGTATACATATGTGGGAGGGTGGGGGTGTGTGTGTATGTGTGGGTATGTGTATGTGTGTGTGTATGTGTGTAATCCCACCAACTACCCAGATACTGGAAAAAGTTTCAAGAGTTATAAATATTATCTTTCGATGTAGGAATGTAAACAGTTCAACTTTACTAAGTCCCTTATGATTTCTCTTTCCTGTTTATCTTTTCATGCTTCT
>CM053770.1:145052572-145101777 GCA_028658325.1 Potorous gilbertii
AAGACCATATTTTCCCCTATAGTATTATACTCAGTTTTGCTGGGTAGGTGATTCTTGGTTTTAGTCCTTGTTCCTTTGACTTCTGGAATATCCTATTCCATGCCCTTTGATCCCTTAATGTAGAAGCTGCTAGATCTTGTGTTATCCTGATTGTATTTCCACAATACTTGAATTGTTTCTTTCTAACTGCCTGCAATATTTTCTCCTTGACCTGTGAACTCTGGAATTTGGCTACAATGTTCCTTGGAGTATCTCTTTTTGGATCTCTTTAAGGAGGTGATTGGTGGATTCTTTCAATATTTATTTTACTCTCTGGTTCTAGAATATCAGGGCAGTTTTCCTTGGCAATTTCATGAAAGAGGATGTCTAGGCTCTTTTTTTGGTCATGGCTTTCAGGTAGTCCCATAATTTTTAAATTGTTTCTTTTCTCACTGGGCTGGAAATCTCCTCCACTCCATTGTTCTGTGGCTTCTGCTGCTCTAGAATTTGATGAGAGACTTTCTTCACAGATATTTTATGGACTGTGGAGGAAGAGCTAGTGTATGTGCATCTTTCTACTCTGTCATCTTCTCAGAATTTTAAAAATGAATGTTAAAAGTTGTTTTTATATGAAACTGGGAAATAAGATATATAGGCAATGAGGTATAGAAATTTATCTTGTCCTACAGGAATATAAAAGTGAAGCAGATGAGAGAAGGTGAGGGGGAAGGTTGACAGGAGGGAAAATTGGAGGAAGGGGTAATCAGAATGCATGCTGTCTTGGGGTCGGGGAGGGGAGAGATGGGGAAAATTTCAAACTCAAAATCTTGTGGAAATGAATGTTGAAAACTAAAAATTAGTTAATAAAAAGGTAGGAAATTGGTTTTTTTAAAGCTACTGATTTATAGAATAGTATGTGATGTGGCCTTACAAGGCCTTATATCTTCTTAAATTTTTTCATTAATTCACTTTTGAATCTTGACCTCCCAAATAAATTACATTGTTGTGCATAACCCTCCAAAATAATCTTTTAATAGATTGATTTTTATGGCACTCAATAAGTTAACTTTAGGTAATATATTCATTTTTATTACATTGACGTGGCTCACTCATGGGTAATTCACATCTCTCCACTTGTTTAGATGTATACTCATTTCTCTAATAAGTGTTTAATTTTTTTTCATTTAGATCTTGTGTTTCACAGTAGATGAACCTGTTAATTCCTTATATATCTGGAATATTTGGAAGTTATTTAGAATTGTTCCTTTCTACTTCTTCCTGCCATATTTTGTTGGCAATATATAGAAAGATTGATATGTTGTATGGGTTTATTTTCTGAAATTTTTCTTTTAATTTTTAAAAATTTACTCTGTATAGTGTTCCCTACACGGTTTATAATATTGTATGAAAAATTTGATAATTGTTTCCTCTGCATTAATTTCTTTTTTCCTTATTATTTTAAAAATTATTTCTACCACTGTATCAAATAATAATGGTGACAATGGACATTCTTGTCTTATTCTTGCTCTTATTCGAAGGGCTCTAGATTGTCTCCATTACATAGAATTTATATATAATTTATTTTGTAATGATATTGACCAGGAATTTTATGTAAGGTATGTTTACAAAAATATCCACAAACCATGTAATTATGAACTTTGATGCTAAATTTAGCTTTCACTTCACTCTGGGCAACAAAAATATCTATGATGAAAAAAGAATAATCAAAAGAAGAACTCCAGAGATCATGATATCATAGAATTATATTTATATTGTACATCTGCCTTCACATTGCAACACCCAAAGTTTTATTTCGTGACAAATAATTTTAATAAACTTCAATACATATTTATTATATTATACATATTACCAAGAGGCACTTCCAATAATTCTGGCAAAAGGGTACCTTTTGTATAGTGTTTTGGTTATAAAACCACAAAAATAAATATCTAAAAGAATTTTTTGTACAGCTATTCTATTTTTTACAAAGCAACTAGATCATTTAACAATTTTTTATGAATGGTATATGTTAAATATGATTACATGTACTATGTGACAGATACAAGTGAAAGGAAAACATCTATTTCATCTGTTAAAAAGTCACTAAAATATGTGCAATTTGTTCTTGGAATATTTCTAAAGGTAGAGAAATTTGGGTACAAGAATATAAGTTAATAAGGCTGTTTTAAAAATTTGTGCCCTATTAATTATCATTCCGATGAATAAACAGGTTTATGAAAATGTCACCTTTTGGGAACTCCAAATGAAGCCACATCATATACTTTCAAACAGAATTTTCTGGATTATAGAAAAACTCTCCAACTTAAGTTGTTAAAATCAATTCACTGGCAATATTCAGAGACACATTGATAGTTTCCACTGACAGGTTGCTATCATGAAAGGTAGGAAATTGGCTAGAAATACCTGAAAACAGGAAAATATCTTTAATACCAAAATAGAAAGTCCTGCAACAAACAATGCTGATTGCAGATTTCTGCTGTTTCTTGATTGTTTTGATGTTATTGCTATAAGAATCCAGAAAAAAAAATCCTAGGATTATAAATTTAGAAGTAGAAGGGACCCTAGAGGTCGTCTAATACATTCTCTGATTCTAAAGATAAGAAACTGATGTTCAGAGAAGTTAAATGACTTGGCACAGGTAATTGCAGAGCTGGAATTTGAATGCAGGTTCTCTGACTCCAAATCTAGTTCCCTTTCCACTGTGCATGCTGTCGGAGGCCAATACACTACTGATCACACCTACAAAGTAGGAAATATCTACATGGGCAGTCAAATGATTATTTTCAGTGTCTGGCAAAATACATTTTCTTGAAATTCAAATATATTATTCATTACTTTGCAAAAAATCTTTTAAAATGCTGCCAAACATCAATGAGAAAAAAAGGATCACAAAAGGAAAAAAATACAACACCCATGCAAATATCTTAGACTGATTATAAAACAGCTTTAAGTTTTGATATTGACCAAATATATACTGAAGTCAAACTATTGGGTATGCCTAATATGGATATATAAACCATGTATATGTTATATATATACATTTGTGATAGATACATTATAAATGTTTTCCCCCCTCTAAATATAACATTTTCATAATGGATTACTTAAGTTCTTAAAATGAAATTTCTACAATAAAATGTGATTTTATACAAAAGGACAAGCCCAGAATTTTAATAAGAGAAAAGTGAGCATTCTATCATCAAACATAGTATATACATACTATTAAACACTTTCTATATTTTACATTAAAGAGATAAGTGGAATGTTAACAGATGAGGAACAAAACTACTGAAATGGCAAAGAAATCCTGTTTCTGTTGGTACTTCCAAGAATTACTTCTTCCAAGATACTACGGCTAATTCACATTAAATACTTTATAATGCTTCATTGTGGTAAGGGAGGACACTGATGAAATATATAACCCTTAAACTCATTTGGTCAGAGTAGCATAAAGTCTAAGTCTGATGGCAAAACAGTAGAACAATTTGTCCTGAGAGTGTCCACCAAATTCTTTGTAGATTTCATTCCTGATTCATAGCTTTATTCCTGTCATATAGCTTCTCTTTCTTCCACACCTCTGAAAATATTTTGTAGTTTCTCATTTGCAACACATGCTCCTTCAAATGAACTAAATAGCCAAGTTAAGTATTAACAGAAAAATATTTACTTATTGTAGTTTTGTGATAAATAATTTTTCTTTGCATTTGTTTGCCCAATTGTAACTTTATATCTGAAATGAAAGACCATGTTCAAAATGAGACCTCTTCCTTTTAAAAATATTTTTGCTGTTTCAAGAAAATTAATCAAATTCAGCTCTACAATATCTCATTGGCCACAAAGGATATACACTACAGTACAGTATTGGTGTGGATGTTAACTTTTAAATGTTCTATAGAATTTTAACCTATTCTTACCATACGAAAATACATTTTACATATGAAGAAAGAGGACGTTAGACTGAAGAAAAATTGTATACTACACATATTTTAAAGTTGGTTGATCATCTGTTAAAATAAGGCTTAATATTAGTGATTCTTAAATCAGCGAACATAACTGTGAGGATCCAATGGTACTTATTACAATTAAATGGGCATAGCATTTTATAATGAAGTCTTGGTATTATAAAGATGAATTTTCTTCAGAACATTCTTTTTCTTTAGATCATATAACAGAAGATTCGTAATATTTTCTGCTTTATTCAAGTTTAGATCTTAAGACTAAAACATCTTTATCCTTATCCATCTCAAATATTCAATACATCTGTTCTCCAGTTTTGTTCTGAAGTAGGTATGATGCCAAAAGATGCTCATCACCTTATTTTCACTCCGTCAACATGTTTTCTTTCTTTTTCTTTTTTTGATACAGAGCCTAAGTGTACCAAATAATTTGGATAGCAATCATTGTTGTGTTTATTTGAACTGAGAAAATATAACTAATGTAGTGTAAAGTTAGTTCAAGGAAGAAAATGACAAATTAAAAGTGGTGTAGTGAAAGGAATGCTGATTTTCTAGCTCTTTGACCTGAAGAAAATCATTTAATCTCTCAAGGCCTCTGTTTCCTTATGTGTAAAATTAATGGATTGCGCTACAGTCCTTTCCAGCTCCACCATTCAGTGATTCTCCAAAAATAGTGCCAGTGCTGCCCATGTGCACTATTAATGTTTTTTAATGAAAGTCCAGATTTGTGGAACTAAAATGGAAATCTGAGAAAGTGCACAATATTTCCTACTACTTTTCTATGTCAAACCACATAGAAACTCTTGGAATCAAGAAGAGTTTATTATATGCTCTGTGTATTCACTCCAAAATAACGAGATACTCTTAGAGATCAATTTTAGGGATACAGAAATGGAAGGCCCTTCCTGGTCCAAAAGAAGAGGATTTTGGTTCTAACGGGGATTTCATACACATACTGAATCCAATGTTTAAAATGTTTCCATTCTATGTTATCATAATTCCCTAGTTATTATTTATGATCATTTCTCATACTTAAATATTTTTCAGTGATTGTAGAATTTTCAAAAAGCTTCCTTATTTAGACAAGAGAATTGTTTAAAAGCTTAAGGCCTTGGGAATCCTGATCAGTTCTTCATCCATACTGCGCCAGTTTCAATCATGTGTACTACTATTCAATTCTCAATTTACTTATTTAATTCTAGCTTTAACATATAGCTAGAATGACATCTTTGGCAAAATTAGATGTAAGGTATAAAAAGAGGTAAGGTAAAAAAAAATCATACTGCATTTGCTTAGCATTCTTTTCATCCTTATAATGAAATTTGTTAGATTACCATGACAAACTTTATGCAATTAGCCACATTAAATAAAATGACCCAAGTATAGACTAGAAAATGCTATACCGTGTTAACTCAAATTATTAATGCAAAATTTGTCATGAATATTTCAGTTTTAATTCCTTTAAGCAACATAAAATATACAATTTAACTTATTAGAGTTTCCAAAATTTTCCAAATAGTCTAAGTTCATTCTTTGGAATAAAAAAAAGGAGCATAGCAATTAAAATTGGAATAATTTCTTCTTAAAGTCCTATGATATCATTTGTGGACACTTTTGATGCCAGAGATATAATTAATGAAATAATAGTCTTAAACTCCAAAAGTTATGATTACTTCTTCACTAGACTACAAAAGGAATTACCCGAGACAAACAGTGCTTTCATAGCTGCAAAGTGGAAATGAAGTAAGATTTAGGTGATCCAACACTGACAACAAATCACTAGATCTTCCAATAAATTTTGCCTAAGACAATGAGCAAAATGTTATCAGACCCCCAAAAAACAAAAGAAGAGTTGGCTACTTCTCTTCAGCAGAACAGAAATAGTGGTTCATAGAATTAATTTAAAAAATCATAATCACAGCATAATAGTGTTGGAAGAGATGCTGAGAATCATCTAACCCAACCCATGCTTAAGAATCCAATCCATGACACAGCAATTAAATGATTGTCTTCCCTTTAAGATCTCTAGCAAGGGGGAGCCCGTTATTGTGTAAAGTATTGCTTTCTACCTTTGGATAGCTATAATTTTCATCATTTTCCTTACATGAAGTCCAAACTAGCTGCCTTGCAACTTCCACTCATTGGTCCTAATTTTGTTCCCTGGGGCCAAGCCGAAAAAAAAATTCAATTCCTCTTCCATATTAGAGCCCTTCATGATGACATCAACATGACCTCTCCATTCCACCCCCATGCCTTCTCTTCTGCTTCTATTTCCTTCAAACAATATGATCTTCCAGCCTTTCATTATCTTTGTCCTCTTTGAGGTGTTTTTCATTGCCTTTCCTGAGATACAGTAGTTGGAATTAAATATAATGCTCTAGATGCCATTTAACAAGGGTGATGTGCAGGTACATAGCATATCAGCCCTAACTATGGGCACTGTTTCTCAAGGAAAATGTTATTTTGGCTGCCATGTTATACTGTTGATTGTTATTAGGGCTCCAGCTAACAAAAAATCCCCAAATTTTTCAGTTGCACTTCTTTCTTGCCATCCCTCCCCCAACTTATATTTGTGAAATTCATTTTTGAGGTTGTCTAAAACATTAACCTAATTAAATCTCATGTTATTAAATTTAATTCAACAATTTAACCTATTGAGATGAGCTGGGATCCTGTCATCTGACATGTTAGGATTTTAGTTGTCTGTAAATTTGGCAAGAGTTTCATCTATTTCAAAAAAAGGTAAAACTATATAAGAATTTCTGGGAGCTCCACTGGAAACTTCCTTCTAACATGATATTACACTGTTAAGGAGTACTCTGAAACCCGGTTCTCATCTCATCAACCCGGTGTATCCCAAATATTTTCATCTTGTTCACAAGATTAGCAAGTGACCCTTTTTCAATTGTTTTAAATATATCAAAAATGACGATCTCTCTACTATTTCCATCATCTATAAATCTAGTAAACATTTCCAAAAGGAAATGAAATTATTCTGGCATGATCTCTTTTTGATGGATCCATTTTGGCTGGTTCTCTGAAATCATCTGTCTTTTATAGATGCTCATTAGAGTTTTAGATGTTTTTTAGAGGTTCTAGAATTTTTCCGGGTTTCAAAGTTGAGCTTATAGTTTGTAAACTCCACTCTTTTTCCTCCTTTCAAAAGGCAGAATCACTTCAGTCCTTCAATATGTGGCACTTCTCCCATTTTCCATGATTGTTCAATTATTGGCTATGGTTCAGCAACATACTCCATCTGTTTTTGTTTGTTTTTTTTCAGTACTCTGGGAAGTAGTTTGTCCAGGTCTTTTGACTTGAACTTATTTGATAATAGTTGATAATAGATTCATTAAGAAAAGACAGACAAAAGAAGCACATTTCATTTCAAAATGCAGTCAATCCTCAACTATCTGAAGGTGTGTCCACCTACCTTCAAATCACTATGGATATTTTCATCCATGCCGTATAATAGAATACTTTATTGTAATAAAAAAATGTGCCTCACTCTAACACAGAAATAAATTAATACATTCACAAAAATATGTTCTCAACCATTTTCTTGAGCCAATTGCTTCAATGATATCCTCTCTCATAATGGAGTGGAAATCAGCAAATGAATTGTAGAAGGGGCAGAATATAGAATCAAGGCAATCAGAATTTTATACCTTATTTTCATTATTGTTTGAAATAATGTGAATTCTGCAAACACTGGATATAAATATCTAAAATTAAACAAAGCATTTTCTGAAACCAAATGTAATTTTTCTTTTGGATTTTTACTATTTAATTCTCTCCTGTAATGTGGATAATTGAGAGTTGACTACATAACAATCAAAGTCTCTATTTGTTAATCATTTCAAACCTTAACCTTTATTTAGAAGGAAAATTTGTATAAATTTATTACTTAGAAAATATTTAAATTTCTTTTTTTAAATTATTATTTAAACAAGTATTAGGTCTCATCCCCCCAGCATAACTTTTACACTGAAATGGATATTTAAGGCTAAGACAATGGGGACATATAGGAATATAGTGAAAATTCATTATAAGGCATATGTTACATATAGTAATTTCAAACCAACATTTTATATTTCTGGGTTTCAATATGAACACTGTAGATGAAATACAACTCTTTTTTTTTTTGAACATGACTTCACTGTCAAGACTCTTGGGTGGGGAGGGCGGTGAGCCTAGGATAACAAATTAAAGATAACAAGAATCAAACAATGTTCATTTAAAAAAAAGTATACAATTTTTGCTGCCTGATGGTGGATATTTGCTCTTCTCCGATGAAGACTGACATGTATAAATTTCTGAGGAAAGCTAATGTCTTCATCTTTTACTAATCACAAAATCATGTTTACACATTATAAAAATGAACAAAAAGATTGTGTATATAGTTGAAATTCTAGTCATGGGAAATTTTTTTATAATTGCTTCATGGTAAAAACCACTTTCTAAAGGTCCCAAAAGACCTCATTCACCTAGATCAATTACAGTAGATAGTGATTGAAAAGAGGTCCTAATAGCACCCTGGAAGTGATTTTGTTTTTATTCAGTTTAAAGCAATCAATTATTAACAACTTAATCTGTTTCTCTTTTTTAGAGTTGATATATAGAATGAACTTTTTTAATTAAGCTGATTAGAAATCCCTTCATTAATAAGACCTGAGTTTGTCTAACCATACCTACAAATAGATCCTTATAAAAACAGAATCAATTGCAATAGATATACTGGAGCCATAGGAAATAGCTGAGGGAAAAGGAAATACACATCAGTATTGCTTTGTCACCAAAAGAAAATATTAAACAATATCCCTAGGACCAAATCTGGAATTCATTGCATTAGTTTGAAAACCATCACGGATATATTAGTACATACTGTATTTCCCAACCAACTTCTTCCTTTGGTAAAGAATTGTTTTTCTTTCAATAGAACTTCCATTAGAATTACTCTGCTTGTATCTAAAGAACAAAATTTGGGGAAGGACTATTTCCAATCCCTATTTATCATTATACCTTCCCATCATTAATGAACTTTCTAAGTACATAGGCATTGGAAGATAAAGACCATTGCTTGTCCATCTCTAATCTGATATTTCTAACTTTTATTAAAAAGCAACTATGTACTTTTGGTAAGACCATCTCCCTGCCTATTTGCCCAATGTACTACTTTCCTAGACTATACAGGCTGAGTTTATTTTCAGTTTAGAAAATAGACTCAAAAAGTCAATTTTAGTAGAGCATCAGAAGTAATGGCTGGGAAACCACATTTAAAAAAATCTACCTGAACATTAAATGATTCAAGTCCCTGGAAGAAGTGTATTGGATTCAGAATAATTTGTGAAAAAATAAAGTCATTTGGCCATCACGTCAAGGAGAATCAAAACAGTACACTTCAATAGTAAAGACATGTTCACAATTAAAAAAAAGAAAATACTGAAAGATACTTGAAATCTATTCTAGTGCTTTAGATAAATATTTGCTTCACATCTGTTTTCTTCTATTCTCCCTCTCATAATTTGAAAATAGTATAGAAGCAGTATTTTCTGATATTTATTTCATTGCCTATTTACAGAAACACCATACATTACTGCAAAATCTTTGAGGAGAAAAGATCTTTTTTATAAGAAATGAAGATATTTTATGCAAATATTTGCTTCATTGAATAATGGGAAAAGACAAGTAAACGTATTTATAAGAAAACAAATTCTATTTTTTTTTGCATTATCAGCAGGTCCACAGAAAGTATTATGTGATAAGCAAAAGAAATGATAGAAGACAGGGACTTCGCAAAATTACCCTTTATATGAGTTGACCTAACTGTTTTCTTCTTAGAAAATATAGAAAGCTAATTAGTGGGCAAAAATTACTGGCATATTTTCAATGAATATCAGTATAGCTGGCATAAACTTCTCACATCTTTGATCCTAAATCTGAATATAAAGATCAGCATGTGGCCACAGGGCTCTATGCTAACTATGCACAACTTTATCGCTGGGGTTGGAGATGGCTATAATGTATAAAACTGGTGATAAAAAAATAACTTTATAAAAATGTGTCCCTTTTTCCCCTTTTGTTTTTTAAGAGTACACTATCTACAGGACCAAAAAAGTTCTTTATATTTACACCATAACAACTAATTATTGACAAATATAATATTTTATGAAATAAAATATATCAAAAGTGAGTATCAATTTTAAAAAGGGGTTTGGCTCACAGCATAAACAAGTGTGGAAACAACAACAACAAAAAACAACTCTTGATATCAGGCCCAATGTCTACACAATTTCCTTGTCTGTTAAAAATAACACAATGGTGTACCCAAAGCCTGGAAACTGAAGCTAGGTAACCCATAATCACACAGCAGGTGTAATGCTACTCTTCAATGCTGGGTAGTTGCAGTTATCACTGGCCCCTCTAATAAGCCAATCTTTATTAGTTACTGAGACATGAATCTTCCATTGTAATTTGAAAATACCATGTAACCAGTTAGAAACGTTATGTTCTTCTATAGCTGTGTCCTAAAGTACATTTTAAAAATGTGTATCTTCTACAAGAAATATGAAAGTCATAGGAGAATAATGGCAAGGATATAATTTATTATCTAGCCTACTGTCTATCCCACTCTTCTTTTACATCTGGCTAGAATAGTAACCTGATTAGACAATTTGATCGCGATCCTTCCTTAAATAATACAGAATGCTATGTTGCCCTCATCTGCCACTTTAACCCTTGGTAAATGGAATGCATGCATGCACCCCTATTTTCCCTATGTTCATTTGGCTAACTCTATGTAAAGCACCTGTGCTCCCATGGATTTGAGGTTGGTCACAGTATGCCTCTAAAAGGTGCGAGAGCAATATTGCCAAGTCACGTGACCCTGGCAAGAAGACAGCAGTGAATGTACCTTCTATCACAAGGGGAGATTTTATTGCCTCTCAAAAGAGAACATCTATTATAGATTCTGCTTTCCATCACTGCAGATGTAACTTTCTTAATACTGGCGCCTTATTTTGTTCACATGTGCTGAATCATGTGCTATAGCTAATCTACTAAAGTCTCAGTGATCACTCTCTCTCCCCTACACACACACTCAAGCACACCCCTTCCCTACTCTTGCTCCCCCATGCACGCATATGTGTACCTGCACACACAAATGTGTCATGTAGCACAATTTCCTTTTATGACCTGCACTATAATAGTGACCATTATATATTTTATATGAATGTTGCAGAAGTGTACAGACAATAACTCTGGCTCTGTGTGAATATATGTGTGTCTGTGTCTGGGTGTTGCATATGTGTGTTCAAATACACAGATGCATATATTTCTTCCTTAAATAAAAAAAAAATTGTGGAAGCCAGTGTTGCAGTGAGAAAGCTTCTCTGAGCATGAGTTTAAGCAATGTACCTCACTGTAAAAAAAAAAAAGTGAAACCAAAAAAAACACAAACACAAACAAAACACAAAATTCTGACAAAAACATTCCAAGTGAAACAGTCATTGGTGTGTTATCCCACATTTCTACAGTGTTGTGTCTAAATGTTGTGCTGGCTTGCAAGGAGTCTGTGCACAAAGTCAGTCTGGCTTAAAGTAATGCTTGGTGAATTGTCATTGGGTCAGATCTGTAGTTGTGTTCTCTCCTTTGGGTTTCCTTTTTTCTTCCTCCTCTTCCTGAATTGCCTGTATTTGCTCTGAGGATTGATGCAGGGTGGATTTTTCTAGACTTAACTTTTCCATCCCACTGCCTAGTCGTTGTTCATCTTCAATGACTTTCTTCCACATTTTGTGGTTTTGAAGGAGGTGCTGAGTTATTTGGCAGTAGATTTTCCTCCTTTTGAACTTCTGCTGTCCTGTAAAATATTAAGACCAATTTTGTGTTTGGAGAAGATTAAACATAATATTCATTATCGAGCTTGCTGACAAGATTTTTAGTATTGTCTGATTATATGCATTTTTTCATATTTAACTCAGTTCTGCATGTTTTAGGTATAGAAGAGAACATTCCATTTGGGGACTGTGACCTAGTTATGAAATTCAAATATGTGAATATTTGAAATTTGGTACATTTTATGCTCATTGGCTTGTAAGTTTCTGTACAGAAATATAAAAGAGGACATTTTCTATGTACCCATTAGGAAATATCATGAAGTTCAGTTTAATAAACTTGGCTATCTTTAAAATGTGGCTTAATGAAGTAGATATAACTTTTACTCCAATTGCATTTGAACAGATCATTGTAAAACCTATATTAAGTGGCTTATTTATATTTCCAAATATGTAGTTTTGCTACTCTTTTCAAATTGACCAGAATACAGTAACTGACAGTCAAATGCTTACTTTAGTTACCGTGGTGTGTATAAGTTTATGACTCTCATATTCAAACTCTATCAAATATGAGAAAACTTTCTCTTTTAGACTTTCTTCCCCAGTTCCACATGATAAATATGAGAATTTCATATGGCTTATACATTGTAAAAATGTGACAAGAAATTCTTATTTAATGAAGAAACTGTAATAAATAATACAAGTGAAAGTTACTAGAATGACAGTAATAGGAATCTGGGTTCTTAAGTTTTAGTAAAGAGAATATCCTTCAGATATTTTAAGCTAAACACGTCTGGAATTGAATTCATAACCTTTCTTCTCTACCCTACTCCCCCAAAACTTCCAACCTTCCTAATTTCACCATCCTCCCAATCTCCTGGGCTTGCAACCTAAGTGTCATCTTTGACTCCTCATACTACCACTGCCCCCCATCCAATCAGTTGTCCTGTCCTAGTGTTTCCATCTTCATAATACATCTTAGATGTGCTCCCTTCTTTCCTTTGATACTTCAACCACTCTAGTGCGAAACTCATCATAGCCAAAGAGTCACACTTGAGGGCCTAGAGGGCCACAAACAGCCTCAAGGCCATAGGTTCTCCACCCCTGGTCCAGTACATAGTCAGTGTTTAATAACTGCTAACTGATTGACGGTAATCAACCAAACAATCAATTGAGATAAAATCATTTGCAAGGCAAATTTTTCATGGAGGAAAGACTCAGAATCAATTAGGAAAAGCACTAAGTCAGTTAACTCTTTCTAAGAAACCATTGCTATGTGCAGGTCACAGAAAAAGGAAAAACAAGAGAATTGTATAGGAGAGATAGCTTCTGAGTTACTTCCCTTTTCTGGGTACCCCTGTTTCCTCATTTGTAAAATGAAGGTGTTAGGCTGGATCTCTAAAGACCTTTACAGATCAGAAAGCTATATTTCCATGCTCTCCTTCAATTAATTTTATTATATTATGAAGTACCCAATTTTATATATTGGCCTGAATAGTGTTTACCTTCTCTCATCTATAATTTGATTTGAATAACTGAATTATGGCACATAATGAGTGCTATTTTTCCATATACGTGTGTTTTCTTTTTAAAGTGATTTCTTGTTTAGCCTGTGGTCTATACTTAGAGGTAGCTAATATCTGGGCTAATATAGTGTAGCTAAATTCAGATCATTCTCCACATATCATAACTTTAGGAAACATTCTGCTGCTAAACATAACAATTTGATCTATTAATGTTTAGGAAATACATTTCTGATGATTAATTTATTAGCACAAATCTCAAATGTTCTTTCTTTTTCCATGAAGCATACTTAGAAAGGAATGGTTTCCTTGTTATTGATATAAAACTTCAGCAATAAACTTTTCTGTAAATTTTACTTAATAAGGTGATATACAAGAATGTTTTTACCCCCAAAATGGGCATGGATTTAAGTCTGCAGGTGGTCTAAAGGACCAAATTATTCAGTACTGGAAGCTTCTGAACTGTGAACAAAGAGCTTTTCAATATTGCAGGCCTAAACCCTGCTTAGTGCTTCATTAGAAAGTTCTTAGGCCCCTGCAGGAATCTTTCAGATTTAATTATGAGAATTTATAAAAGTCTCTCTTTCCTCAGAATAGCATATTAATCTTGTGTTTCCTGGGAAACATTCAAATTTTTAAACCTCAGTAGATACCAGAGCATATTTGAGGTTTGCAGCTGTACTTGAATCCAAATAGTAGGCTGGGTCAAATTATTATTAATTAAAGTTAATACCAATTCTGAAATAAGAGAAAAAATGAAATAATTAAATAAAGGGCAATAGTCACTTCAGAATCCTTAGCAAAGTCATCCCCAAAGTCTCAGCTGCTTTATCTATAAAATAAAGGGCTTGAGCTACTTAGCTTTCAAAGATTCATACCTACATGGCTAGATTGCATTAACTATTTTCATAGTCTTCTTGGATGTAATGAAATGCTCCAAAAATGCACTCTCCACTAATAGGAATGGGGATGGTTATGGAAACTATAAAAAATCCAGATTACTAAAATGAACCAGGGTGCATATTTTTTGAATGAATTATGTCTAAATTCTGAAGCAGAATAAGAGTTGAAAGACTGCATTTCACTAATTCCTTAATTACTTTCAACAAAAATTTATTAAGCATCTATTATTTGTGATATATTGTGCTAGGAGGTAGGAAATTTCACATCTATGTTCTATCTCCAAGAAACAAATATTGTAAGAATTATTGTCTGCTTTTATAAAGGAGAAAACTGAGGCCTGGAGAAGGGAAAAAACTTGTGGACAGGCATCACATGGCTATAGCAATTTTGAAACCAAGTCTTTTGATTCAAAGGCCTGTGCTCTCAACTATCTGATGTTCTCTCTCCTTCAGTCTTCATGAATGATTTCATTGGTTTGGTGAACTCTTCTCCGGATAAAGATCAGCAGTTCACCTGTAATTTATGGTCATAAAAATTTTCTTTAAATCTATTGAGGCAAAATGTTCTTCATTTCTGAAGAGATCATAAGGCACAGAAACAGGACTTGTTTAAAAAGTCAGTGTAGAGACAGTAAGCTCTAATGATTTATTGGGTTAAGCGTGAGAAAAGTAGGAAACTGGCTTTTGGAGTTTAGGTAGAGTAGGTGAAATATTTCCTTGATATTATTTTCTTAGAAGGAGAGACTACTCACTGATACTTTCTGTTGAGTCCTAGAAAAGGTATGAAATATGCCAGTTTACACTGAAAGGCAGTATCACAAGGGAACACGGAATATAAGTAGGCAATTGATGAAAATTGATCAGAATATGGAAGTTTTTATGATCCTAATGTTATTTCTTCATTCATTAAAATTTTAAACTTTAGCTTTTAGAGGAGGAAAATGCAGAATTTCATGCTTGAAAGATGAAATACTAAGGGATAGACCCCAGCTCTTATTTATAGATGACTACCTTTGTACAAAGATGCAGAACCAAAGTGATAAAAAGTATTAAGAAAACTTTTCTTTCTGAATCAGAGAACAGGTTTTTTATGTGAAAGAGGGATATTGAAGTTATTTAAAATTTATTGTTTTGTGTCAAGTACCTATGTATCTACCTTAACTGGCATAAATATAAGTATATAGACATTATAATAAGTTGGGAAGCCTTTTCTAATTACTCATTTTTAGTGCCTTCCCTCTATTAGCTTCTATTTAACTGTTATATAGCTTGATTGTATATATTGTTTCTTTGTATATATTTCCAATTAGATTTTAGATTCTTTAAGGGAAGAGACTATCTTTTGCCTCTCTTTGTATCCCCCCATCACTTAGCGTAGTGCCTGACAAATGGTGAGGTCTTACAAAATGCTTATTTACTAAAATGACTGATTATTAGACAGCTAGGTAGTATAATGGATAAGCAGTGGGCCTGGAGTCAGGAAAGAATGAGTTTAAATCTAATCACAGACATTTATTAGCTGTGTGACCCTGGGCAAGTCACTTAACCTTTTTTGTCTCAGTTTCCCCAAGTATAAAAAATGGGCATAATAATGTCATCTACTCCCAGGGTTGCTGTAAGGACCAAATGAGATAATATTTGTAAAATACTTGGCACAGAGTGGCAGTATATGAATGTTGATTCCCTTCTATTTTCCTATTATTTCTTTTATTTTTAATTTTAGTTTTCACCATTCACTGCCATAAAATTTTGAGTTCTAAATTTTCTTCCCATCACTACTCTACCCCCATCACAGGATGGTGTGTTATTTGATATAGACTCTATATACATTCATATTGAACCTATTTTCACATTTGTGTTCTAAAGAATTCTCCCTACTATTATGATCACATGTTATACATGCTCTAGGATTCAGAGTAAATCTCATCCGCCATCATTGTTTGGGTAGGAATATCTGGAAGCAAACCCAAAAGAGATACTTATGTTTAAACCAGAATATTTAATAACTGAGAAGCTGATGCTTTGATTCCAGCTGTGTGAATTGCTTTTGGGGAAAATACAAATGTGAACAGATGCCTAACTTACCAGAGGATTCAGCATTTTCACAAATTTCCTCTTGGGTTGCTGCTTGTTCCACTTCTTCACGGTCGTCTGTGTCTCCTCCTGATTCATCACTGTCTTCCACCCATTTCCCAGGCATCAGTCCTGCAGAGTCATAGCTATTGCATAATGGCCCCACAATATGAGAGATGAAAGATTCCTGAAGATTTGCCAACTGAGGAGCAGAACGGTCCATAAAAGGGCTTATGGGAAGCCCAAGGCTGGCTTCTTCATCACCCTAGAAATTAGAATACTTCGTTAATCTTCTACAGGGAAACAGTTAAGTGAAAAGGGGCAACTGAAATGAAGTCAAGTAAAGAAGTAAGAAATAATATTTTAATTATACTCCAAAGCTATCTGCTTAAATCAGCCAAGATTATTTTTTAAACCTGGTCCATATTCAAAAGCATTATATTCTAGTACTTAATTTCAACTATTAATCTTTGACTATTGTCAATATTAACAATTTTTTTTACCACAGTGGAACAAAGCATACATTTTCTGAATTAAATACAGATGTGAAAAAGAATTGGAACAACAAAGTTCAAACTTTTATAATTGTGTTGAAACTAGATTGGGGAGGAGAGAAGTGGGATTCAGGGAACAAAAAGGTTATGGTAATATTCAGGGACTAAGTGATGGATTTATGAATTAGATTACCGAATCCATGAGAGCAGAGGAGGTGGATGCAGGCAAGGTATATTGTGGAAGCAGAATTAACAAGGGTTGGCAACTGACGTTACAGGAATAATGAAAACAGATAATTTATTGAAGCTGAAAACCTGAGTGAATGGGTGATGTTCTTGACAGTAGGGAACTTGGGAGGAATGGAGGCTTTTGAAGGAAAGACAGTAATTTCCATTTTGGACATTTTAATTTTGAGATGATTACAGGGCACTCAAAAGTAAATATGTAATAGCCAGGTGTTCATGTGGACCTGAAGTTCAGAAGAGCCTGGGGCTGGATATATACATACATATGTATATGTATGTATATATACATATATATATATGTATATGTAGTGGTGACTGATGAACCCAGGTGATCTTATGAGATCACTGAGAGAATGTTCAGAGAGATAACAGAAGTCTGAAGACAGACTCTTGATATGCTCATAATAAATAAGGGTGGTTGGAGTGAAGGGAGAGACACGAATGATGATTCAGCAAATGTGATTAGGAAAGAATTGCCAGACAGGAGGCAGGAGAACTAGGAAAGAACAGTATCATAGAAATGACAAGCAGAGTATGTCTGAGTAGAGAATAATGTCAACAGTTTCAAATGCTGCAAAGAGGTGAAGAATAATGAGTGTAAGTAACTCTAGACATATAATTTCATTTGAGGATTGTTTTTAGTTATATGACAAAATCAATTCCATCAACTCTTTTGCAACTCGAAGGAAAACTTGTGAGTTATATTATTTAGCTGCAACCTCTTTCTGGATTCTAGTTTCATTTACAGTCTACAAGAAACAAGAAACAATTTCAGAGAAAATGGTCTTTTGATAATTCAGGACTCAATAATAATTGGCAAAATTAATACTTGGTCACTTGAGGGATATGGGAGAAAATGGCCAAAACAAAGTTGGAAAATGGATCAGCAATAATAAATTAGAAAAATCAAAAGCATGCAAATTATCCAGAAGTTACATTTACACACACACACACACAAACAATATACACAAATATACGCTAAGAGCTTTATGATATGTATATGACAAATACTTTCTTTGCAAAGAGAAATGGAGACACTCAAAAAGGCTACATTAAATAACATCCTAAAAATTGAAATTTATTGTATTTTAATAGACTACAAACTGGTTCTCTGTGAGTCATTTCCAAATCTGTAGTCTGTGTATCATCAGTCCAATGACTAGTTATATCAAAGAACAAAATCAATATAAAACTGGAGGAAATGATAAAAATGAGAAGGAATGATGGAGCACAGTTTATAGAAGACTAACCTAACCTTTTAAATGGATTGATGGTGGAAAATGATAAAAGACAAGACAGCAAAATCATCTATTACTATTTCCTAAAGAAGTTTAACTGATGAAAGTTAGTCACCTTAATAATACTGCTAAGCAGAAAGATGTCTTTCAAAACTAACAACAGTTTACTGTATATATTTTTTTGAATGTTATGGGTAATATTGTCTCAAAAATGTTACAGGTCATGGTGGAAAAAAAATTCATCAAGAAAGCTTGGCAGGAGATTCAACAAAGCAAAATCTCTGTAAAAGCATTTAATGATAAAACTGAAAAAAAAAGCAGAAAACATAATGGAGAAAGTATGTAATTTTTTTTCTTTTTAATAACAATTTATTTTTACTGTCATGAACATCAGAGAAATGGCATCTGGGCTGTGACCCCATGTTTTCCAAAATTCTATATGAGGAACTTGATAAGGTATTAAATAAAATGATGGAAAGAGCAGATGGAATATCTTGGTAGATATAAAGGAGGTCTATTTTGGCTGGGATATAGTCTTGAGGGAATTGAAATATTTCAAGGTACCTAAACAACATAAGGATTCCAAAGGTATAAAAAAAGCTCAGATCTAATTGTTAGAAAATAGAAGGTGAATAAGAGAATATTATAGCTGTGTGAGTTTTTTCATGTATAGGTCCTCGTTTTCATGTCAATAGAAGTTTTTTTTTTAATGAAAATAATCTACAAACACATCAAGAAATCCTTATTGAAAGTATATGAAGGTGGAGTGGAATGAAGATGGTGAATTAAAGGCAGTCACACAGAGGAACCTTCCAAAGAACTTTAAAATCAAATTTTAGAGAGAACCATCAAAAGGTTAGAGTGAGACTTTTGGGGCCTAAAACAACTTAGGAAGACAGGAAAAGAAGCCTGTAACATCAGAGTGGTAGTTAGTCCACTTAGTAACAATACCATCTGTAGATCTTATAGGTGTCTGAAGTAGCAGCTGCAACAGCAACAGCTTTGAGAGCTCTCAATCAAGAGAGGGCACAGGGTGGGAAAACTGGTCACAAAAAGATGACAGGGGACCCTTTGCTAGCATTAGGTGCAGCTGAAAATGACTAGTAAATTTATTGACTATACTCAGTTCTGGGTCACAGTTGCAAAGAGGAGGGATGGTGACCATTAAGGGAGCAGGTAGTCTAGTCTCAGTTCCTTGTTGCTGTTGGAGAGCAGGCAACCCGGTCACAGTTCCAGGGCTAAGAATAATGCTAATAGTTATTGCTACAGGGACAAGAGCACAAACCAGGAGAGCTGTCTCCACTCCTCATATTATACCACATTTGAAGCACTGAAAACTTGTAGATTCCCCAGAACCACACCTGAAAACAGCAGCATGAAAAAGCTTGGGACAGGGCCTCCACACCCCAGGACTCAACTTCAATATGACATTCAAAATCAAGAATTAGTCTGGAAAAAATGATCGAACAATAACAAAAAGAACAACAAAAGAACCTGACCATAACAAGCTACTGTGATAAACTTGTAAGAAGAAAAGAATGTGGAAAAGAGCTACAACCAAAGCCTCAAAGCAAAATGCTAATTGGATTGAAGTCCAACAAGAATTTTGACAAAAGTTAAAGAAAAAGATAAGAGTGGTAGGAGAAATATTGGGGAAAGAAATGAGAGTGATGTCAAAAAAAAAATTAGAGACTGGTAAAAGAGGCACAAAAAATATTGAAGAAAATAACACCTTAAAAACACCAGAATTTGCCAGATGGTAAAGGAGGAAAAATTAGCAAAATAGGTCAAATGGAAAAGGAAGTACAAAATTCACTGAGGAAAAGAACTCCTCAAAAAGTAGAGTTGGCTAAATGGAGAAAGAGGTTAAAGAAGTTCACTTTCTCATTAACAGAGATATGCAAGGAAAAATCTTTATAGTGGAGAGGGAAAGAGGGATACTTTTTAAAATGAGGGTAATGCTTGAACCTCACTCTTATCAGAATTGGTTCAAGATGGAAGAATGAATACAAACACACACATACACATACACACACACAGCTGGGTATAGAAATCTATTTTTACCCAATAGGGAAATAAAAGGGGAAGGGAATAAAATATATGGGGTGTGTGTGTGATAATAAAATGAAAATAGGATGAAGAGGAAATACACAGTAATTAACTAAATGTTAATGGGATAAGCTCACCCACAAAATGGAAGCAAATGTCAACATGGGTTAGAAGGTAGAGTCTAACAATATGCTGTTTGCAAAACACACACTTGAAACAGAAACACACACACACACATACACTCACAGAGTTAAAATAAAGTACCAGAGCTGAATCTTGTATGCTTTATCTGAAGTTAAAAAAAGGCAGGGGTAGAACTCATGCATCTGAGACAAAAAAAAGCAAAAATTAAAGGAACCATAGACAATGAAGTAATATCAAAAATTTTAAGGGTAAATTTCTGTTAAAAGTTTTGTTTCTCAAATACTTAAGGAACTAAGTCAAACTGATAAAAATAAGTACTATTCCCCAACTAATAAATGATCAAAAAACATGAAAAGGCCATTTTCATAAAAAGAAAGCAAAGCTATCTATAGTCATATGACATACACTCTAAATCACTATGGACTTAAGGCAAATTAAAACAATTCTGAGGTGTCATCTCACACCTGCTGAAGGGGATGCTAGAAGGGTAAGGCAAAATAGGTACATTAATGAACTGTTGATGGAGCTGTGAACTAGTCTAATCATTAAGCAGAACAATTTGGAATTATGCCCCAAAAGCTACAAAATAATACATACTGTTTGACTCCATCAATATGACTACTAGATCTGTACCTCAAAGAGATCAAAGCAAAAAGAAAAGAATCAACGTGTACAAAAATAGTTATAGTGGGTCTTTTTGTACAGGCAAAAATTAAAAATTGAGAAGGTGGTCACTAATAGGGGAATGGCTGAACAAGTTGTAGTATATAAGTGTAAAGGAGTACTATTGCCATCAGTTATTGATAGGGTGTGGTTTCAGAAAAAATAGCAACACATGAACAGATATAAATGAAGTAAGAACTGGGAGATCATTGTGTATAGCAATTTTGCAATGGTAATCAACTGGGAAAGACTTGGCTATTATGATCAACACAATGAACCAAGATGGTTCCAAAGAGTCATGATGAAAATATGCTACCACCTGTACAAAGAGAACTAATGAACTCAATGAAATCTGGAGCATAATTATCTTGTTTTCTTTGTTTTTCTTGCTTTTTGGTGATATGGCTAATCTGAAAATGTGTTTTGCATGAAAGTGAAAGAAATGATTTTTTTAGAAAAATGTCTAAGAATTGGAACAGGCAGATTTTCAAAAATAACCTTCTACACCTTTATCATGACAAATAGGATTAAAAAATCAAAAGAACAAACCCCCATTATGCATACTGTTTGTGGAGTAGAAAAATAAAACAAACAAACAAAAACCATTTGGTGCAGCAAAAAAAAAAAACAAAAAAAACAATGCCAAGTTTAAGAATTTCTTTCAGCAAATTTCCCCTAAGGCATATGTCAAAATCAAACAAGATTCCTTAAAATATGTAGAAACAGGAAGAACTTTGTTAATCAGTTCAATATTATTATGAAGCAAGGTTCGCAACAGGGAGACACATACTAGTCAAAAGTGCTTGCCACTTCATATAAGACATCTAGAACAGGGAACAAATTTTAGGGAGATTTACAGCAGATCATGATCTTCCAGTTTTTAAAACTGTACAAGTTTTTTGATGGTATTATGCTGACTACATCAAGCCCTGGAACATATCAAAGATTTCTAAATTAAATCCATAATTATTCACAGTAGAAATGCAAATGGATGAAGGATATCTGTCTTCTGGACTATGATGGACAATCCATAGAGCTGGTATACCAGAAGACATCTTTAGGATGTACACTGTACTGGACCAGTAATTGACTGTCAGATGTGTTACTTTTGGGAAAATACATCTTGTTTTTTTTTTTAATATCAAAATCTCTTCTTTGAAACAAAGGCCACACTTTTGGCATTAATATATTTCTTCTGCTCTTATATGGCTGTCAATCATGTAACATTACAATATTTATAAACTTAAAGATGAGGGTCGCCTAAAGGACAATGAAAAAATACAACAGTGGACATGAGTAAGCTACAGCACATTACCACTCAAGAAGGGGGCATAAAATAGGTCATTACAAAAGGTAGGCCTAAAAAGAAAGTGACCCATTTAAAAAGGAAGTGAAGCATTTCTCATGGATACCTCACATGCATTATTGGCAACTACATGAGACAGCAAGAACTACATATCTAGTATTTTGGGTTGACTTCTTGTGGTAAGATTTATGAGAAGACACGGAGGAGATTCAAAGGATCACAGATCTATAGCTTGAAGGGAGCTCAGTAGCTATCTAGTCTATCCCATTCATTTTACAGATAAGGGAAGTGATTCCCAGAGAGAACTTGTTCAAGTCCACAAAGGTCATAACTGGCTGAGGAAGGATTGTAACCCAGGTCTTCTGACTCTAACTGTTGCTTTTTCTACTGATCCTTTCTATCTCCTTGTAACAGCAAGAAAAGTGGGATTTTTTTTGTTTCCTTTTTGGAGTTGTTTCCCAGGCTCAGGCTAAATTGTGAGCATCTAAAGTCTCTATTTTCTTTGAACCCTGATAGTTCACAGCTGTGCTGAATCATGTAAGTTTTGTGCCTACTGATTGAGTCAATCAGGAGCTGAGTCATTGTTATATATCCTGAGAGGTACTACTTGGGAGAAGGATCTTGTGATTCCATAGGGGGTCAAGGCTCCGAGTGGCCATATATTCTGAACCCCTAAATGGCTCAGATGTAAATGCTCTCTTGATCCAGGGGAGCATGTAAAGTATATAGCAATATTGCTTTGATTCAGGCAGTAGAGCTCTGTGTTTTGGTCTTTATTTCCCTGTTTATATCTTCTCTGCTTGTATTTTCTGAACATAATTAAAAAGAATTGTTAACCCTTTAAACAGCTATCTTTCCTAGTAAAGCAAATTCAAGAACCTGTGCTGCTAGCATCCATCCTTGGTAGGCCAGGGTGGCTCCTGAATATATATATATATATATATATATATATATATATACACACTCCTCGATGGGGCAGCTAGGTGGTGCAGTGGATAGAGCACCAGTGCAGGAGGACCTGAGTTCAAATCTCACCTCAGACTCTTGACACTCACTAGCTCTGTGACCTTGGGCAAGTCACTAAACCCAAATTGCATCATCCTGGGTCATCTCCAATTATCCTGATGAATATATGGTCACTGGACTCAGATGACTATGGAGGAGAAGTGAGGCTGGTGACCTACACAGCCTCCCTCACTCAGAATAAAGTCAGGTGCAAGTCATGTCATCATTTCTCCGATGGCATGGTCTTCTTTGGCAACGAAGGATGAACACACACAAATGATTAAGAGGACATTTTGCTGTCCTCTTAATGTCTTGCTAAAGACATTTTAAAATAATTTTGATATTCTTTTCTTTGATCCAAACACTCCTTATCACTTATAATATAAAGTCAGGGTTATACATTTTGCCAAAATTATTATTTTTTCTGAGAAAGTTGTAAATCAGGAGAGTTGCTTTATTCTCAGAACAAGAACAAACACTGTATTTCTCCACACCCAAAGACTTTCCAATAGCAATTTCCATCTCCTTACAAAAATGGGCTAGAAAGTAGAAAGAAGAGATTAGTCAGATTCAAATTACATTTATATCAGTCCTCAAATTAATCTGTCATTATGAGGACATGAAGAACTTTAGAAACTTCTGGTTTTGAACCAGAATTGTTGAGGTATTCAGTGAAAAAAGGGTTACAAATACTTAAAACCTGTCCTTCATAATCAGTTGTCAATTGTCAATGCTACTGATACACAAGAAAGGAAACTGTGAAAGGGGAAAGAGTTAACAAAAGCATTGCACTTTTAGAAAGGCTAATGGTAATATTTGTTATGGTTAATTACCTGTTCATAAAACTCATTGACAATACCATCTGTCCACTGTAAATGAAGTTCTTTACTTTTAGCTGGTCCATTGATGTCAGCCAACTTTATGCACATTTGACAAACCAATAAACGATCATTTTCATTAGTCCAATCTATGCCAACATCATCATTCACCTGTATAAAAGATAAAGAGAAAATTTGTTTTGCCTCAGTGAAACAACATTAAAAGATTCTATAACAACAGTTGCTGAGCATCTACTATATCTGCAGATCATTTTTTACCATGTAATGGCTCAGAAAACTTACGAAAAGATCCTTTGATTTCATGAATGTGAGGACCTGTTCCATAACTTCCTAGAGGATGTTTGTGTTTGGCTACCATAAAGGAAAAAAAATTCTGGTAACAAGATTCTGGTGGTGAGACTCTAAACTTAGTGAGACTAGTTCTTGGAGCACAGATAGATAGTACTTCACTATACTTAAGCTTAAAGACTTTCCAATTCAGTAACATTTGTAAGCCAGTAGCTTGTAGAGTTTGGATGGTCAGTTTCAGAGCACGTTAAAGTAGTGAAGCAAGACATCAGTTGATTATTGAAAATACTTTTAATTGTTTGCTCTATTATGAATACAGTAGAAAAAATTTAAAGGGAAAAATAACAAGCAATTGATCAAATGTTGTTACTATTAATGAAATTATGTTGAAATTCCCCAACCATTATTTCAAAGTAATTAAGTTATACTTTATTCAGAACTTTTAGCAGGGAAAGTAGATAAATTATGTAAATTTTTTAGTTAACATTTGAGACCTTTATATTAGGTTTAGCAAAGTTTATCTTTGGTCTTTGAGCTTGTTTGGATAGCAAATATTTTAAGAGATATTTAAAATAGGTTAAAATGTCAAATTAAAACAAGCAAGCCAAAGGAAACCACATGGAAATATTTCTTATGGAATTAGAGAACACAATGAAACTCATGTAAGGAGTCAAATATAATATTTACATGGTTAGCATTACAGCATCTCAATTATTCCTAGCTCCTCCATTTGGAATTCCTATTTATTACTCCACTTTCACAAACAACACATAGATATTGGTAATATATTTCTTTTCTGACAGCTTTGAGTCTGACCACAAAATGAAGACTGGTACAATTCTAGTTACCTTGGCATTGAATTTGGCTACAAAATCGAAATGTTTCTTCAGGTCAGTGGCCAAAATTGCTTCAATGACAAGGAAACGGAAATGCTTAAATTCCACATGGTCAAGGTTGACTAAGAAGTTATACTCTGGCTGGGACATGAAGAGATTCCACGCAGCAGCTGCATGATGATTCTCTAAAACTGAACGGTCATTATATAGCACCGCCTAGAAGGGGGAAAAAAGGAGTTACAGTGTGTAGTTCTCAGCTGAATAATTATTAAATTGCAATTGAATGGTATTAAAATTATTTAATTTACAGTGATTTCACAAATGGTTTATTTTCTTATAAATAAATGTTTTTAATTGACAGTACATGGTAAATACCCTATTATGAAATTCTTAATGTTGATCTAGTGACTTCTTTTATCCTTAACCCCAATGTAAAAATTTTATTTCTAGTAATATATGGAGGGAAATGGTATCAGAGTCTTTTTGTGGATCATCTCTGTAACATCTCACAGCACTTGGCTTTCCAAACAGATTTTCAAAGATCTTATGATAAATGAGGTTGCAAGACAGATCTACTGGGAGAAAAAGTATCACCATGTAGAACAAGTGAAATATTTTTATTAGTTTTGGCTAGGCTTTAAAATGTTGTTATGATGAGTTTTGTTTTTATGCAACTGTCATATCTAGCTATATTTCTTTCCTATTAATTCCTATATTTTCTCCCTTGAAATAAAAAGGCCTGAAAAATTACACAGTAGTTTTTCTACATGTACCATTCTACACCATTTTATATGCCCCCATCTCTACTAAATAGAAGGGAGTTTTCTTCATTTTTCTATTTTAATGGGCCAAAATTTGTCATTCCAAGTACTGAGCATTCAACATTGCTTTAGTATACTTTAAATTTATAATATTGTAGCCATTGTATGTATTTTTTCTAACTTTGCTTACCTCCCTCTACGTAATTTCACAAGTCTTGTTTTGTTTCTTTGAATTCTTATTTTTATCATTTTTATAGCACAACAACATTCCATTCATACAGTTTGCTCAACTATTTCATAATCAATGTCTCCCCAATCTGTTTCCAGTTTTAAGCTACTACAAGTAGTATATAGGGATAGAGACTCGACCTGTAATTTCATTAACATAGGAATTACTGGATAAGGATACTCTCTATCAGCATAGGTTAGCTGATACCTTCTCCAAAATTTTAAGTATTAGGTAATTACCTAGAATATTTAGCAATTAAATGAACTGCCCACAGTCATACAATCCTGATCTGTTAGGGACAGGATTTAAAACCGAGACTTTCTGGCTATAAGGACAATGCTCTACCCACTATTCCTTTTGCTTCTCTTTTTGGTATGTAAGGGGAAGGCATCAGTAATTACCTATTTGTGCCTATCTATACAAAATCCATATGATAGTCATCTATATACTTATCAAAGGTATTCTATATAAGGAGATTAGTAGGGGACAAGCAGCCTATCACTCATGATATTCAACAACAGACTATATATTTACCAATTCAAGAGTATTTGAAAGATATTGAGAATATAAGCTCCATTGCATTTTATTTGTTGATTATGAAAAAGTAATTTGATGTGCTACAACAATGCATGGCCCTTCACATTCTCAATATAAAGTCTCTCCCATTCACAAGTCAAAATTATTCCTTAAAAATATAATAAAAATTATCTGTTTTAGTAACCCTGTGATTTTAAACATGGTACAAGTCATAAATAAGGCTTTATGCCCACCAAAGGTGATTGCCACCATAACCAAGGAGATCCACTACAAAGTCCATGAGGAAGAGAGAGATTCTCTCTGTATGGTGATGTCCTCATAACACTTATCTTTGTGCATGATGTGCTGATTGCATCAATCTCTGGAACAATACAGTGTCTCCAATAAGAAATCTGTAATCATTCGTATGTATGTAGCTTGATAATCCACATAGGAAAGTCAAAATAGATAAAGACTTTTACTCTCCAGATCACAATATGTACTTAAATGGACACCCTATAGACTTGTCTATTGGTATGTATACGTATAAGATAAATGATAGAGATGAATGATGAATTTGGCCCAGAATCAGACAAGGTAGACTAGAATGCCTTTGGTAAACTGCAAAGTTCCTTTAATGAACTCTTTTTCCCAAGAAATAAAGGCCCTTCTTCTTAATAGCAACATTCTTCTGGTATTAGTGTATGACTTTGAGACATGAAATATAATAAGTGCCAGTGAATTACAAATTAATACCATATAGGAAGCAATGAATAGGAGGCAGAATAGATAAGGGCAGAATGCAACATATTACAAATGAAGAAGTCAAAGGAACAGGAATAAAACATGTCATCAAAGAATTATTAAAAATAAAAGAAAAGTTCGTCATATGATGAACAAGAGAGATGGTATTATAGCAGGAAAATTGTTTCATTACTATCCCAATGATGTCAGAAGAATATGATGATAGCCTGAGGCAGAATGGGTGGAGCCTCTGTAGTGAATTTAAAAGAGGATATGGACAAGTGAGACATAGGATAAGTCTGCATCAGAATCATTAGAAGGGACTCTAAAAATAATAACATCACAGATCCATTTGAGAATTATACTGAATTCTTTATATGCCTTAGATGATTTTCATTAAATTTTTATAAATATGAGAAAGTAGTAACATAAAATTATACATTTTGAGTTGGAAGGAACCTTAGAAGTTGTGAAGACCAATCTCTTCATCTTATATATAGAGAAAATCAAACCCAAAGAGAGGTCAATTGACTTTCCCAGGGTCAACCAGCTAAGAAGTATCTAAGCTGCAATCAGAACCCAGGTTTTCCTGAGTTCAAGTCCAATGGTCTATTTACTGCAACTTATGGCAATTACCGATATTCTTGTTTGATTTTTTTCCTTTATCTTTATTTCTTCTCCTCCTTGAGACATCTTACAAATTTGTCCTTCAATGCTTTAATTATTAATTATCTAAGCAATGTTTCCCTTAATATATACTGGTCCAGTAATTCTCTTCAGATTCACCCCATTTGTACTTCTTCAGGTAATACTTTGGAACCTGAAGGTTTAGGGTCCAAATAAATTGATTCCTCCATTGTCAATAATGAAAACAGAAATTTGTAGAAATGTTGTCAAATTTGTTTTATGTTATGACTGTTGTCATCTTTCAAGTCTTACCTACGAAAGATCTTGGGATGTTATGACTCATTTCTGCTCTGAATACACATGCAGTGCTATTCATTATCTTAAAAGGTCATATGCTTGTTATGTTCTGCCATCCTCTACCACAAAGTTTTACGAATTAGTTTATATTCTAAATCTGAGTTGTTCTTGGCTGCTCTCTCTCTGCTTGGCAAGGAAATCAAGTGCTTTCTGGCCAACACAATTTCAGAGATCTTATGGTTTCCTTGTTGTGGCAACTGTTTCAAATCACTTGAATTTCACAAGGAAATGATGACAATCAAGGTCAAATTCTATGTCACTTTCCATTTCACATTTTTAGGCATCAGATTCTTGCTTGACTAGGTCATTTTGAAATTGATGTAATTTTCAGTCTTCTCACATTCAGGCTTTCTTCCAATTTCATATTTATTGTGACTTCTGTTCTAGTTAGTTGATGGTCTAGGTGATTAGATAGATATACAGAGCTAGCTAAATTTAATATGATTTCCACATTAAAAACTAGTTGTGTCTGGTTTGTTTGGATAAAGTGAATTTCTTTTTGTGTGTGTGATAGTATTTGTATTTGTCATACCTTTTGACTTTCAGCACTATGAGGCTTCTGAGGAGCCTGTAAATCTTTACATTCTTTAGTTTCTGAGTCAAAATTTTGAACATGTTTTTTGCTACTGTCCCATGCCTACATTTGCATTAAAGTCACTGATTATTAGAATAACTGTAGTCTTGGTTTGGAGGCTCTTCTTAAGGTCTTCATAGTAATTCTTAACTCTTTGTTCTTTATTACTTTCATTGCATGGTAACAGAGGCTTTACTAATTCCTCTGTTTCCCTCTCAGTGGAAAGCTGAAAGTGCCATTCCTTCATTTAGCTGCAACTCCCTTTTATCTTCTGATTTTCTTGTGCACCTAGCTCTTATAATAAAAGTATCTAGTCACCTCCATTCTCCAATAAGATATCCATATAGAATTGATTGATTTACTGGAGAAGTCATTGGAGTTGCTCTTTTACACTATTACATATGAACAGAAATCCTGAAAGTTTTCCCCTCCCAGATGATTTCTGTTTTGACTATGTAAAATAGGCCATTCTCTGCCTTATTTCTTACCTAACCTTAATCACAGAATGAGGCATTGTCTCAGTCAAACTGAGACCTGGGAAAGACCTTGGTTAAGGTCTCCCACTGTGACCAGGGCCATCTCCAGTCATCTTGATCTATACCTTGCCACTGGACCCAGATGTCTCAGGAGGAGAAAGTGAAGTTGGTGACTTTGCAAATCCCTCCCTCACTTAAATTTAATTTATCTCCCTGACATCATGGTTCTCTTTGAGAATGAAGGACAAACAATATCCTACTACTCTTTATAGAATGGCAGAAAAGAGATAGAAAGAATTTCAAAATTCAATATAAGAATATTTCAAGTGTCCAGACTTCAGATGGAGACTTCTATCTTACGTAAGCAGAACAACAAAGAAGTGCTTGACTTTCCTTGCTAATAATTTCATGCTTCAGATGGTAAAAAGATAAGTAGAAATATTTCAGACTGCATTCTGAATAAAAAGGAAATAGTGCAGCTATTGCATAGAGTGGATAGAGTACAGAACGCAAAATCAGAAAGACTTGAATTCAGCTTTGAAATAAGATACTAGCTGTATGAACATAGGCAAATCACCCAATCTCCTTGACTTTTGTTTCCTCATCTACAAAATGAGGTTAATAACATATCTACTTTATGAGGTTTATTGTGAGTACCAAATAAGATAGCATAATAAAGTGATTTACAAACCTCAGAGCTATATATACATATATGTAAATACATGTGTATTTGTATGTGTACATGTATATATGCTAGAGTGATAAGAATAATTGATGGAACTGATTTTGACCAATTAAGAAAGATTAATGGTAGAGAGAAAAAAATCAGGGAACCTTGAAATTAAATGACTATATTAAATTAGATTTAATTTTACATAAATAGTAATTATAAAGCATACTCTACTATATACCCTAAACTTTAGAAAAGTTGATTTCAAAATTCAGGGAAAAGACAGGCAAGATTCTATGGCATAAGATTTTACATGACTTGGCATCTCTTGAGTGATGACAGAACTCAAGTCAGTTTTGACAGGAACAATCACACACGATTCCAGTGAGGAAGAAAAGAGAAATTACCTAAGAGATCAATGAGGCTGTACAAGGAATTCCAATTTCAAAAGAGAAATGTGTGTGGTGCACATTATGTATGTGTGTATGTGTATATATATATATACATATATATATATATATATGTATATATATATAAAACATAGAAGGAAAAGTAAGTATATAAACATGCACATAGTTTTGTATAGAGTGTCAGTTTTATAGAGTTGTGAGGATGAAATAAGATTGTACATACATACATAGAATATATGTATATAACATATACATACATACTACACACACATATGCACAAAAATTATTAGAGAGTCAAAATAGAGAGTCAAGAGGTATGGGTTACAGTTGTAGATTTCAGACTGAAATAAGTAGGGGGGGGAGGGAGAGGAAGATCTACTGACAACTTTCAAAATAGGAATGTGCTGCCCTTGGAGGTGCTGAGTTCCTGATAGCCTAATGTCTTCAAATGGAATCTGAATGAACAGGAACATTGTAGAGAAGATTCTTCTTCTGATATGGATTAGACTAGATGATTTAAGATCTCTTCCAACTAGGAGCTTCTAGAATTCAATCAACAATACAGTAATTTTTCAGATGAGGAAATAGAGTTTTAGAAATGTAAAATGGCTTGCTTGTCAATAACAGAGTCAATTTCATATAGCTGGTTAATGGAAGATGCCAGAGCAAAACCCAAGTCTCCCAACACTCAGTTTAGGGCTCTCTGACCATGAACTTGACAAATAATTTGTTAAAAGGAAATTTTTAATCAAAATTTTAATACTTGTATAGCTGTTCAGAGGCACTTACAAAAGAAATGGAGGACCTTATTCCTACCCTCAAGAAGTTTATACTCTAATAGGTGAAATCAATAAAATAAGAATATTAGAGTCATGACTGAAATAAGCAGAAAAACTAGCTGTAAGAAACTGATGTGGATGTAAAGAGCAAAATATCCAGATAGAGAAGGAAACTTCGAACAATTTCTTGTTTACACATATGGAAGAAAATTCTATCATGAGAAAGATGCATTGAAGGAAGGTAGGAGGCAGGGGCAAACCAACGGAGTATATTTTGATACTGATTGAGTCATGAAGACAATAATGCCTAACTGCCAGTTTGAAATTTCAGGGAAAGACAAGTCTCTTTCCTAGTTGAGCTGATATCTCACTTGCATCTAAAAAGCTCATTCACTTTTGTGTATTTTTCTGGCATATTCTAACCTGTAGAATTTCAGTTCTCTTTCCTTCTTCACTATCTGTGACAGACTTCTGTATAAATGAAATTGGGCAGGAAGGAGTTAAATCTACGAATGTAAGCTTAGGGTAACCCTTGCCTAATAAGAGGCACCATAGAAGTGACATTTTGTTTTTAGCCAAAATTATGTCACTATGATCAAGAATATTTGGGAGACCAAAAGATAAAACTCCAGGATAGTACCATTCTCAGAGATTGAAGGAAAGAGCAGCCAGTCTCATAGGCCTTCTTTGCTCTCCTCAAGTCAGAAATCATAGACCCTTTGGAGAAAGGTGAAATTCCAGAGATGTATATCAATCTCTCTCAAAAGTCACTTGTATATGTGGATATGTATATGTACATTAGCACATATACACTTTACATATAATTAATTTTGAAGGAAGTTATTCTCAGTGTGGACTTTCTAGAGAGAGGACATAGATTTTACAATACATGAGAAAGATAATAGAAGAAACCTATCATAATGGATAGATTTTTGTACCTGGAGGCAGGAAGACATTGGTTCAAATTTCACTACTGACATTTGCCATTCATGTGATTATAGATAAGTCAATTAATCCTTATGTATTTCAGGAAATTCTCTAAAGGTATGTTACAGATGAACTGCAAACTATGTAAGTGAATATATGGTTTTTAGAATCTTTATTTTTTTATTTTAGATTTAAATACTAAAACTTAAATATACAATAGAAAAAAGAAAAAAATACTAAACTTAAATATCAAAACAAATATAAGATAAGAAATGAAAAAAGCATGTCATGGGCATGTAAAAGTATTCACAATATATAATAATAAATTTCTATTTCAATAAAGTCTATAAAACAAATACTGCACATTATGTTGATAGCTATCCATCTTTGCTTACTTGTAAGCTTTCTTTTGTGTTCTGCTGTGTACTCTTTACTTTGTTCTTTTCCCCCCTTCCCTACCTAGTCAACAGCTTGCTAAAGGAGAGGCAAAACAATGTTGAGGAAGATAACACCTTTTAAAATAGAAAGATCCAAATGGCAAAAGAAGTCCAAAAAGCCAATGAGGAGAAAAATGCTTTAAAAAGCAGAATTAGCCAAATGGAAAAGGAGGTTCAAAAGCTCACTGAAGAAAACAGTTCATTAAAAATTAGAATGGAGCACATGGAAGCTAATGACTTTATAAGAAACTAAGAAATCATGAAACAAAACCAAAAGAATGAAAAAAGAAGACAATGTGAAATATTTCATTGGAAAAGTCACTGACCTGGAAAAGAAATCCAGGAGAGATAATTTAAAAATTATTAGTCTACCTGAAAACCATGATCAAAAAAATCCTAGACATCATCTTCCAAGAAATTATCAAGGAAAATTGCCCTGATATTCTAGAACCAGAGGGCAAAATAGAAATGTAATGAATCATCCAAACACCTCCTGAAATGGATCCCAAAAGGAAAACTCCTAGGAATATTGTAGTCAAATTCCAGAGTCCCCAGATAAAGGAGAAAATATTGCAAGTAGCCAGAAAGAAACCATTAAAGTATTGTGGAAATACAATCAGAATAACACAGGATTTAGCAGCTTCTACACTAAGGGATCAAAGGGCTTGGAATACGGTATTCCAGAGGTCAAAGGAATTAGAATTACAACAAAGAATCACCTACTCAGAAAAACTGAGTAAATACTTCAGGAGAAAAAAATGGAATTTCAATGAAATAGAAGATGTCCAAGCATTCTTGTTGAAAAGATCAGAGCTGAATATAAAATTTGACTTTCAAATACAAGAATCAAGAGAAAGATGAAAAAGTAAACAGGAAAGAGAAGCCTTAAAGAACTCATTAAAGGTGAACTGTTTAAATTCTACATGGAAAGAGAATATTTGTAACTCATTAGATCTTTTGCAGTATTAGAGGTAGTCAGAGGAAATATAGATATGTAGGTGTGTATGGGTATGTATGCATGTGTATTATGTGTGTATGTGTGTATATATGTGTATGTATATGTATATATGCATGTGTATGTATATATATATATATGTATATGTATATATATATAGACAGAGAGCACAAGATGAACTGAATATGAATATAAAGGGAGAACATCCCAAAAAAATAAAATTTACTGTTGAGTGGAATGTATGTACTAGGAGTAAGAGAAAGGGAGAGGTAGAATGTAGCAAATCATCTCATATTCAAGAGGGACGAAAGAACTTCTACAATGGAGGGGAAGAAGGGGAGATGAAAGGATATAATTGAGCCCTTACTTTCATGGGACTTGGCTTAAGTAGGGAATAGAACACACTCAATTGGATATGGAAATCTATTTCTACACAGGATGAAGGCAAGGGGGAAGGGGATAGGAGAGGGAAGATAACAGAAGGGACAGCAAATCAGAGAAAAGTATAGTAAGAAGCAAACACTATTGTGGGAGGACAGGTCATGGGAGAGAATGGAATGAAAGTCAGGATAGGACAGGGAAATGTGGTTAGTCTTTTACAACATAAATATTATGGAAGTGCTTTGCATTGTTACATATGTATGACCTATATTGAATTGCTTGTTTTCTCAATGAGGGGTGGGTAAGAAGGGAGGGAGGGAGAGGATATGGAACTCAAAGCTTTAAGAATAAATTGTAAACATTATTTTAGCATGCAACTGGAATTTAAGCTATGCAGGCAATGGAGTATAGAAATCTATTTTGCCCTACAGGAAAATAGAGGGGAAGGGGAATGGATGAAGGATGGGTAATAGAAGGGAGGACAGACGGGAGGATGGCATGGATGGGGTGCATGCTGTCCTGGGGTGGGGATTGGGGAGAAAATTTTGAATGCAAATTTTTGTGGAAGTGACCATTAAGAACTGAAAAATAAATAAATTTTATATATATTAAAAAAAACCAAATTCTACTCCTGATCTTTTTTTCATGTTTGTGGGTATCTCTTATTTCCTATCCTTCCTCACTTTTCTACTTTATTTCTATCTGCTAACTTGCCTTCTTATTACTTAACCTCCCCCTCCCAGGTTCCCTTCATTTTCCTCTTTCCCATTCCCACAAATCTAAACACCCTTTTACACACTCTTTGACCTATTACTTCGCCCTCTCCTCTAAAGATCCCTTATCCTCTCACCCTCAATGTCCCCTTAGCATTTTATTTCTTTCTGAATTTAGAAGACTTTTATACTCTTTTACATACACATTGTTCCCTCTTGAACCCATTCCCTGTGAAAGCAGGCTTCCTGGATTAAAAGCCCTCCTCCCCCATCCAATTTTTTTGTCTTGGTTCTTCCTCTTATGTTTCATTTGTATAAAATAATTACTCTTTTTAGTCATTTCTAAACAATTTAACTTTTTAGCCATATTAGGTCTACCCCATCATTCTTTGAAGTACCCAGTTACTAATAACAATATTAGACATACATATCTTACATTTTATTTACATAGAAGCTAAACAGTCTGTCCATGTTGAGTCCCTTGTAATTCATCTTTGGTATGTACCTTATATTTCTCTTGACTTTGTATGTCAAATCTCCTATTTTGGTTCAGTTTTTTTTTAATAATGTCTGGAAAGTCTGACAATTCATTAAACGTCAATGTTTTTCATTCAGGATTATGCTTAGCTTTGCCAAATTTCCCAGTTCTTTTGCTGTTCAATACATAGAGGTCCAATACCTGTGCTCTTTCAACGTCACTGCCACTAAGTCTTGTGTGATTCTAGTTGTGCCACCACCATATTGAAATTGTTTTCTCTCTTGTTGCTTGTAATATTTTATCCTTGAGCTGGGGATTTCATAATTTGACTATAATATTCCTTTGGGTTTTCTCATAGGATCTCTTTTAGGTGGAGATCAGTGATTTCTCTTTCTACTTTCTCCACTCGTTCTAATCCTTCAGGAAATTTTTCTTTAACTATTTCTTGTATCATTTTATCAATCTAATCTTTGAAAGTCACTTTTGAGAACTATTGACCTAAAAAAAGAACCCCAAATGCCTTTAAGATTTATTTGGACTTTTTTATTTTCATTAGAAAGGAAATGAATAACTAAAGAGACAAAATATTGACGCTGTATGTGCTTATCTGTGAAACCTCCATTTGAAACTAAGTATATACATATGAAAAACAAATTTTAACCACTTTAGAAGAAAACAGTCAGATCTGATAACTGCAACATTTCTTCCATCTATATAGGATAATATGATCTTTCTCTATAATCATAGCATATGAGATTATTACTACAGACAATGAAAATGTGACAATGAATATTAACCTGGTACCCAAGACAAATAAGCAATATTAAATGAACAAATATTCATTTTATATGATGGAGGCATTTCACATTTGAGGCAGACATTTACCTGAGGGGCACTAGTTGCAACCAGAAAAGCATTTGTCCTTCCTGGGTGATCATAGTCATGCATGGCTGCAGCCACATAGAGAGCCATCAACTCTAGGGCAGGGATATTGCCAGCCAGACATCCATATTTATCATCTCCTGCTGAATACATTTTTGAAAATACGTATCCCATGTGTCCATGTGTGATTCCACTGTCAGAATCTGAGAAGACATTTTTTAAAAAGCATCATTTAAATGTCATCTTTCGGTGCATATACACAAAAAAAATGATAGCATTTGTCTTTTCTCTAATTTTGTACCAGTAATCTAATCTGGCTCTTATCACCCAAAGCTAGAGTCCTTAAATGCATAAGTAATATCAAAATTGAATTTTACTTAGTCTTTTAACTAAGATTCAAATTGCTTGTAAGAGAGAACAATACCTGAATCACTTGCTGATCCATGGTCATTAATCACAGTGGAGAGGCCTGGAATAGGCTGAGTAGTTAGATACCAAACAGCATGTAAAACATCAGTGGCATGGACTCTGTTGTGATCTGTAAAAGAAAAAAACAGCAGTTATAAACACTTATCTTGTTAGATCTGCAACCAGAATACATTTTGACCTAGTGCTGTTTTGTCCAAGTACCAAGGGTGACATCTACTGGATGAATAATTCAAGTCTAATTAAAAATCAGCCAACAAAAATGGACAAATTCAGTGATTAGAGGAATATTATTCTGTAACAGCCACAGCAACAAAAAAAGATCAGTGCCCCCAGGACTTATTATAAGGATATATATATAAAATATCTATTCACAGATGAGTAAAAGTACATAAGTAATACATGCATATAGGACCATATATGAAAATATGCTTGTGAACCGAATTTTCATTCTTTTTTTTCCATGTTCCTATAGAGTATACACATTAAGAAAAACATAAAAATGCATTAAGTGTTACATAATGTCATGAAATAATGGGATTTAGGGCCAAGTTGGCCCTTTGAAATTATCTAGCCCAACAGCGTCTGTTATTTCATCTTATTCTAACAGGTGAGAAAAATGTAGCTCTGAAAGAAGACATGACTAAGAACAGCACTCAAAACAAAAATTCAACACATAACTTCAGGGGCATGGAAGGCTCCTCCAGAACCATTCTCCAAAGCAAGTACAATGTGATAGAGGATTTACATACATATTTAAGATTATTATTTGCTTATTTAAGGGTTTTTATCTTGTTCAGTTATTTTAATAGAAAAAATGAAGGACCCTCTGAGTTTACCCAGGATTTCCTACTTTGATATACCCTATATGAAAATGTACCATTTAGTCACTTTTCCATGCTCAAATTCCTTTCTTTACTCACTTTCGCTGTCAAAATCTACTTACGTTACATTCCATCCCACAGTATTCTATAACTACCTATCACAATACAAAACACCTGAAAATTAATCTATGCTTAGCTATTAATCCTTGGTAATCAGTGTATTATCAATAAATATTATTAAAAATATCTGTCATTCCAAGTTTTATGCGTGACCTCACCTCATCCTCACAACAACCTAGTGAATAAGATAGTATAATATTATCTCCATTTATAGAAATAAAAACTAAGCCCAAGAAACTACTGTAGGCAACCTATGTGGGTCAATGATGAGTAAATGGTGAGGACTTGACTTTAAATTGAGGGTTTCTTCTACATGATTTTCCCAATTTACTATAGGTAGTGGGGTAAAGTGATTCACTCTGAATCATATCACAGATACTGGTTCTCGTTCAATCTTCTGATTTCACCATCAGCCCCTCTTGAGGCCAGGGTATCATAATTCTGGACTTATCTCTCTGCATCTTCTACCTACCTTTAATACTGGATATCCCATGGAGCTTAGATACACTCTAATCTTTTCTCCTAGGAAAAGATGCAGTTATTAAAAATTTTCCTAATACTTCTTATGTAATAAGCTATGTCCTAAACCTGAGATGGAGTACCTTCTTACCTCTACCTCTCTTAAGTCTTCCCTTCTGAGACTGACTTCTTCGAATAGGCAAACATGGCCATCTTTTGCCTCAATTCTTACCTAGCTTTCAATCACTGAATGGCCTATGTTTTCCCACTGGACTCAGGATGACTCTGGAGGTGAGAGTAAGGTTGATGGCTTCTCACAGCCCCACCTCATTTAAATCCAATTAACTTGCAAGTCAAGACATCACCTTCCTGATTTCATTGTTCCTTTTTGAGAATAAACAACCAACAACAAAAACAACAACTACTATTACTACATTAAAAGCACAGCCCTAGCTTGGAAAAGATGTTGTCTGCTCTTATTGAATGAATCCTTTTGTCTCTGCCTGTTGTTCCTACCCAATTTACTTAATAAGGAAACTCAACAATTTGACACTATGTCCAACAGGCTATAAAATCATTCACATCCTTTGACCATGTGATACCACTAGTAAGTCTGTATTCCAAAGAGATTTAAAAAAAAGAGGAAAAGTCTTATGTGTACAAAAATATTATAGCAGCTCTGTGGCAAATAATTGGAAATTCAGGGATGTTCATCGATTGGAATGGCTGAAGAAGTTGTTGCATATTTGTGATGGCATGCTATTGTGTTATAAGAAATGACAAGCAGGATGTTCTCAGAAAAAACTGGGAAGACTTACTTGAATTTATACAAAATTAAACAAGCAGAACCAGGAAAACATTGTTTACAGTAACAGCACTATTTTATGATGATCTAATGTGAATAATTTAGCTATTCTCAGCAATACAATGACCTAAGACAATTCTGAAGGACTTACGCTGAAAGGTGCTATCCATCTCCAGAAAAAGAACTAGTGGAGCTTGAATGATGATTGAAGATAAATTTGATTTACTTAATTTTTTCTTGAGTTTTGTTTCTGTGTTTTCTTTCGTAGCATGGTTTACATGGAAATGTGTTGTGCATGACTACACATGTATACATATATAATCATGTCAAATTACTTGTCTTCTCAATGTGGGGGAGAGCATACAGGGAAAGAATTTGAAACTGAAGATTTGGGGGAAACTGTTTTAAATATAACTGGAAAAACTGTTATGGAAAAAATAATATAGCTCTTCCTAAGTCAAAATCCAACTCCTACCAAACTGTCCCATCTTTTTCCCAAAATTCAAGTAGGGCAAGAGATATAAGGAAACACTTTGCCCTCTCCTATGAAACCCCATCTGGGAGAGAGCTCATCTCCAGCTCTCCATGATTCTTTACTCTCTCCTCATTCATTGTCCAAGCAACTTTCCTCTGTTACACATCCTCATTTATGTTTTGCATATAAGGGAATGTAGGTTATATCCCAGGAAATATAAATTCAACAATTTTTTCATCCCTCCTCCAATCTCTTTTTAAACTCTTTGTTTTTGATTAATTTATTTATTTTTAGTTTTCAACATTCACCTCCACAAGATTTTGAGCTCCAAATTTTCTCGCCATCTCTCCCCTCTGCCCATCCTAAGACAGCGTGCATTCTAATTATCCCTTCCCCCAATCTGCCCTCCTTGCTATCACATGCCTCCCTTTTCTTATCCCCTTCCTTTCTATTTTCTTGTAGGGCAAGATAGATTTCTACACCCCATTGCTTGTTACGTGTTATTTCCCAGTTGCATATAAAAACTTTTTTAAAATTCATTTTTAAAACTTTGAGTTCCAATGCCCAAAGGGCTATAAAAATATGCATATCCTTTGATCTAGCAATACTTCTTCCAGAGTTGTATCTCAAAGAGATCATATAAATGGGAAAAGGATCCACATCTACAACAATATTTATAGTAGCTCTTTTTTGTGGTGACCAAGAACTGCAAATCAAGGAAACGCCCATTAATCAGGGATCTGCTGAGCAAGCTGTGGTATATGAATGTAATGGAAGACTATTGTGCTGTAAGAAATGGCAAACAGGCAGGCTGGAGAAATACCTGGATAGACTTATATGAACTGATGCTGAGTGAAATAACTGAAACAGGAGAACATTATACATAGCAACAGCCACCAAGGACTGTTTTTGATAGGTTTAGTCCTCCACAGCAAGGCAAAGATCTAATGCCATCCACATCCAGATAAAGAACTATGGAGTTAGAATGCATAATGAAGCAGACTATTCTCTCTATTGTTATGTTTGGTTTTGTTTAGTTTTACTCATGCTTTCTCCCACTCATTTTAGTTCTTCTATGCAATGTATTTAGTAAGAATGTATGTGTAGAGCCCGCATACATTTGCATGCCATTGTGGGGAGGGAGGGGGAGAAAATTTAAAATTTATGGAAGTGATTGTTGAAAATTGAAAACAAATAAATAAATTTGAGAAAAAAAGCAAAATAAATAAATTTTAATTGGGAGATATAAACAAAATAAATAAAAATACACAACAATATAAAAAAATTTTGAGTTCCAGCTTCTTTCACTTCCTCCCTCCCCACCCACCCCCACTGAGAAGGAAAGCAATTTGACATAGGTTATATATGTGTAGTCATGCAAAATACTTCCATAATTGTCATATTGTAAAAGACTAACCATATTTCCCTCCATTCTATCCTGCCCTTCATTTAATCTCTCTCTCTTTTGACCCTGTCCTTCCTCAAAAGTATTTACTTCTAATTATGCCCTCACTCCCATTTGCCCTCCCTTGTATCATCCCTCTATTCTCTTCTCCCAACTTTGCTATAGTGTAAGATAGATTTTCATACCAAATTGAGTGTGTATGTTACTCCCTTCTCAAGTCAAATCTGTTGAGAATAAGGTTAACTCTTTCCTTCTCACCTTCCCCCTCTTCCCTTCCATTGAAAAAGCTTTTTCTTGTCTCATTTATACAAGAGATAGTTTACCCCAATCTATTTTTCCCTTTCTCTTTCTCCCAAAATATTCCTCTCTCACTCCTTAATTTTATTTTATTAGATATCATCACTCATATTCAATTCACCCTGGGTCCTCTATCTATACATATAATCCCTCCAACTACTCTAATACTGAGAAAATTCTCAGGTGTTACTAATATTATCTTTCCATATAAGAATGTAAACAGTTCAACTTCAATAAGCCCCTGTTTATCTTTTCATGCTTCTCTTGATTCTTGTGCTTGAAAGTCAAATTTTCTATTCAGCTCTTTTCTTTTCATCAAGAATGCTTGAAAGTCCTCTATTTCATTGAATGACTGTTTTTCCCCTGAAGTTTATGCTCAGTTTTGATGGACTGGTGATTCTTGGTTTTTAATCATAGCTTATTTGACCTCTCAGCTATCATATTCCAAGTCCTCCAATTCCCCTAATGAAGAAACTGCTATTTCTTGTGTTATCCTGATTGTATTTCCACAATACTCGAATTGTTTCTTTCTGGCTACTTGCAACATTTTCTCCTTGACCTGGATGCTTTGGTATTTGGCTACAATATTCCTAGAAGTCTTCCTTTGGGAATCTCTTTCAGGAGGTGATCAGTGGATTATTTCCAATTCTATTTTACTCTCTGGTTCTGGAATATCAGGGCAGTTTTCCTTCATAATTTCTTGAAAGATGATATCTAAAGCTCTTTTTTTGATCATGGCTTTCAGGTAATCCAATAGTTCTTAAATTTTCTCTCCTGGATCTATTTTCCAGATCAGTTGTTTTTCCAATGAGATATTTCACATACCTATATTTTCATTCCGATGTTTTTGTTTTATAATTTCTTGATTTTTCATAAAGTCATTAGCTTCCATCTGGTCCATTCTAATCTTTAAAAAATTATTTTCTTTAGATAGCTTTGGGACCTCCTTTTCCATGTGACTAATTCTGCTTTTGAATGTATTCTTCTCCTCATTGGCTTTTTGGATCTCTTTGGTCATTTGGATTAGGCTATTTTTTTAAGGTGTTGACTTTTTCAGCATTTTTTGGGTTCTCTTTAGCAAGTAGTCAATGGTTTTCATGATTTTCCTGCATCACTCTCATTCTCTTCTCAATTTTTGCTCTCCATCTCTTACTTGATTTTAAAAATCCTTTTGGAGTTCTTGCGTGCCCTGAGACCAATTCATATTTTTCTTGGAAACTTTGGATGTAGGAGCCTTGACTTTGTTTTCCTCTTCTGTTTGTATATTTTGGTCTTCCTTTTCGCCAAAATAAGACGCTATAGTCTGATTCTTTTTCCTGTTTTTTCCTCATTTCCCCAGCCATTTTCTTGACTTTTAAGCTCTTTGTCAAAGTAATTCTCTGCTTTCAGTGGGGGTGTAGGAGAGTACTGTCAGCCACTTGATCCCCACTACAATCTGTGGGTCTAAAGTTCCAAAAACAGCAGCTGCAGCCTCTGTCCCCTCTACCACTGTAGGGTTGGAGTCAGACCACTCTACTCTCTCACATATGTCTGACAAGTTTTTTTTGTACTGACCTTTCAATTTATCCTCAGCATTTTGGGGTTGTGAAGTCGGGACACCACCACAGCTGTCAGTGATTCAGTCCCTACCTTCCCACCCCGCCCTCCCTCCAGAACTGCTCAGATCTTGTCTGTGCTGGCGTGGTCCATATTGGACTGCTTTCTGCTCCCAACCTAGTGTGATAGATGCTTCCTGTCAAACTTCTAGGCTGCCTTGGGCTGGAGATTTGCTTCACTCCATCATTCTGTGGGTTCTGTAGCTCCAAAATTTATTTTGAGTCCATTTTACCAGTATTTGGCTGAGTTTAGGGGGACAGTTCTAGCAAGTCCCTGCTTTTTCTCCACCATTTTGGCTCTGCTTTCATTCTCTTTTAAACTTGTTAAATCCCTTTGTCCCTATGTTTTCTCTTAACTATGAGACTGATATGAAATTTCTCTTTTGTTATCCAAGAAACATCCTTGTCTTTTAAAAACAAACTCATTATCTTTACTGTTTTTTTCTTTTTATAATTTTAATTGCTTTATTTCATTTATTTGTTGCTCTTTTGAAGGGGCATGCTGTGAGGAGGCAGAGAAAAACAGTAACTCACACTACCATTTTGATGAAAGTTGATTTGCTTATTTCTATATCAGTATTACATGTGCCATACCCACTCCTTGCAGGGCTCCATCTGCCTTCTCTGATTATCCATCTACTTGATTTAACACAATACCTAAAAAAGTACTTTTGCACTTGTTTTCTACTATCTACATGTGTTTTAAATTTTTTAAAATTACTTTGTAAATCAGATTCTCAGTTATTTTATGGGGCAATGCTGTTTCCACAAATTGATATTGAATAATTGAAGAGAAGTACCACATTTTACTTGTTATGTTTTTTTAATGCCTAAACAAGCTTTGTTTGTCCTCACCCATATATCAGCAATGATCTAATTAGCTTAGCCAGCCTCCTTTATTTTTATCTCCCTCCATTATGTACTTTTAATTTTTATATAATTATCCCAGATATAATCCAAAACATTAAATAATCCTTAAAGGATTATTTAAAAAAAAACCTAATCACAAAATCACTTGCCCTCTTTTATATAGGAACAATGTTCTAATGGAAAACAATTTTGAAAGACTAAAGATTTGATTGATATGGGTACTAACCTACATATTTCTAAGAAAATACCCTAGATCTAATCTACTAATTCATAGAGTTTGTAGGTGGTATTCTTGAAGGAAATATCCACATTTAGAATTCCTTATACAGATGACATCACAGAACATACATATTTACATATTTTTGCATTGTTATTACTAAGCAACAAGCTAGTATGTTTTATCATCATTAATTATTCATAGTTACAAACTTAATAGTTGGAAATTGAACATCTTATTTTCCATTACTGTAACTAGATGTACTTACAAGGAATATCCCGATATCCATTCTCCAAGGCATGAAAATAATTCATAAATTCCTTTACAGGAATTTTAAATGTTTCAAAGAGTCCCATGTCTTCAAAAAGTCTGTATGATACCTAAAGAAAGGAAATCAAAAATACTATAAGTATAATTTCATGGCACAGTTCTAAAATTAGAAATGGAATTGGGCATATCTCATTCATTAAAAGTTTTAATTCACTGATACCAAAGGATTCATTAATAGAACAATTAGGTTTTTGATGATTACTTATTATTTAGCTATGTTTGTCTGAAGCCCTATGGGTTTCAAAACAAATCTAATACAGTCTCTGAATATAAAGAAACTTCCAGTCTAATCAAGGAGAAAAGAAAGGCAACCATTAATGAATAATATAGCATCATGGTTTGCTGACATAATAAACTACTACATTATGAATTTAGAGGATTGGATTTTCTATTGCCATCTCAAAGAGTCACAGATTCACAAATTAGGGAGGGATATAACATGTACCTTTCTAAAGATTCCCTCTATAACATGCCAGCAAAAGTAGCAATTCAGGAACTCTTTACCTCCAGAAACAACCCATTCAACTTTTGAATAGCTCCGAATGTTGAGAATTCTACCCCTTTTTCAATATATGGCTCAGGGCCCTTCCACAAAAGCCTGGGTCTTCATGGACCAGGTCCGATACTAGGGTGGATTCTCAAGGAGAATTACATTTTCTCTTTGGCTCATGTTACCCTTTGGCATACCTCAGACAATAAGCATGCTTTGAGGAAACTAAACAGTCGATCTTCATTCCAGAAGACCCACTACCTGGAAAATCAACCAACTTTGCCATCCAACAAAGACACCATTCAGGAAATATATTGTCAGTGTTCTTTTCCCAAGAAATACTGTTGAATCAGGAAATCTCCTTTCTCTAGGAGTCCTGATTCCCCAAACTCTCTAACTTTTGAATTTGGGAATTAATGAATTCATATTTACCCATGTCATAGCCTTGAAAGCTAGAGTGCTTTTCCTAAGTCCAATGTTGATGTACGTATCTACTTATTTTGGGATCCTCTGAAGAAGCTCTTCCAGTACTTCTGATACTATTTCTTTAGCTGGAAAAAATCTGCTCACTGGTTCTCCCCTCTCAAGCCAGGTAGAGTCACATGGAACTCCCATTTGCCTCTGCCCTGAGGAAGTCACTTCTATTTCCTGGAAAGGAGTAAGGATTCCCACTCCACCAACTACCTTCCCAGGACCAAGTCTATTCTATTGAATAATGGTATTTTAGTGTATTTATATGTGAACATACATAAGTATATTTACTATCTTTGCTAAGAAAACCCCAAGTGGGACCATTAAAAGTCAGACATGACTAAAAAGCAACTGAACATACACACACACACATTCAATTGTTGAATAAAAACTGATTTTGTGAAGTTCCATCTTTACATTCTAACACCTCAAACTAATGGTTTAAGTAGAACTCATCATCTTCCTCCACCCCCCAAAAAACCCTTGTCTTTTCTTCCAAATGCCTCCATTTTTTAAACAGGTAGCTTCTTTCTTCTGGGCTCCCAGCATTGAAATCTTGCAACTGTCTTTGATGTTCCCCTTTTTTTTCACCCTCCACATCCAATTAGAGTCTAGACTCTGTTGATTCTACATCCTCGACTACTTTTTCTATTGTTTCCACTATATTCACCTTAATTTAAGTCTTCGACCATTGACCATGGACTCTTTATAACAACTTCCTCAGTGGACCAGTTCTTACCCTCACTCACACCTGAAGTTCCAGTCCTTCCAACACATAACTGTGAAAATACCCTCCCTTCAACATAGGTCTTGAACATGCCACTTCATTATTAAAAAAAAAGAAAAAAAAACTAATATCTTTCTATTGCATATAGGATAGAATACAAACTCTTTAGCCTTATATTTAATGATTTCCATAATCTGACTCCAGTCTATATCTCTAGTCATAGTGGATTATTTGAGTTTTCCTTGATCTCATCACACATTTTCTTCTTGCTTTCATACAAGTCATCATCCATACCTTCAATGTACTTCTTAGTGTAACTAGTTGAAATCCTTCTCTTTCCTACAAGATTCAGTTGAAGTAGTAAATCCTCCTGGATACCCTCCTTGACATTCCAAGTTTTTTCTTCTACTTTATTTTCCTAAGGCAGTGTGTCTAGATTTTACTCCTTTACTCCTATCATATTCTATCTTGTAGCATACTTATTTCTATAGTCCTCTCCCTTGAGTAAAGTATAAACTTGAATGCAGAAATCATCTATATAAATACCTTTTTAATATTTCAGAACTTAACAAACACCAAAAGAACAGTAATTTTCATACACAAAGTAGAAAACAAAGATTGTATATGCAACTGCAAATCTCTATAACAAATAGCCTACTTTTCCATTTTAATATATAATATACTTAAAAATTAATTTTAAGAGTTTTCACACATGCTTACCAGTTTTCTTCCACTTTTCCTTCTGTTCCTTTTTGTGTTTTTTAAAAAAAATGCCTCATATTTATGTAAAGAGGGTAGGGGACCAAGATGGCAGAATAGGGACATCCATACAGCTAAACTCTTCCAATATCCTTCTCCAAAAAACTTTAAAATAACACCTCAAATCAAATGTTTGGATGTCAGAGCCAACAAAAGGGCAGTTTGAGACATTTTTCCAGCCTAACAAAACTTATGAGATTGGCAGGAAAATTCTATGACATCATGGTTGCCCTCCACTCACATATGCAGAGGAAGAGAGCAGCTCCTGCTGCCACTTCAGGAGCTCTCATCTTAGAAGTGGTAAGAGGCCTGGATAACTGGTCAGAAAGAGAATACAGTGGAACCTCTGCTGGCACTGGGCACAGCTGGTGCGGATTGATAACATTATTGCCTATATATAATTGTGGGTCAGAGTTCAAATGTAGAGAGGAGAGTCACTGGTTGGTCACAAAGGAGCAGGTAACTATGGTCATGAGCACAAGGCAAAGTAAAGCACTGGTACTTGTGGCTGCAGGGCTTGTGGCTATAAAGACAAAGCACAAACCAAGAAAACAGTGATCATACCTCTCCAAAGATCACACCACCTCAGAAGCATTAAAAATTTGCAGACCACTGCTCCAAGAACTAGTTCTGAAAATAACTGCACAGAAAAGCCTAAAGCTTAGGACAGAGTCTCACCAATCCCACTAAAGCACATAGTCAATAAATAGGCCAGAAAAAAATGAGCAAACAACAACAAAAATTTAGAAGACCAAGACAAACTCAGAAGAAGACAACAATGTGAAAGGAGCTATAAAAAAAAACCTTGTTAAATGAGTGACACAAAAATTTTTTATAGAAAATAGTATCTTAAAAAACAGAACTGGCTTAATGGTAAAAGAGGTATATGAATTCACTGAGGAAAAGAACTACTTAAATAGTAGAACTGGTCAAATGGAGAAAGAGGTATAAAATCTTACGAAAGACCAGTTTCTAAAAATTAAAATTGGACAAGTGGAAGCTAATGACTTCATGAGAAATCAATAAACAATAAGACAAAGTCAAAAATGGGGAAAAATAGAAGAAAATGTAAAATATTTCATTAGAAAAACAACTGACTTAGGAAATGGATTAAGGAAAAATAAGGTAAGAATTACTAGACTATCTGAAAGTCATGATTAAAACAAAAAGAGCCTAAACATTCATATTTCAAGAAACTGTCAAGGAAAACTACTCTGACATCTAATATCCACAAGGCAAAATGATAATTAAAAGAATTCACTGCTGAACTCTTAAAAGAGATTCCAAAATTAACATCCCCAATGTATATTATAGTCAAATTTCAGAGCTCCCAGGCCAAAAGGAAAATGCATTAAGCAACCAGGAAGCAAGTCAAATACTGTGGAGCTACAGACAAGATAAGATAAGATTTAGGGGTTTTCACATTAAAGGAGTGGAAGGTCTGTTACACCCGACCTAATATTCCAGAAAGCAAAGGAGCTAGGATTACAACCAAGAATTAACTACTCAACAAACATAAGTGTAATTCTTCAGAGGATAAAAAAGTATATTTAATGAAATAAAGGACTTTCAAGCATTACTGATGAAAATTGAGCTGAATAGAAGAATCAAGAGAAGCATACAAGGGCAAACGTAAAAACAATCATTAAGAATTCAATAAAGATAAATTGTTTATATTTCTGTATGTGAAGATGTTACATTTAACTCCAAAGAACTTTATCAATAATAGAATAGTAACAAGGAGTTTACATAGGAGAAGGGCAAAGTTGATTATATTAGAATGATCCCCCCCCCAAAAAAATGAAGGTGTGAGAAAGAGTGATGCACTTAGAAGGGGCGAGATGTAAAACGGAGCAAATTCTGTCACATAAAAGAAGAATGCAACAAAGAACTTTCACAATGAAAGGGTGTACAGTGCTTATGTTTCAATCTTACAGAATTGGGTCAAAGAGGTAAGAATACATAAACACACTCAGTTGGCTATAGAAATCTATCTTACCTGAAAGAGAAAGTGGAGGGGAAAGGGATAATAAATGTGTGATTAAAAAGAGTACAAATTAAAGGAGGCAGTGGTCAGAAGAAAAACAAATTTTTGAGGAGGGACAGGATTAAAAAAGAGCAAGAAAGATAAACAGAAGAAAATAGGATGGAAGGAAATACACAACAATCATAGCTGTGAATGTGAATAGGAATGAAAGCAGCAGAATGGATCAGAAACTAGAATTAAACAATGTTGTTTACAAAAGACACACTTAAAACAGAGACATACACAGAGTTAATGTAAAGGGTCAAAGCAGGATCTATTATGCTTAAACTAAAATAAAAAGGCAAGAGTAGCATTCATGATTTCACAAAAATCAAAAGCAAAAAAAATACACCTAATTAAAATTGATAAGCAGGGATGCTAAACTGCGTTAAAAGGTACTATAGACAATGAATGTTACTTCATTGTCTATAGTACCTTTTATCTAGTAGTGGCTAGGGTCATACACAGTTTTATAGCCCTTGGGCATAGTTCCAAACTGTTCCTCAGAATGGTTGAACCAGTTCACAACTTCACCAACAGTTCATTAATGTGTACCTATTTTCCCCTTCTCCCTTCCATGTCTCATGAAGAAATAGTCTAAA
>CM053770.1:145101877-145137037 GCA_028658325.1 Potorous gilbertii
TATATATGTATGTATGTATGTATATATATATATATACATACATACATACATATATATATGTATATATATATATGCAAAATATGTATAGCAGCTTTTCTTTTCCAATGAAATAATCAGAAATTGAGATACTCATTGATTGAGGGGGGACTCAACAAGTTCTGCCATATGATTGTGATGGAGTACTATTGTGCTTTAAGCAATGACGATGAGAGTGTTTTCAATAAAAAAAAAAAAATCAAGATCTATATAAACTAATGCAATCTCACTCCATATCTCAATCTGCACTTTGATGTCATCACCTCTCTGTCAAGAGTGCTTTTTCATCACAGGGAGTATATAAAACTAATTTTCATCTCTGTGGCTCTAGACGTTGTACAGGACAACTATAATGAATAAGATCATTAATAATATTTTTGTAACCCTTTGGCTTCCAGGTCACTGTTCAGTGATCACTGCAATAGAAATATCATACTACAGAAAGAACATAATAGGTTCTCCCAGGATCGACCAATTTGATAATTGAATGTGTGTGTGTGTGTGTGTGTGTGTGTGTGTGTGTAGGTATTTGACATTAATATTTCTAGGAAGAATAAAAACAAGGAGAATCCATTTTTTTATTCCTTGTGGAAGATGGGTGGTAGACAGGATCTAGGCCTGTTCTTTCAGTTACTTTCGTTACTGTTTTAGTCTGAAGTAGTTTCAATTTGAAATAGTAGCAATGGTCACAAGCTGGGAATTCTGTACATGTTGGACATTGACAGAACATGGCCACTATGGGTAATGCGTCAAGTTCTCTTAGTGGCTGCTATGTCATAACAATTGTGCTTAATTTCCATTTATTGCATTAACATATAAATGTATTTATAATCCTACTGATACAGCCATTTAGTAAAATAATGTACCTCATTGATCATCCATTGATTTTAAAAAGATTTGGCAAAGGTAGGGAGTTTGGGAGACAGATGTCATATGGAGAAGAGTTTTGAAAATCTATCATCTACCTAAATTTTACTGAGATGTGAGACTGGGTCAAAAATCATTTTCCACTAACCTGCTAAACAGTTTCCCCAATAACATTTCCTGAATAATTAATTCTTTTACAACTTTCTTATTTTCTCTGATGACTTTGATATCTTGATGGATTATGTTCTTGATGATGATGATGATGATACCCTAACAGTGAGGATTGCAATCTCTTCTTGCTTTCTCATGTTGGGTAATTCTTACCAATGCAGTCCTCTAAATCCTCCAAAAAGGATTCATCCAGTGTTGAGGGTGAGGTGGTCTTAAAAATCTCTTGATATGTGGAGATGCCAATAAAGAGAAGCAACCATGTACTGTTTTCCTCATCTTATCACATAACTGTCCACTTTATTTTTTAGTCACATATCTCTCTGATGACAGTTTTTATACCATTCTGTAAAAATATTTCCTTAGTTCTATATTGCAAACTTTTCACATCTGCACTGACATTTGAGTTATCTTGTCCTTTAATTCTTGAGATATTGTAGTATTCTGTGATTTGCAGTATCATACAAATATATTTGTTATTAACAAGAGAGACCTCTTTCAGGGAGAAGTTTGGTATCATTAAAAGTATGGTACAACATCTCATAAGCAATAAATTTTTCTCATCTTGCTTAGTGTCCATTCATGGCATCTGGCTGAGGCACTATGTATATGTATCCATACATATACACACATAAATGGAATAGCCCTAAGAGTCATTCATCGGACTTCATATTGTGGGTATTAGTCATCAGCCTAATAATGTGGATGACAGACATTCTTCATTCTTTCAGTTTTTCCTTTGGTAGATAGGTTGAACTCTTTGAGTGACAGCGGATCTCAGGAGCCTCTGCAATGTTCCAGAGCTTGATGTAATCAGTATAATACCATTCATAAACATGACCTTTAGGATGACTTCACCATTTATAAGAAAACTGTCCAATTTGTACTCTACACTGGACATCAAAATTTATTTCTTGATTATTAATAATAAGTTTGAAGAAAATTCTTTTATATTTTATCTTTGAACAAATCTTAATAAGTTTGATATGTGCATGGGAGATACCATTCTACAGGGCAAGCTTTAAAGTCAGCCTTGTGCTCAACCATATCAAATGCTTCTTTATAGTCAAGAAAGAATGCTCACAATTCAATTCTGTGTCCTCTGCACTTTTCAAGTCAAGCGTGTGACAGCAAATATGTCTGATACAGAATATCATGTATGGAAACCTATCACCTTAAATCTCCATCAAAGATGCCCTTGATGTATGTATATTATTCTTATAGAATTTGGGGGGAGGTGAGAAAAACATATAGGTCATTAGCACTGACATTCTTTCATTAGGCTTCCTTTTTTGGTAAATAATGCGGTTCTGGATTTTTTCCAAGGCTTTGATATTCTCCCATCTTTTGGTTACCTTAAAAGTTGATCCCTCAATGCCCTTAAAATTGTGCTTTCTCCAGCATGGACCTCTTCTGTGTATACATGGTCTAGTTCAGCTGCTTCTCCCATCTTTGCATTCTTCAATACTATTTCCACTTTCTCATGGAGCACATTGGGGAGTGTGATGTTAGATTCCAAATGTAGTGGACTCCTCTGTCAGTGATGGCAAAAAGAGTTTGTTATAAAAATCTTCATAAATCTTTTCCATTTTCCATCTATTTGTTGTTGTTTTTCATACTTCATCCTTAATTCCCTTAGAATGATTTTGCTTAGTTTGTTCTCAAAAGCTTTTTTACAGTTTGACTGCTACTCTTTAAAAAAAGAAGCCTGTCACTTCCCAGTGATTCACTCCACTATGCTCCCTCTCTACATATGATTAGGTAAATCAATGTAATATATTGGCCACATCTGACAACAAATATAGCATTCCATACTTGTAGTCCTTTTGCTCCTCCAAACAGAGAAAGGCATGCTTCACTACTGAGATATCTGAATTCATCACATTTATCAGTTTTGATGTTTTTTTAATGTTGTATTTTTTCTTTCCATTATTGTGGTCATTAGGTAAAATGTCTTCCTGGTTTTACTGTCTCTGTATTTCTTACACATCTTTTAAAATTGCACTGATTTCTTCATATTCATTATTTTCAGAGTGCAATAATATTCAGTAATCCATATGCCACAATTTGGTTGTTCTATACAGAATCGTGCTATATTCTCCTCTATCTTTGACTTCTTTAGCGTCTATAGCTACTCATAATATTACTGATCCAAAGGGCATGCAGAATTTAATAATTTTCTAGAGTAAATCCAAATTACTCTTGAAAACATTTGGAAAAATTCACAACTCAACCAAAAAATCAACTTGTGCCTATATTCCCAAAGCCTTTGCAGAATTACTATTTTTTCTTTTGTCATCTTTGCCAAATTAAATAAATATATATATTTTAAAACTGAATTACTTCAATGCAAAGATTAGAACATATGAAAATGGCAAAAATTTAGTATAGAAGAATGTATCAGGAATAAGAAATGACAGGCTAGAGATTTGTAGACTCTGCAGAAAACTCATGCTTACATATCATGAATATTTTCTTTAAAAAATGAACTGGGAGATGTTGGGAATGGCAAGTATTAAATAACACAAAATAAAATTAATTATAATTTAATAGAAAAGAAATTATTTATTACTGATGCAGGAAACCATCCTGAATAAGCTCTCTCTGGATATAGTTAGATCACTGACTTATCAGAGCAAAGATCATGTTTGATACAAAGCTAGAAGAATAAAAGTTAGGAAAAAATGTGCCATGCAATTAAAACAACTCCAATTTCAGTTTTCTTGGCAAATTACTGATACCAACATGGGATATTGATGGAAGAAAGGACAAAGAAACCAATTACAATGTGAATTAAATGCCATAACATAGGTCAAAAAAGCCTACAAACTGCTTTATTCAACAATTACTGTGATTCTTTCCAAGAGCAGAACTATGGCCACAAAGAGAAACAATGACTTAAATTTTGTTTTGTATAATTGAAGTTTACAGTAAAAAAAAATCTTATAGAGAAAGATCATGGAATATTATTAACAATATTCCAGAAAGAAGTAGTAGAGGATAAAACCATATTAAAGAAAGTCTGGCAAAAGACTCAACTAAGCAAAATCATCCTGAGAACATTTGGGAATAAACCTGAAGAAGGACATCAAATAAGAGAAAGATGGAAAGGTTATGAGTTTTTGATGAGCATTTTATCACTTTCAAGTACAGTGAAGCCACCACATTTTGATTTTAATTTCCTAGTCCCAGATAAGCTTACAGAGAAGGAAACAATGACATTATTGAGAACAAAATATAAAAAGCAGTTGGATTAGAGAGTATGTACATAGAGAAGATTTACTGAGGCAACAAGTGGGAGGATATTAAGAAATTGATTCACAAGGACTTTAAATGAGGGTGAAGATGCCAAAGGCACTGAAAAAGACTCAGGTCTTTTTAATTACCAGGAAAGATAACTGGGAAAAACTTCAGTGCTACAGGCCTGCATATTTAGTTTCTTATCTACATTAAATTTTTCTGAGAATCATCTACACATCAAAGATATGCTTTATGAAATTATTAGTAGGGAATAAGAAGGCCTCCAAAATATGATATTCCACAGTAGGTCTTATCTTTATCACTACACAATTAATTAAATATATAAAAACTATGATACCATATTGTAACTATTGTCAAAATAAAAAGAGATTTGATAGTTTAAAATGCCCTTGCATGTTTCTTATGATATTTCCAAAGAAAACTTCCAAGTCTACAAATTATTTTTCATATCAGATCATGATTCAGTTTAGTGTTCAAAGGCTAAGAAATAGACATCTTGAAAACATTCATAAAGACATTAAGTCATTCAATTTTCTAAGCAATTCCTGCTTGCTTTTAAGGCACATACCAGCTACTATGTTACATTTTTAAAATTCCATGACAGGCATAGTTAATTTGTGCTATTCAAAGAAAGTATAAAAAGAAAACAAAATGGTTTGGAAAACTGCAAATCATTGTAATTGCAAGAAGACAGCCAAAATAATCACTTAAGCCTTTTTAATTTCCTTTGTTCATTCCACCATAATGGAAATTGCAGAATTTATTGATATAATGACTATTACATAAATATATGTGTATATATATATATACATATATATATGTATATATACATATATATATACTAAATGTGCATGCATACACATGCATATTCTAATTCATACGTAGTAGCTATGTTTAAGGACAGGTCACTTCATCTCTCTGTACTCCAGACAGGTCTGCATCAATACTTTTCACAGTAGAGTATTTTTCACACAACTTAAACCCCAGACGTATAACGATAACAATTTGTAATGTTGTGATAGCAGCGCATTTCACATAGTATACAGGTCTGACATAAAACATTTGTTGAACTGAATTGGATGAGATTCCTATGAGATGGTCATAGGAATTCTATATGGCATGTTGTGAAACACTAGGAATCTAAGAAGGTCATCATAATATCTTCTGCCGTACAAAATCAGGATTCCTGAAAACTCAGGAGAAATTGGCACAGATCAATTTGAGTGTCAGCATGTAAACACTTCTTAAATGTGAGTTATTTTCATTTTTGATATATCCTATAACATAGAAAGAATCTCCTATAATCTGTTAAAGTGTGAGTGAGAAAACTTGGGTCTTCTCCACAAAAAGATATCTATACTTTCAACAAACAGTTACTTTATTAGCTTTCATGCCTTTAAAGAACAGCATATTTTGAGGGATGAGCATAAATCCATGTCCACAAATGAGGGAACTAGGTGGGACAGCTTGGGGTTAAGAAGATCTGAAATAGAATTCTGTCACAGATACTTATTAGCTGTGCAATCCTGGGCAAGTGACTTAATCTTTCTCTACCTCAGTTTCCTCATTTATAAAAAGGAAACAATAAAAGCACCTACCTCACAGAGTTGTTGTGAGAATCAAATAAGATAATATACAACAGCTTTTCAAACCTTAAAGCACTAAAGAAATGATAGCTATTACATTCTTACCTGACTTAGAATTCGGCCACATTTTTTCCCTATCTTTTCCACCAAATCAAAGATTGGGAAGTTCCAAGTATTTAGCTTTTCCATTATTGAGTCCAAGTTATCCATGACAAGAGGCTCTGGAGCAAGAATAGGCTTATCTGGCTATAAAGATCAGAGAAGAAAATATTTTATGAGCATGCAGTTCCATTTTTAAAAAATCTCATGCATTACGTTAGCATTTTAAAAAATGAAGGTACATTTATTAAGGCAATGATTCAAAATTTCAAAGTCTTAAACTCTTCATTTAAAACACTTCAATTAAAAAAATTTTAAAATAAGAATCTGAATAACAAGTATTATAATCAGATGAATCCTATATAGGCTTACGCAAAATAACTTAATATTCCTTTGATATGATGATGATGGCATTTGCATTTTAATCTGAATGTTCAAATTTATATTACTACTTCTCTATTTGTAAATGCTTTTCTGCCTCTAAAATGGGAATAATGACAGACACCAGCTATATATAACTGATTAGGGATGGGACTTCTGGATCACAAATTAAAGGAATGATAGATTTCTGTCCTAGGATAGAATGAACTGGTTTAAAAAAAGTACTTTGCTACAGTTTTTTTTAAAAAGGGTTTTAAGTGAAATAGAAGAGTAATTAATTGCCAATGTACTTCTACCATGCTAGGTGACAGAGATATAGACCATAATTACAATGTAGAAATAAGAAAATAGTAGAGGTGTATAAAACTTTACAAGATAGAAAATTCAAAATAGGAATGAGGATTAAAGCCCATCAGTTTAGAGATTCAAGTTTTTAAAGTCAGGGTGACAAACACAGTGAACTAAAATTCCTGGTGCAGATTGGTAAATTTAGCTCATAGGTAATTTTGAGACTTTTTGATATGGGAATTAGAGGTAAAATATGTCTCTGGAAGGGTAAATTTATTCTCTGATAGAATATAAATTTCCTGAAGGCAGAGAATGTTTTGTTTCAGTCTTTGTATATCCAATTACCCAGTATGGTACATAGCAGAAAGTAGGTACTTAATAACTGCCAAATACAGCAATCAAGAGTGCAGAATTGCATTAGATAGTAAAAAGATGCATCCCTATGAAAATGTTCAGGAACTAGATGGATACCGGAAAGAAAAAAAAAAAAGCATTCTGACTGGAGGGAATAAGGCTTAGTATTAATGTAGACAGAAACAAAAGCATCTAAATATTCTATAGATCACCTGAGAAGGAAGAAAATGTAGATGATGAATTCCAAAAACAGTCTGTCATCAAAGTATGATATTGCTTTCTCTATCTACCAAAAGTAGAGAGGCTAAAATTTCTTAGCTTGCCTTAAATATATTTCCATTCTTCAAAAGGTAGTGAAAGAAATGAAGGGAAATGCTATTTTTATACTATTCTGACACAGTAATGAAGCTTGTGGGTAAGTAAACACTTCATCGTAGATTTCTGGAAGACAGATTTCAAATCATTGGAAGAAAAGATCAATAGGATCCTAATGTCTAATATTCAACAAGAAAAGCAACTAACAAGGGATAGGAGCCTCAAAGGAACAAAGCTGAGAGGATAGGAACATAAAGAAAAAATGATTCTGACATTAGAGTAATGGGGAGTTATCTAAAGAAACTTTCATGGATACACTGGGAGTTCATTGAATAACAAAATTTTATTTTTAAAATAATATTTTATTTTTCCCAATTGCATGTAAAAACAATTTTTAACATTCTTTTTAAAAATTTGAGTTCCAAATTCTGTCCCTCCCTTTCTCCACTCCTCCCTCCCTGAGATAGTAAGCAATTTAACATAGGTTATACATGCACAATCTTGCAAAATATATTTCCATATTAGTTATGTTGTGAAAGAAAATATAGACAAAAACCCAAAAAAATTTAAAGTAAAAAATAGCATGCTTCAATCTGCATTCAGATTTCATCAGTTCTTTCTCGGGATATGGATAGTATTTTCCATCATGAGTCTTTTGACATTGTCTTGGATCAAGCCTGTATTGTATTTCTGAGGACAGCTAAGTTATTCACAACTGGTCATCATACAATATTGCTGCTGCTTTGTACAATGCTCTGGTGGTTCTGCTCACTTCCCTCTGTATCAGTTCATGTAAGTCTTTCTAGGTTTTTCTGAAATCATGTTGCTCATCATTTCATTTAGCACAATAGTATTCCATTACAATTATATACCACATTTTTTTCAGCACATTTCAAATTGATATACATCCCCTTGATTTTGGGGGTTTTTTGCCACCACAAAAAAAGAGTTTCTATAAATATTTTTGTACAAATAGGTCTTTTTACCTTTAAAAAATATTTTTTATACAGACCTAATAGTGATATCTAACAAGACATTTTAAAACATATAGAAGATACAGAGCAGGTAACGAATGAAATCAAACAGCTTTTGAATAGCATGGTATTATCCTTTAAAGTTATTGTCAGAGACACTAAAGTTTTGAATTAATGGAAGACATTGAAGGATAAAGACAATATAGAGTTTTTTTCCCAAGTTATACTTGGAAAAAGAGAAGGTTCAATGGGACATGACCACATTTACCAACGACAGCAAATAAATAGTTTTGCCTTTTCAATAACTAATTTTTTGTTTCTATTTTCTCTTCTAAAGAGAAACGATCTTTGAACAAGCAACTATAGGATAAAAGTAGTCATTAGGGAGTCAAAATTCAAAATAAGCAGGAAAAGAGTGAAAGAAAATCTCATTGTCCTTGGTGAGTTTTTGTTTCAAGGCCCAAATGAACTACATTCAGGATTCCTGAAAGAATTGGCAGATGCGGATGCTAAGCCAATATTGGTACTCGTTGAAAGACCAGAGAGAATGGGATACTACAGGATCAATAAAGAACAAACGAATTTTCAAAAGAAGTGAAAAAGTTTTGAGTCTACAACTCTTTTCCTCAACTATTTCCTCTTACTTTACAGCTATATGTTCCGGTGATAAAATCTTTTTCACTAGTCCCGTCACCAACCTTCATCCTAATACTCTCAAGCACATTTCATTCACTTTGGTTCTTGGATTTTGGTTCTTGGTTCATGAATATACTTTCTCAATATACAATAAAACCATAGCCCCTTTCTCCTGCCTCACTTGTTTTTAATAAAGTACAACCTATCCAGAGGTATATTTAATTTATGAGCCTCATCCCACCAAATTTCAATGGTATCTAGCTTCAATTGTTCATAGCCTTAATTTTGGGTATTTATATGCAAGATTTTTGGTTTTGTCTTGGTTTTTTTATCTTAGGTTTCACTATTGGCTCCTTTCTTGAATTTCTCCTGTGAGCTTCTGAATGTCTCAAAAGCAATTGTTCATACATTATAGCTTCTTTCTGTGGTATTTAGGTTGGTTGACACTTTGGCAATTTTCTCCTTTATCATCCTTTTCAGTTTAAAAGGTTTTTTTGTTAAATTTGTAAGGCACTAGGCAGATGAATTGTTACCAGCTTGGACAGGTACATTTAATCCCTGACCAAGGCTGTCATTCCCATATCTAAAGCATGGTCCAGAAAAGGATAAAAGCAAATATATATTCATTTTAAAAGTTGAAAAACTGATTTGACTTGCTAAATAAAGTGAATGTCTTTTTAACTTGACATTTACATGTGATTAAGTAGAGAGATGACAGGAAAAAAAAGCATGATCAGTCATTCAACAACAAATATTACTGAATGCTAGAGCTGGAGGAGACCTTGGAAATCACTTAATCATCTACTCTACCTTCCCTTCACCTCATTTAAATATTGAATGGAAATAAAGAAAAATTAAAGAACCTTGGTAACACCACTAGGTACTGGCTGAGCTTGGACTAGAATTACTGTCTCTCAAGTCCTTGTTCTTTAACCTGCTCTCTCTACTGTACCACACTGCCTCAACTCCAATAATGGAAAAAAATTGACATTAGATTTTGAGACATTTATACTATGTAATAACAAATAGGGAATAGAACTATGTGTCACTTAACAGAAAATACAATATAAACATGCCTTGTTATAACCATGAAAGCATTGTCCAAATGGCTACTGTTGAACTAAAAGTAAGACTCTTCTGATGAAAAAAGGCAGAAGATCTAAAGACATTTTATCTTTTAGCTCTCCTCCACAATTCTTTTTGTTTCATTTAAAATTATTTATTCAGACATGTTTATTAATTGCTGGTAAAGCTGGGAATTTTTCAACCATTCTAGAAAACAATTTGGTTTCATAATCAGAAAAGTCACTAAATTGTAAATTCCTAGAGATATTATTAGTACAGCCAAAGTAAAAGGTAAAGTGTCCTATATACACTCATGTTATTTTCAGCACTAGAAACAAAGTGTGTGTGCATCGATTGAGAAATATCAGAAATGTTGCATAAGAATCTGAACAGGATTCTAAGAAATCATAAAAATTGAAAACTTGCAGGAAAATATGAAGGAGTTCTATGAAGGGATTTAGAGTGCACTGGGCAGAACCAAGAGGATAATTTACATAATGACTACTAATGTAAAGAAAAACAACAGCGGAAATCTGATGAGTGCAATGACTAATCAAGACTTCAGTGAATTGTTGGTGAAGGATACTTACTCCAAGCCCAGGTATAGAAGCAGATATACATTGCCTAACATGGCGTATGTATTATTTGTCTTGCTTGGTTGTAATCTTGGTTTCAAGAGAGGGCACTGGGGGGTGGTTTAGAAGTCACTAGGAAGTGACAGCAAGATTTTTTGGGGAAGCAATTGGGGTTAAGTGAATTGCCCAGGGTCACAGAGGTAGAAAGTGTCTGAGGCCAAATTTGAATTTAGATCCTCCAGGGCCAGTGTTGCATCCATTTTACCTTGCTGCCCCAACAGTGATTTTTTTTAAAATAATAAAACATTTAAAAATTTAAAAATATGCTTATTGAACAGATTTTCCCAGAGGTATTTGTACTTAAAAAACAAAAAGATGGAGGGACAGATTACTCAGAGCATTTAATAGAAATAGATGTTTCTTCTCTTAACCAATTGATAGGAAGAAGACCTCTCAGACAAAATCATTAAACAAAGTCCAATATAACTTTCCAAGAAGAATAATTTTAAAAAAATTTCAAGTATGCACTAAACTATGTACTTCTTCCTAAATTATAAATTATAATTACAAAGCAAAATGAAGAAATACAAATGAACAAATGATGTGATGTGAAGCTACCATAAATACGATGGTTTCAGGGGTATATGTGCTATGTTGAGACTCTTTCCTCAATGAATCTTTAGAGCACTCTTGTTCATCTTCATTCTGGACAATATCACTGCTGTCACTGTTATTATTGGTTTCATAGTCAGAAGTCACTTGAGTTGTGTCATCTGCAACAGAGAGAGAACTGCTTATTTTAACAACAATGAAACAGTGGGTCTCACTTGAGGTATCTTTTCTGTCAACGTCAAATACCAACTCTAAATGCTAAGATGTTACCTTAATGGGTTCATGCATAAACCTTGTCAGAAAAAGCCAGGGATTAGGACCTTAGAAAGAGGACAGTCAAAAACCTCCCTATTATCTGTATCCTCAACAAATATATTCAAGTTTTATTAAGATTAGGTAATTTGTTTTTGCCACTTTCCAGTTATTAAATGACATCTTCATAATTTTTATAATTTTAAATTTCCTTTTTTTTCTTACTAACTTATTAACTCATACTACAGTGGCTTTTCCAGACCCTTTTCATAGTTCATTCATTCATTCAAAAAGCATTTAATACCTCTTATGTGCCAGGTACAGAAGATACAAAGACAAATAACAAACTATTTCTGACCTCAAGGAGCTTGCATTCAACTGAAAGGTACAAAAATATACAGAAAAGTAAATAACAAATATGTACAAAGCAAATACAAAGTAATGTGGAGGGAGTTGAACTAAGAATGGAGGTGAGAAACAAAGGAATAAAATCAGATTAGCTTCTTTAAAAAGGACACCCTTGAGTCTTGCAGGAAGCTAGGAATTCTAAGAGGGAAACATGAAGAGGAAGTATATTCGACATTGGTGTTATGACTGTGTAAAAATTGTGAAAAGATGGAATGCAAAGTGTGATGTTTTAAAAAAGTTCCAAAAGACATTTTCTGAGTAATTTAATCATTTTATTAGTAAGACCAGCATGTTTATTAATAAGGGGATGGTCATTTGGTCATTTCTCTCAGACTAAAGACCCCTAATAGCAGTGGGCTGTTGATATGCTCCTTGAAGAACAGACATTCTTGAGGGTTACAAAAAAATCTCTAATTGATTAATAATTAATGAAAGAATGAATATTACACTGAGAGGGTAGATTATATTACAATAAAGGTCTTGGTATATGTGACTTGGATAACCCAAATCAATTTCCATACCATCTTTCAGACAAAACAGGAGCATTTCCAAACCTATTAGAACAAATACAATGAGCAGAAATGCACCCATGAGCCCAGACTTCTGTTGTTTTTACTGTGTAATTGATCCTGGCCTGGATAAATCTTTCAGAAAGATTTTCCACAGTGGTTGATTTCTGGATGAGTAAGGAGAAAAGGGAAAAAATGCTAATTGTGATTGAACAAGTAGTTATTAATATCAGAGAGAAATAATCATTTCTCACACAAGTTCAAGGATCAGTAAGTTGACCAGTTTGACAAAAATATAGAGTACATTCATGAAAGAGAGTAACATTTGTGGGGGAAACGGCTGGAATAAAATTTAGAAGGTCTTTAAATGCTAGACGGCAGATCTTGTATTTTATCCCATGACATGACAAGGAAGGACAGGGGTTCATAAAATTACTACTTGCATAAAGAGTACATTTTCCTTGTCTTTGGAAAAAAAAAGAAAAAAAGGAGGAAAAAAGCTTTTTCTCGTTTATCTATAATTTTGTGCTACTTTTGTATTACTTTTGTACCTTTTGTAGCTGGAATATATATTTGCAATATACTCCTCTCTGCCTTTCAGAATACTCAACTTTGTTCTAAATTGGGCATAGGCTCTATGTGAAGCTCTTGCTCGTCCCCAAACTTCTAGGTCCTCCTTCCTAAAACTATCTTGTATTTATTTTATATTCATTTTGTACATACTCAAATTTTGAGATATTTCATTACCTGGGGGCAGAGACTGTTCCATGTTTGTCTTTGTAACCCCAACACCACCCCTGTATTCAGCACAGTAGATATTTAATAAATGCTTATTCAAGGAAACAAACAAGCAAAAGCTATTCAAGTAGAGAACAAGGAAGTATCATGGCCACAGGGAGAGGGATTAAAATGATCTATGTAGGAACAGGAGTGAAATAGGAATAACCAAGATATCTTTCTAAGAGAAGGGAGATCAGTCCTCATAACCTATTTATACCACACACACGCACACACACACATACTCACAGAGTTTATTCTTTAGTTTAAAAACTTGCTCTAGCTTAAGTACCCTATCCAAATTAAAATAGCAAAATATGATATTTAAAGGCCCAATTTTGCACTTACCAAATAACTAGAAAACAGTCTTCAGAGAATATCAATAGAAGGAGATTTTTGGAAAGAGTTATAATTTTTAAAAGAAAAATATTGTAACAAAACAACTTGTTTCTTATTTTGAAAAAGCTATGTCATCTAAAAATTTGCCCATAGTCTCTACAAAGGAAAATGTGAAAAAAAAATTATGTCTATTTAAATGCCACTAACATCTGTTGGGATCATTTAAATCCTACAAAGGCACAACTTTATCTTGGATTCTTTGCACCATTAGAAACTGTCTGCTATTCAATATTATGTGAAAAGCTGAGAAAACATAAACTAGAGGTTTTACAACATACTAAGGAAATGAAAAAATGAAATAATATGGCAGCTGACAATGGCTAATTTATAAGAAAATTTCTTTTTCTTATGTTAATCTAAATAAATAATAATACTTGAATAAATCAAACTGAAAAGTTCTTTCCCAATTAGTCATAAGTATTATAGATAAGACAGAAAAAAATAGAAGGCATGAAAATCATGTGAAAATAGTATCTTAAATATTTGGCGGAAATGCACTAAAAAAGCCTAAAAAGACTTCCATCAATCTTAGAAGTGAAAAAAGTTACAAGTAAATCAAGAATGTGGTCAGGAATAATGCTTTGGAAAAAAAAGTTATTTCTCTTATGGTTTCAGTATGTACGCTAAAGGTGTCAAACACCTAGCCCACAACACTCCTAAATTCCACCAGAACCAGTTTAAAATGTAATTTTGAAATATTTAACAAAACAAATATAAATGAAATAAAACATAGTTAATGTCAATATGTGGCTTTTGAAATCAATAAACAGCCCCTAGAGGTACAGGTCAGTGACCCTGTTTCTATTTGAGTTTCCTACCACTGCACTAAACAAATGGAGATTTAGAAAGGCAAACATTCTGACCCTACATGAATGTTGTCACCAACTGACAAATGCTGAACACAACAGATATTTCTCTCCTCCCCTCAAATGTTTTCTTCACTTTTCATCTTGGGTACTAACGTTAAAAAAAAAAGGTTCACTGATAATAGAGGCAATAAATGAACATATCAATCAAATATAATGTGCAAAGCATCTTTAATTGCCACTCTAGTGACCAAATAGCATCCTCATATACCCTTAATATCTCCTTGATGGAAGCAGAGTATTTGTTCCTAGACATTTATAGCATCAATGTATAGAATTTCCCAGGCCATATCCCAAAGGTCCTTTACAGCCTTGTCTAGCTAGCTACAGAAGCCCAGCTCAGTGATTGCCTAGTTATGGAAGCCTTGCTCAGTGCTTTCCTAGCTATGGAACCTAGCTCAGTGCTTGCCTAGATATGAAAGCTTAGCTCATTCCTGGTACATATTAGGAAATCAATCAATTGCCTGCTGACTGGTGGTAAGAGTTATGAAGGATCGTTTCTGGATGCTTGTTTACATTGAAAAATTTTCAGAAGCAGGAAGGTAAGATAGGTAGTATCAAAATACTTGTTTTGTGATAAAATTGTAGTTCCACAGTATTCTTCAAAAAAAATGCAAAGTAATTACCTGTTCTGTTTGGTGAATGCGTAGCTACATTGCCACTTCCCAATGCCCCATCAGCCAAGTTTCCTTGATTATATGGTCTGCCACAGCTGAGAAACATTGAATGAAGCAGGCTATAAGTATGCATTTTTAACATGTTTCAAAGAACACTTTCATATTCTTTTCATCCATGCATTTAAAATTCTTATTTATGTAAAATTTTAAGACACTGACCACATGCAAATGTCATTAAAATATCTTCTCCAGTTTTTTGTTTGTTAAAGTACCAAGTTTTAGTTGCTAAAATAGCAATACAACCACAGAACTTAAGATTTTAAGAAGTATTTATTTTTGCCAATTAGTTACATGTATTAATTGTACTAATTATGGGATTTTCTCCTCAATAGTAAATCAGTTTAAATACTACTGCAAGTCTCCTTTTAGGTAATTTAAATATCAGAATGTCAAGCTGAGCAGCATACAAATAGTTAACATTTTTGTTTCTATACGCAAAATGCTTTTTAAAAAATCCTTCCAGACAGAGAGTAGTACTATGAGCTTCTTAAATAGACCACAAGTTTTCCAGAATCATGATAGTTTGTCTTCTCAAATGTCTGCTCCAAAGGAGATACGTAAGAATTATGTAAGCCTTTTGTGTATAATCTAATAAAGTGAAATCAAAAAGAATTTTCTAAGTGTTTACTATATTTCAGGCACTAGGGGATACAACGAAAGGCAAAAACATTCTTCCTAGAAGCCCACAACCTAGTGGAGGAGACAGTATGCAAACTATATACAAACAACTATATATTTGTTTATACAAACAATATCACACATATTAAACTTCATCCAATTTTGTATCCAAGAAAGAAAAATCATCATAGGCTTCTTGGTGAATGAGTCCTTTCAGTAACTCTTCATGTTAATCTTAAACCTTAAATGCAATTGATACAAATCTACTAGCAAAAAAAAAATCATTGCTTGATTTCAGGGTGCTAAGTGGAGAAGGTTGGTGCTTACAGGCCATTATTATTAGTGAGCCACCAGTTTGACCCAAAATACCAATTGCATAATTGTCTGATGAGGTACTTAAAATTCGCATAATTAGCATTACTTCTTCGGATTAAGTCAATACATCTTCAGAAGATTCCATTTAAATAATGAAAAGTGTTACCTTGGAACAATAATACATCAATATAAAACCAGACATTAACATGGCATAATTTAATTTACCACATCAATCAGCGAAGTTACCTAATAAAAAGGATAAAAGAGAGAACGTGGTAAATTTTGATGGTAATTTAGTATTTGAATACTGACTGGGAAAGGCAGCTGAGAACAAGAGGGTAGGCAGATAGGCAGTGTGAAAGGATAAATTAGACAGATAAAGGGATTTTTCCCACTTAAAAGGTTACCCAGATTTGAGAGCTGCTAGTTTAATTATACAAGAGAACCATAAACAAGATCTAGAGATGAGCAAGTATGCATGGTCACTAACTAATTCTTTTCTCATGACGTTTTTTTTAAGATTTTTTTTTTAAAAAGCAATTTTATGGATGACTTTAGTTTTAAAAATATTTTTATCAATGATTTCTACTTCCATCAAAATAACTCAAATATCCCTCCCCAGAAATATCTCCCATAAAAAATACTTTATTAGGAGAGGGAAAAGATAAGCACAACAAACCAATACATTGAAAAACTTTAAAACCATGCAATATGTATAGCCACTATGGATGTCCCACCTCCTTGAAGGAATGGGTCTCTTTCAGTTTGATATCTTAGTTTTTCTTATTTCACTCTCTATAAGGTCATATCCATGTTTCTTTGTATTCATCATGTGTAATTTCTTACATCACAGTAATATTCCATTACATACATATGTCACAATTTGTTTAGTCCTTCCCTAATTGATGGGCATCTAAATTGTTTCCAATTTTTTCACAACATAAAAGGGTCTATAAATATTATGTGTATATGGGGTCTTCCTTCTTATTAATAGTTTCCACGAAGTCTTTGGTTCAGAGTATGGACATTTTATTTATTTATCTTTCATTATTGCAAAATTACTTTCAAAAATAGTTTTACCTGTTCACAGCTCAACCAACAATGGATTACTATGCTTTTCATTCCACAACCAATCATCTAGCATTGATTGTTGCCAATTTTTGTCATTTTTTTTTTCAAATTGCACAGTGCAAGGAGAAAATTCAGGGTAATTTTGATTTGCAATTCTCTTATAACTAATGCTTATTTTGGAACATTCTTTCATGTGGTTTTGAATACTCTGCAATTCTGTTTTGTTAGCATTCAATTATGTATGATATATTCTGATTATTCTTTTCATTTTTTCTAATTTTTTTGTAATTCTACCTTACTCATTTGTTGTTTTATTGATTTTCTACTCTCTTTTAAAAATCGGGTTGACTAAAGGATTATATTATTTTTTTTCAAAATGAGCTTTTAATTTTATTTATAATTTTCTATGCATTTTTGTTTCCAAAATTTCCATGTTCCCTTGAATTTGTAACATTTCCTTTCTTTTGCTTATTTATGTTTGTCTATTTATTTATTGGCTTTCTAATTTAAAAAAATGAATATTCAGTTCATTAAGAATATTCAGTTCATTAATTCTTCCTTTTTCTATTTTCTTAGTATATGATTTTAAGGAATATGATTTTCCTCCTGAAGACTCCTTTAATTGCATTCCAGAAATTCTGTTATGTTGTTTCATCATCATCTTTTCTTTTACATAGTTACTTTTATCTGTGATTTGTTCTTTGACCCACTCGTTATTTGAAATTTCATTGTTGAGTCTCTATTTAGGTCTGTATCTTTTGTTTGTGGTTCATAAACCAATCACTCTTTTTATTATGTTATACTCTGTAAAGTTTCTATTAACTATCTCTGCCTTTTTATATTTGTTTGCAATATCCTAGGTTCCTAGCACATAGTCAGTTTTTGTAAAAGTTTCATGTGATATTGAGGAATATGTATATTTTTATAATCCCATTTAGAAAATGCCATAAGTCTTTTAAACCTAGTTTCTCTAGCAATTTGTTCAGTTCTACAGCTTTCCTTTTGTTTATCTTTCTGTTAGACTTATTGAAAACTGATAGATATTGAAGTCTCCTGGAACTATTGCATTACTGTATATGTCTTCTTGAAGCTCAAGTGTTGCCTTTATGATTTAGGATGCTAAGGCATTTAGATTATATATTTATTATACATATTACTTTCTTGTCTATGTTTTCTTTTTTCAGCGTAATGTAATTTACTTATTTATCCCTTATATTTTGGATGATTGTTTTTACTTTGTCAGAAAACATGATTGCATCTCTTGCTTTTTTGGATTAACTTGATGCATAATAAAGATTATAGGATTTTGTTTTCATATTCAATCTGTGGCTTTTTTTTCATTTTTTGGATAGCTTAATTGCATCATGTTTATAGTTATAAGAGCTACATCTATATTTTCTTCCATTTGTCTCTACAAATTTTTACAAATAAATTGAGAAATGACAAAATTATTTGCTTCTCAGAAACCTCAAACAGCAGAATTGCAGAAAAAATAAGGGCAGCAGTCAAGATCAGGAACAGCAACAGAGTAAGCTTGATTTTTCCCTACTAATTTATAGTAATCCTTTTACCTTAATCTTAATCTTTAAGAGATTGCACTATTCCCACTGACTCTCTTTCACCTGTCCCTGATCCTCCTTTTTTCATTTGTTACCCCTTTCCTTTTGATATTTGCTACTTTCTTTTTTCTCTAGTTATGTGTTAAATAGTTATTGTTATAGAGTTGTAGTTTTAATATTATATATTATATCTTTATTATATAATATACAAATATATCTTATTATATCTATATCTATCAATAGATATAGATAGATCTTCCCTCCACCTTATTTCCCCTCTCAATTTCCCCTTTCCCTTGCCTTCAGCTAGTCCTGTTCATTAGTTGTTTTTTTATTTCATTTTTGCTAACTTTTGCAAAAATGATTTTTCTCTCTCTTCACTATCTAACATTCTTTTCTATTTATTTTAGACCCTCATTCTCTGATTCCTAACACCTCTGCAATTATCTGGTGTATATTCAGTTTTTTCTCATGTTTTTCTCAAAACTTCCAAGGTATTCATTCTAAGTTCTTCTCTCTAGGGAAGGCAGTTTCTTCATCTGTCTTGTAAAGTTTGTCCTGTGTATTCCCCCTTTCCCTCTCTACAACATTTCTAATTATGTTGCCCACAACTGACCAATACTGTCCCTGGTTATTCTTTCTTCCCATTTGCCTCAAAAATCTCCTCCCTCAGTTCATGCTGTCCTACTTCCCCATGTGCCAGTTGCCCCCAGGAGTTCCAACTTCCTTTTGCCCCTAGGTAGGATAAGTAGACTTTTCAAGTACAAAAACTTTTAAATCATATCCAAAGCATGTCCCCATCTCTTTTCATGGACCATGTCTCTTCATAAGCACACTCATCAGTAGAACCCCTTCTTCCCATTACCAAAGCAAGGTCTCCTTAATCCCTCTATACACTTTCAATCCCTTCCCTTTCCTTCTTACCTATAATTTAAGTCAAGCAATAATAATTAATTCATATGTAGGTGATTCTGATCAAAACATTATAGGCCTGCCTCTTCATAGTCACCTCTGCTGAACTTCTGTTTTCACCCATCTCTCCAAGTGAGAATGCTATAGGATGTTAACCTGAAAGGGCCAAGGTCTCACATTGCTTCCTGGGCCATCTCCAGCCATCCTGATGAATATGGGCCATGGGACCCAGATGGCTCAGGAGGAGAAAGTGAGGCTAGTGACCTTGCACATTCCTCCCTCACTCAAAACAAAGTCAACTGCAAGTCTGTCATCCTCTTGATATCATTTCCTCTTCAAAGGGCACACATAACAACAACTTTGTATGCATTTAGAAAGAAGTCTTTCTGCTCTTACTCTGTTGCTATTCCTGATCTTGACGGCTGCCTTTATTTTTTCTGCATTTCTGCTGTTTGAGGTGTTTGAGAAGCAAATCTCAATTTCTTTCTAAAAATGTTTCAAACATCTTTGTTGGTTCTTTTTAATTCAACATCAAGCTCAGATTTGCAGGGTAGGTCATTTTGAGCTGTTGTTCTGAGCTCTACTGTTCTTTGGAACATATTCTTCCATATTCTCTTCTATGTTTTCTGGTTGGTACAGAAAGTATTGCATTATTAGAATTTCCTTTCCTTTGTATTTCAAGGCCTTTCTTCTGATTGTTTGAAGAATATATTATTTCTGAATTGATTGATGAATTTAATTATGATGTATCTTGGAGTTTGTAGTTGGGCATTTTTTCTAGAGATGATCTATGAATTCTTTCAGTTGGTATTTCAGTTTTTATGCTCTGAAATACTGGACAGTACTCTTTCATTATTTCTTGCAATTCTGTGTTGAGGTTTTTTTTGTACTGTTGTGTTCTTCTGGGAGACTTATGATCCTTGGGTTATTTCTGCATATCCTGTCCTCAAGATGAGGATGTTTTGCTTATGTAGTGAGCATACTTTCTTTTTATATACTGGTTTTTGCTTTTCTTCTAGATTATCCTTCACTTCTCTACATCTGCAATCCCAATCTATTGTTTTCTCTTCTGTTACCAGTGTTTTTTTCTATTCTGCCCATTATTTCTGGTATGCATACCATATATTCTTCTCTCATAATTCTCATTTCTCTTTTAAACAACTCAGGAATGATGTGTTGTGGTTCCATGTTCTCCTCACATTCCATAAGATCCTCTGTCTTGTTGATTGATGAATTGTTTTCCTTTTGTCTTACAGTACTTATTCATAGATGTCTAAATTTGTTTCCTAGATGTGGAGGCCATATTTTACTTATATTGTTATTGTCTTCCTACAGATTTATCTACTTATGTTCAGGTAATTTCAGTCTTTGTCTGATTCTGATCCCCTCCCTTCTAATGATGTTGGATTTCCTTGAGGATTAGATCTCAAAGGTCACAACATCATCTCAAGCTGGACAATTCATAGTTCCCCAGCTTAGGTATCTGTCCCAAGTGATTTACGGATGGACAGAACTGGCCCCAAGAACTTGAGTTGATTTTGCTCAAAAACATGTTATATATTTATTCTCAGGATTCTATTAATATCTCATATTCATCACAGTTGAGTTTTGCTTGAAGACTACACTACTAGTCTTTCATTCTCCTTCCAAATATCACAGTATCACAATACTAAAGGAACTTTACTAGAGAAGGTGTTCTCTCTCCACAGTTCAACTCTCCCACCAAAAAAAGAGGACTGAGTTGATGGTTTGATTTTTATTGCATAAATTGTATTACCTGAATTGAGATTGTATACACCAAAGAGAATGGCATTTTCCATCCAATCTGATGGGAACTAATACCAAGTAGTCTTTTTTCAAACTCCATAAACAAATGGAAGAGTATTATTTAAAGCAAGAATTAGACTAAGTATATATATATATATGCATCAAAGTAAGGTTGTTGATGGACATGCAATTAGTATATCTTTTATTAAATGCTTTAGCTTCATACCAAATATAACTGACTCTGAGATAACTTGTTAGTAGTTTTGGCTTTTGTACTTAAATTTACAAATAAGCATATTTTTAAAAAATTATTTATCCTTTAAATTGCCAAAAAGCAACTTATTGCAGAGATTCATATCAACCAATCTCTCTATCTATCTACATGTATCTATGTATATAAGTGCATATATATATATATATATATATATATATATATATATATATATATATATATATATATTATATGTGTGTGTGTGTGTGTGTGTGTGTGTGTGTGTGTGTGTGTGTGTTCCCCATTGTCCTACCTGGGCAGTTAAGATTCTCAAACAAATTCTGTCAAGTCAGCAGGTAAAATGACAGTAATTTGTATGTTTGGCTCCATTTGTCCCCATAAATGATTGTTCCTAAAAGAAGTCCTAAACCTGGAATCAACTGAAGTATGAACAAATAAAATATACACTACTAAACTCAAAAACATTTGTGAATAGGTTGATAGTGAAATAATTTGTTTTTTGTTATTTTTTTTTTAAACTTGATATTAGTTTATATTTTAGTATAATTACTAAAAAAAGAGTGTGATCACTTTATACTTGTTTTGTTGAAGTCTGCTCTCTGTCATATTTGAGGCCACTTGTCTTCCCAAAATACTGAGTTCTAGCAGTCTAACATTTCCAGAATAAGTCATACTTGTTTTGGGATTTATACATTGAAGATAGAAGAAGGGTGAATGATAGAATGACTTCTACTTTTCCCCTTTATCTTCTCTAACCAAAGATGATGATGCTTTTGTGTTTTTCCAAAATATTTGAAAAAGAAATGAGGTCAAGTAGAGATTTTAAAAATAGATAAAGGATTATTTTGTGTTGCAGAGCTTCTGGAGATAAGAATAAATTAAATTATATTAAAAAGTCTAAAAATACTTCATTGTAAGGCCTAGTAACAGTATGAAAATCTGAGGTCAGGATATAAGGACAGTAAATGCTATTAGAACCTACATATGGCAATTCAACTCTCTGAAATGTTCACTGGTATCAAAGACTTTATGGTTTTCCTCACTCTTTAAATAGCAGTTGGATACTAAAAAGTAAATGAGATAATGAAAGCAAAGTGCTTTGTAAACTTTACAGGATCATATAAAATCATATATTATTGGTATTTCCTTCAATACCAATTGGTATTGGGGTGTATACAATCAATGATATGATTTTCACATGAAATATTTTACATGGGGTAAGGGACTAGATCTGTGATTTCATTGTTATAGCTAACTCATGGACAAGCAAACTCCATCTACCAATTCAAGTTTGTGCTTTCTCTGAAGTCTATGGTTATAGAAAGTTGCGTAGAGTACAGAGAGATTAAGCAATTTACCCAGGGTTGCAAAGCTAGGATCCAAACTCATATCTTTCTGACTTTAAGGTCAGCTTTCTGGTTCTTTAAACCATACTGCCTCTACTTTTACATGAAAAACATTGAGACTTCCAGAATTCACCATAATTTGGTCAGGTATTCATTCATTTGGTAAAAAGGTGACATAATATTCTGGGACATACTAATTCTCTTACCTGGTACATATAACAGGTGGAGTGAAGATCTGTGGAGAAAGGTCTGGTGCACTCTGAGTATATGTTAAGATTCTGTGAGAGCTTAGACCTTGTTTGGGAATTACTTCTGCACATTCTGGAAACTGTACTGCAGAAATTTTGTTGACTGGGCTATTGGCTGGGCTTCCTTGAATAGGTGAAGGACTTGGGGATGAAAGAGGTGAAATTTTAGCCAGAATACCTGAAAATAAAATAAGTTATTTCATTATGAGAACTTAATGATGGTACAAAATTGCAATTTCTCAGCTTTGAAATACAAGAGAATCCTTCTAGCTCACTAATAAAGAAAGCACTCCCGGTTCTCTGTTAGGTAATGAATTAGAACCTACTCTAAGATAACCATTCTAACAACAACATAAACAACATAAAACATGTCCTGCCTAAAACCAGGATGTACAGATAAACATGACTTCCATATTGTGGGACCCAAGGAATATATTATCATGAAAAAATTGAATGAAAACTTAATTGGAATCATAGTTTTTAGAGTTAAAAGGCCTTCATAGGTGATCTAGTACAGATGTCCCAGTTTAAAAATGAGAAAACTGTAACTTGCCCATGATCACTTAGGCAGCAAAGGTCAGAGCCACTGCTTTTCCTCATTGTTCCATATTTCACAAAGAACAACACGTGACTAGAGCAGGGGTGGCAATTCTGTAGCCTCAAGGGCACATGTGGCCCTAAGTCTTCAAATGTGACCCTTAGACTCAATCCAAACTTCAAAGAACAAATTTGCTTAATAAAAGGATTTATTCTGTGAAGTTTGGATTCAGTCAGAGGGTCACACTTGAGGACTTGGAGAGCCACACGTGGCCTCGAGGCTACAGGATCCCCACCCCTGAACTATGGCAACCATCAGATTTCTGTATCTTTCCAACAAATCACAGAAGGAAAAACAAGAAAGAGAAAGACCATTTAAAATGGCTGTAGAGCATATAAACTACATATTTTTATCTGTCAAGATACACACAAAAAATATGTGAACATAACTACATTTATGGAAATAAATATAGACTTAAACAACTAGAGAAATGTTAACTGCACCTCAGCAATCTGAGACAATAAAATAGAAATGACAATGTTAGGTAAATTAATTTACCTCATGTCAAATCAAACTTGAATGAATTACTTCATAGAAAAAGAAAAAAGATAAAAATCTATCTGGAAGAACAAAAGGTCAAGAGTCTCATTAGAAGTAATTTTCTAGTGATCAGTGGAAAATATTAGGTATATAGCACAAAGGAGCAAATAAATACAGTAAGCAAATGTTTGATAAGCTAAATAGCAAATAAACCCAGAAACGGGGTGAGAACTCCCTAGTGAACAAAAAACTATAGTGAAAAATATTCTTCCCCAACTTCTGGGATCAGAACTCAGTATTTGACAAAAACTGCTGGGAAAATGGGAAAACAGTATGGCAGAAACTGGGCATAGACCAACATCTTATACCCTACAATGATATAAAGTCAAAATGGGTACATGATTTAGATGTAAAGCATGATACTACAAGCAAACTAGGAGAGCAAGGAATAGTTTATCTGCTAGATTTATGGAAAATGGAGGAATTTGTGACCAAATTAAGAGATAGAGAACATTATGAAATGTGAAATGGATATTTTTGATTACATTAAAATAAAAAGGTTTTGTATAAACAAAGCCAATGCAACCATGATTAGAAGGGAAGCAGGAAACTGGGAAAGAATTTTTACAACCTCTGATAAAGGCCTCATTTCTAAAATATATAGAGAACTGAGTCAAATCTATAAGAGTACAAGGCATTCACTAAATGATAAATGGTCAAAGAATATGAACAATCAATTTTCAAAGGAAGAAATTAAAGTTATCTATAATCATATGAAAAAATTCTCTAAATCACTATTTATGAGAGAAATACAAATCAAAACTCTGAGGTACCACATCACACCTTTCAGTTTGGCTAACATGACCAAACAGGCAAATGATAAATATTGGAGAAGATATGGAACACTAATTCATTGTTGGTGAAATTGTGAACTGATCCAACCATTCTGGAGAGCAATTTCGAACTTTGACCCAACAATACCACTTCTAGCACTGTATTCCAAAAAAGATCATAAAAATAGAAAAAGTACCCACACATGTACAAAAATATTTATAGAAGCTCTTTTTTGTGGTAATCAAGAACTGCAAATTGAGGGGATGTCCATCAAATGGGGAATGGCTGAAAGAGCTGTGATATATGAATGTAATGGAATACTATTGTGCAATAAGAAATGATGAATAGGCAGACTTCAGAAAAACCTGGAAAGACTTATATTAACTGATGCTGAGTGAAGTGAGGAGAACCAGAAGAACATTTTACACAGTAACAGTCACAGTGTGCAATGATTGACTTTGATAGACTTAGCTCTTCTCAGCAATGCAAGGACCTAAAATAATTCCAAAAAACTCATAATGGAAAATGCCATCCATATCCAGAGCAGGAAATACATTTTGTTTTGTTTTTTCTTTCTCATGGTTCCTTCCATTCTTTCTAATTCTTCTATAAATCATGATTAATGTGAAAAGTATGTTTAATAAGAATGTATATGCATTGCATCTTGTCTTGGGGAGGTCAGTTTCCTTTTCTGTCATATTAGTCAATTTGATAGGTATGAGGTAGTAATTCAAAGTTGAAGTTGCTTTCATTTATGTTTCTTTAATCAACAGTGCTTTGGAGCATTTCTCACACAACTGTAGATAACTTTTATTACTTTGTCTGAAAACTGCCTGTTCATATCATTTGATCATTTTATGAATTGAAGAATGGATCTTACTTTCATAAATTTGACTCAGTTCTCTATACATTTGAGAAATGAAGTCCTTATCAGAGAAACTTGCTATAAAATTTTTTTTCACAGTTATGATTCCTAACTCTGTATTTCCCTCCATCCTATTTCCCCCTTACTTATCCCACTGTCTCCTTTCACCCTGTCCATCCTCAAAAGTGTTTTATCTCCACAAACTGTTCTCCCTTTTATCACCACCTCACCTTCTTTTGCCTTCTTTCCCTGTGGGGTAACACAAATTTTGATACTTAGCTGAGTATGTATATTATTCCCTCTTTGAGCCAATTTCTTGAGAGTAAGATTTCCTTATTCCTTGCCATCTCCCACATCTTCCCCTCTCCTGTAAAAATTTGTGTGCCTCTTTCATGTGAGATAATTTATACCATTTTACCACTCCCTTTCCTGTTCTCCCAGTGCCTTCCTCTTTCTCACTCTTTTTTTAGGTAAGCATATTATCATATTCAATGCACACCTGTGGCCTTTAGGTATTCTCTTTCTAACTGCTCTACTTGGGGGTTATAAGTATCATTTTCAGATGAAAGATTGTAAACAGTTTAACCTTATTGAAACCTTTATGATTTCTCTTTCCTGCTTACCTATTTATGCTTCTCCTGAGTTTTGTATTTGAAAGTCATAATTTATATTTACCTCTTATCTTTTCATCAGGAATGTTGGAAAGTCACCTATCTCATTGAATGATGATCTTTTCCTCTAAAGGACTTTACTCAGTTTTGTTGGATAGGTGATTTTTCATTGTAATTCTAGCTCCTTTACCCTCTGGAATATTATATTCCAAACCCTCTGATGCTTTAATGTAGAAGCTGCTAAATCTTGTATTATTCTTACTGTGGCTCCATAATATTTGATTTGTTCCTTTATAGTTGCTTGTGATATTTTCTACTTGATTTGCAGGTTCTGGAATATGGCTATAATATTGCTGGGAGGTTACACTTTGGGATCCTTTTCAAGATTCTTTTTCTATTTTACCCTTTGGCTGTACAATATCAGGGAAGTTTTCTTTGATAATTTCTTGAAAAATGATATCTAGGCATATTTTTATCATGGTTTTCAGTTTTCAATAATTTTTCAATGAAATTTCAAATAATTTTAAATTATCATTCCTGGGTCTATTTTCCAGGTCAGTTGTTTTTTTTTCCAAAGAGATATTTCTCATTTTTTTCCACTTTTTCTTTCTTCTGATTTTGTTTTATTGTTTTTTGATGTATTGTGGAGTCACTAGCTTCCATTTACCCAATTCTACTTTTTAAGGAATTATTTTCTTTTCCATTTGGCCAATTCCACTTTTTAAAAATTCAATTTTTAAAATTCAGCGAATTGTTGTGTCTCTTCTTTTACATTTTGCCAACTGTTCTTTTTAAAGGAGTTCTTCAGTGAATTTGTATTTATATTGTTACCTTTAGCCAATTCTGCTTTTAATAGTATTCTTCCCCTCTTTGGATTTTTGTGCCTCTTTTTTCATGTATCCTATTTTGTTTTCTAAGGTACTATTTTCTTCAGTAATTTTTCAGCTTCCTTTACCAAACCATTGAAACATTTTTCATGATTTTCTTGAAGCACTGTGATTTTTCTCCCTAATTTTTTCTCTACCTCTCTTATTTGATTTTTAAAGTCTTTTCTGAGTTCTTCCATGGCCTGAGACCAATTTATTGTTTTCTTTGAGGCTTGTGATGTAGCAATTTTCAATGTTGTCTTCTTCTGAGTGTGCATTTTCATCTTCCTTTTCATCACAGTAACTTGTTACAATCAGAATTTTTTCTGTTGTTTTCTCATTTTTCTAGCCTATTTCTTGGCTTTTAACTCTATGCTAAAGTGGAGTTCTGCTTCCAGGGTGAAGGAGGCAGTTTCCTAAGTTTCAGGATTTTGTGTAGCTTCATTCAAAGCTATATTTGAGTGTCTATAAGCTTTCAGGACTTCCAAGATGGTATGATTTAAGGAAAAGTATGTTTAGTACCCTCCTGGTCTGTGATCTGGCTTGTGAATGAATACAAGTACTCTTTCCTGCCTTGGAACTGTGACCAGGATACCAGTTCCCCAGCAGCTATAAGTACTGACATGCTACTGCTCCTCCTCACCCTACCCAGGACTAAGACCCAGATCTGAGTATGGGCAATGAAACAGTCCTTCCCCCAGTACCAGCAAAGGCACTCCTCTCATCTTCTTTTGACTCTCTTACTGTCTGTTGGATGACAGTACTGGAATCAGTCACTGATGATGATGATGATGATGATTCAGTCACTTCCAAAGCCTGTTCCTGGTTTTCTGGGGACTGCTTTGTGCTGGTAAGGCATGCACTGGACTGTATTCCACTCTCACCTCAGTGGGGCAGACCTTTCCTCCCAATCTTCTGAGTTGTCTTGTGCTAGAAAATTATTTCATCTTATCCTTTTATGGGTTCTGAAGCTTAAGAATTTGTTTTGAGGCATTATTTTAGAGGTATTTGGAAGGAATTTAGGAAAGTTCAGGCAAGTCCCTGCCTTTTTTCTGCCATCTTGGCTTTGCCCTCCAACCCTTTTCATTTTTGATACAGGTATTTTGGTTTTATTTTTTAAAATCAAATCAACCAGCTGTTTATGTTTTTTATTTTTCCCCCATAATACCACCTCTTAGTTTTATTTATTAGTTGAATGATTTTCTTACTTTCAATTTTATTAATCTCTCCTTTGATTTTCAGGATTTCCAATTTAGTTTTTACCTTGGAATTTATACTATTCCAGTTTGTCAGTTGCATGCCCAATTCATTGACACGCTCTTTCTCTATTTTTGATAGATATACAATATAATGTAAATTTTCTCCTAAGTACTGCTTGGGCTGCATCCCACTAACTTTGTTATGTTATATTATTGTTGACATTCTCTTTAATGAAATTACCTGTAACTATAGGGAAGCAGGGGCCTTCCTTGGTAAAGACCAGAGGGTAGACCATGTTAAAGGAGCAGAGGGCTTTGAATATGATATTCTGTAAGGCAAAGGAGCTAGAATTACAAACAAGAATAACCTATCAAGCAAAAATAAGTATAACCCTTCAGGTGAAAAAATGGATATATAACAAAAGATCTTCCAAGCATTCCTGATGAAAAGAACAGAACTGATTAGAAAATTCAACATTCAAAGAGGAGACTCAAGAGAGTCATAAAAAGTTAAATATGAAAGAGTAATCAAAAGAATTCAATAAAGTTAAACTATTTACATTCCTATATGGGAAGATGACACATCTATCTCCTAAAAACTGTGTCATTATTAGGGGAGTTAAAGGAGTTTACACAGAGGGCATATATGTAAGTTAATTTTATGGGATAATTGAAAAATGTAGGGATTAAAAACAAGGATGCAATGGGAGAAGAGGAAAGGGAAATGTGGAATGGGGAAAATTTTCTCACATAAAAGTGGAATGTAAGGACAAGTTTTAATAGAAGAGAGGAACATGGGATATTTGGGGTGGGCAATGTTTGAACCTCACTCTCATCAGAACTGGTTCAAAGAAGAAACAATACATATACACACTCAGTTGAATATAGAAATCTATCTTAGCTACTAGAGAAATAGGAGTGGAAGAGGATAAAAGAAAAGGGGAGAGGATTAAAGACATAGGGAGGAAGCATTAGAGCAGGCAGTGGTCAGAAACAAAACAGACTTTTGAGGAGAGGCAGGATATAAAAAGAGAGAGAATAAACAGAAAATAAGATAGGGAGAAATGAACTATGAGTAATCTTAATAGTGAATATGAATGTGATGAGCTCACCCATAAAATAGAAACAGGTTGCAGAATAGATTAGGAAACAGAATCAAGCAATATGTTGTACAACAGACACAGTTGAAACAGAAAGACAGACACAGGGTTAAAATGATGTACTGGAACAGAATCTACCACATTTCAGGTGAAGTAAAAAAAAATACAGGCATAGCGTCATGATCTCAGACAAAGCAAAAGCAAAAATTAGAAGAGATAAGTAGTGAAACAACATTTTACTCAAAGGTACCACAGACAATGAAGTATTATAAAAAAAATTCTGCAGTGTACTTCTCTGATAAAAGCCTAAATTCTCAGCTATATAGGTAATTAAGTCAAGTTTATAAAAAATAAAATCTATTCCCCAATTCATAAATGGTCAAAGAATATGAAGTCAGTTTTCAGAAGAAGAAATTGAAACTATGTATAGGCATATAAAAATGCTCTAAATCACTAATGATTAAACAAACACATTAAAATAAATCTGAGTTACGACTTCAAATCTATCAGAATTAATAAACTCTGAAGGGCATATGGACAAATAGGTACATTAATGAACTGTTAGTGGAGTTGTGAATTGATTCAGCTTTTTGTAACTATCCCTAAAGGGCTATAAAACTGTACATGCCATTTGATCCAGGAATACCACTATAGGTCTGTATAAGAAGGAGATCAAAGAGAAAGGAAATTGCCTATGTGTACAAAAATATTTATAACAGCTCTTTTTGAGGTGGCAAAGAATTGGATATTGAGGGGATGTCCATCAATTAGGGAATGGCTGAACACATTGTGGCATATGATTGTAATGGAATACCATTGTACTATAAGAAATGACAAGGAAGTTGGTTTCAGAAAAAAAACAAAACTTTGCAAGACATACATGAACTGATGCAAATATTGTGCCTAGGAAAAACAATATTATAATGATAATCAACTGTGACAGACTTGTCTACTGTAATCAGTACAATGATCCAAGATAATTCCAAAGGACTCATGATGAAAAATTATATTCATCTCCAGAAGAAGAACTGATGAACACTGAGTACAAATTTAAGTATAACTATCTTGCTTTATTTAATTTTTGTAATATGGTTAACAGGGAAATATGCTTTCCATAATTTCACATGTATAACACATCATATTGCTTGGCTTCTCAGAGCGTGGGAAGAGGTGGGAAGGAGAGGGAGAATCTGGACCTCAAAATTTAAAAAAGAAAAGAATGTTTAAAATAAATATTTTTTAACTGAAAATAGGATCTTTGTGCTAGAGAACAGTTTGATAAAATTTAAAAAAAAGTTTGATAAAAAATGATAAAATTAAAGAAACTACATGGATGCAATAAAATCTACTCAATTGCTATCCTATTTTGGTCTCAACTTTTCTATCTTTAGTGCTTGTTATAGATTTTGTACTAATGTACTAACTCACTGGACTAGCTATTTCACTCCATGTCATACTCTGAACAATGGACATCTTTCATCCACTTTTTTTTTCCAATATGATTGTTAGGCAATTTTTTTTTCTTGAGTAATTAGATAAAGTCCTAAGACATTCTGACATTAGCCCAACACATTGAAAACAGGATCATTTGACATACTTAATCTTCTGTAAGCAGTCCTTTTGGTTCTTGGGCAGTATATCCTACTTGACTGTGGCAAACCCCTTGAGAATACTCTTCTGTGTTTGATTCTTTTGATATTAATGATTGGAGGATTATGGAACAGAATTTTCCCCATTTCTAAATTTATCAAAGAAATCCATATGATCTTAAAATAAGCATAAGAAACTTCTTACCAGAAATTATATAAGTTTAAAGTTATAGCTATAAACTTTAAAGTTATATCACTCACATCCATCCTTAAATAAATTTTATAGATTCATAATCCATAAATTCAATAGTATTTTGCATTCTCCACAATTTTCAGTCAATTGTGCTATCATAAAAGTATGGTCAGTTGTAGGAATCATTTACAAAAGCCTGTCCTTTACTATTTCCTATTTTCATTAATATATCCTGAAAATAACATATCCTGAGAATATAATGTAGATCATTTTTATGAAGACTTTATAAAAATGAAAATTAGGCAAGCAGTTATTGATGTTCTCTTGATCTGTCTTTTAGAAAATTATGGTCTGTAATTTTTTTCCATTTTTTTCACATATTCAACACCCTAACACATCATGTAAAATGGTCCTATTTTCTGCAAGAAAACTTTTCTAGACCTCTTTAATCAGAACCTTTTTATTTGAGATTACTCCTCATTTTTCTCCATGTGTATAATATATATATGTATACATATATATATATATAGTGCATATTCATTTGTATCTTTTGTCCCCAATTAGACTGAGAGTTCCTTGAGAGTAGTGAATATATTTGTATTTATGTATATATACACACATATACATACATATATATTTATACATATATATGTGTGTATATGTTTATGTGTGTATTTGCCTTTCTTTATGTCCCCAAAACTAAATACAGGTAAGTTTATTGATTCCCAAATGCTTTGAAGATCATGTTGCCTTTAGTACAGAATAGACTTGTTTTGTATAAATTTGGTCTGTTCCAGCTGCTTTTCCCAATTTCATCTTAAGTGACATTTCCACTTCATAACACAGCAGAGACTAAAACGTTCCAATTGGTGTTTTCCTTTGTCACTAATAGTGAAAAAGACTGATATAAAGATAATAACAAATTTGTTCTCTGTGACGATTACTTGTTATTTTCCTGCAAGTTTTGTGTATGAATCCATCAAAATGATGTGGCCCAGTTATATCTCATGCCAAGCTTTACATAAACTTGTTTGGGCTGCTACTGCTTTTCACTCTTTTATAAGGTGATACTGCTCATCATCTTCTGCCATCCTTCAATACAGTGTGTTACAAATTGGTGTATATTTTAATCTTTTGTTGCCCTTGGATTCCACATCTTTCCACTTGGCAATAAGATCAAGTATTTGTTGGCAAAACCTGGTTTCTGAATGCCTTTGCATTTTTTTTTTACTGGTTGACTTTATGCAGGAAATAGAGGTTATCAATGTCAACATTCATATTTTTTCCAATTTTCTTTTTGGCATGGATAGGTTTTTAAATAGATCAGGTTGAAACTGTGGTTATATTATGTTCTCACTTTTAGACTCTGTAATAATTTGATGTAGACTTTTACTTCTCTTTTCACTAGTCAAGGATGGTATCAGCTGTTTCTGATGTGACTTTCTGGCTAAGGCTTTTTTGGGGGTTCTAGAAAGAGCAGGCTTCGCAAGAAGGCCTTCATCCCCCGACCTTCCTACCAGTTTGTTCTTTCTCCCTTCCAGATGTATGCTGGCCCCACCTCCCAATCATCAACTGACACCATGAAAAGGAATCCAGAGCACTTTTTCTACTATAAACCTTGGGTCCATTCCTTTCTGCTTCCCGCCACCAAAATTATCATGAATCAAGTCCCTCTAAGTGCACCGGTATCCACTAATGGAGCACATGGATGCTCAAACCATTTAAATGTGTAGGGAGACACAAACTACAACTATGTCTTTGCCATTTCTGTTATCAAAACAAATCTTATCATTTGCCTTGCTGCTATGCATACCAAGTCCAGTTAACCTGATGAAGCATCCTAAAGATGTTAGCCTAAGACCACAGCAGCCTAAGGATAACTTAGCCTTTCCGTCTGCTCTTCTGTAGAAACTTCCTATATGGTTTCTCCCCCAATTATTAATGTGTGGTTTTTGAGTGTAGGGACTGGCTTATTTTGTATCCCTAGCACTCAGCACAGTATTTGGCTATAGTAAATGCTTAATGAATGCTTTCCCCCACCCATTCATTCATAACACATAAGAAACTAGTTATTTTTTATCTTATTAAGATATCATCAACTTTATTTTCATGGTATTCTATGTGTATCATATTCAGAAACTTCCATTTCTCTCTTGAAAGTAAGTAATGATATAGAGATATGAGACATCTTCAAAGCTTTAGACTCTCATTTCTCAAACCTATGCCATATTTTCCAATATAGTTTTTGCCATCCTCCTCTCTGACTATTCAGTGCCAGACCTGATTCAGATCATGTATCTGATATGAGAAAAAAAACTGAAGTACTCATAAGTCATTGAACAGTACACAAAAGATTTGCTGATCTCTTAGAGAAGTATATTCAATAAGGATAGGAATAGAAGCCACCTAAAGTTGATTCAGCTCAGCAAAGCTCCCTTCCCTGAGCTATTCATAGTTTTCTAATAGTCAAACATCAAAGAATACCTAGAATTCCTTGTGGCTACTTTGAATTCAGTTGACCAGAAAGTTAGGTCAATAGCCTGAACCTTTAGTCCCCTGATGTAACTTAATCTTGGAAATGGTCTTAATATCTTTTAAGTAAAAACTAGTCTTAGTTGCATGGGGGTAAGGATTAGAATATTGCTCCTACCACAAAAGGAAAATAATTACGCTGAAATACAAAAAAAAGAAACTGAAATATAAAATATTTTAAAAAATAAATTGAAAAATTCACGGACCCAAATTTAAGAAGCCTAGCATTAGAAAAAGGTTCTTCCAAACGTATATCCTAAAATGACCTTTAAAAATGTGAAGCAAACTTATATATCCCCTTAAAAATAAAAAAAAAAACCTAGAAAAGAATTTCTTATGAATATTTATCTAATTTTTTGTTATTGGATGTCAAAACATGAAGCTAAAGAAAATATGTGCTACAAATAAAAACTAAAAGTGATGAGGCTTGATTCTTATTTTTGTAGAAATGTTGGGGCCCAAATAGTATGTCCAGTGAAGTACATTGTGTGATTAGCTAGCAGACAGATTAAAACACAATTGTGCTCACATATATGCCAGCTTGTTTACATGTTTCACTTTTCTCAAAATTTTTCTGATCCATGAAAAGAAAAAATATACTCCGACTTGCTTTGTTTCCTTTGTCTGGTCTTAAAAGACAAAAAAAGGGGGGGGGCGGAGCCAAGATGGCGGAGTAGAAAGACTCACCTATGCTAGGTCCGAACCCACAGCCCATAGATTTCCTGTAAAAAGAACTCCTGACAAATTCTGGAGCAGTGGAAGCCGCGCAGAAACACAGTGAAGGAGATTTCCGCTGCAGAGAACCCTGAAGAACCGACCACAAAGGTACCCCGGGCGGGAGCGGAGTCCTGTCCGGCCAAGCGCTCCCCTCCCCCACCCCGGCCACTGCGGCACTGAGAGGAGCGAGCAGAGCCCAGCAGGCGGCAGGGACCTGAATCTCCGGGTGGCGAGAAGGTCCCTCCACCCACAGACGCACAGGTCAGTGAGAGAGACAGGCTGAGAGGGGAGCTGGGGATCTCCGGGACTCGGACCCCCTGGGAAGCGGCCGCTGCGGCAGAGGCAGAGGCAGCTTGGCCAGAGGCAGAGGCAGCTCAGCCAGAGACTCCCAGAGCAGGCTGGA
>CM053770.1:145137537-145183314 GCA_028658325.1 Potorous gilbertii
GCTTTTCTTGCATCTCTCTCATTTCTCTTCCCAGTTTTTCCTCCACCTGTCTAACTTGATTTTCAAAATCCTTTCTGAGCTCCTCCATGGCCTGAGCCCATGGGGTATCTATTTCATATGTTTGGGATACAGAGGCCTGGACTCCTATGTCTTTACCTGATGGTAAGCAGATCTCTTCGTCCTCAGAGAGCAATGGCGCAATCCTCTGGTCACCAAGAAAATAACCTTCTATGGTCTTATTTTTTTTTCCCTTTTCTTGGCATTTTCCCAGCCAGTTACTTGACTTCTGAGAGTCCTCTCCACCCCTGACCTAGGTCCCCCGGAGCTAGTGCTTGGGGTCTGAGATTCAAATGCTGCTCCCCAGCCTCAGGGCTTTTGACGGCAGGCCCGACTGCTCTTCAAAGCTGGTTCTCAGGTGGGGGCAGGGCCGCCTCTCAGGCTCAGTTCCCTCAGGGAGTTTATGCAGAGATCTCTTGCAATGGAGAAGCCGTGGAGCCCCTGCTTGCCCTGGGAGTCTCTGGTGGAGCTGCCTCTGCCTCGCCTCTGCCGCAGCCGCCAGGGGTCGGAGTCCTGGAGATACCCCGCTCCTCTCTCAGCCTGTCTCTCTCACTGACCTGTGCATCTGTGGGTGGAGGGACCTTTGCAGGTGCCGGAGATTCAGGTCCCTGACGTCTGCTGGCTCCTCTCAGTGCCTCATGGCCGGGGCGGGGGAGGGGAGGACTCCGCTCTCGTTCGGGGTACCTTTGCAGTGGGTTTTTCAGGGCTCTCTGCAACGGAAATCTCCTTTACTGTGTTTCTGCACAGCTTCCACTGTTCCATAATTTGTCAGGAGTTCTTTTTAGAGGGAATCCATGGGCTGTGGGTTCGGAGCTAGCAAATGTGAGTCTTTCTACTCTGCCATCTTGGCTCCGCCCCCTACCACTATAAATATTTTAGTATATTTGAGACCTTTCTTTGTACTTTTGACCTCTTTTGAAAATATGCCTGGTAGTGGGATCTATGAGTAAAAAGAGTATGGACATTTTGGTTATTTTCTTACCATACTTTGAAATTGCTTTCCAAAATGATTAGATACAATAACCACCAATAACATATTAGTGTCTTTGTCTTTCCTTAGTCTAACATTCAGAATTCCTATCTTTTGTCATTTTTACCAGTTTTGATCATGTGAAGTGATTTTGATTTATATTTCTCTTCTTAGTTATTTGGAACATTTTTTCATGTAATGGTTACTAGTTCTCATTTTTTTCTTTTGAGAGCTTTTTGTCTTTATCCTTTGACCACCTATCTGATAGAAATACATTTGATCTGAAATATTTTTGTTAATTACATGAATGTCTTTGATGTCGGTTATCAGATAACTGATAGCAATATTTTTCTCAATAAATGACTTCTTTTTATTGTAGTTACATTGACTTTGTATGAATGAGAGATTTTCAGTAGTTTAATTGAAATTTTCTATCTTTTCTAGTCCTCTCTGTCCCTTGTTTAGTTAAAAATCTTAAAGATTAGATGCATAATTAATTTAGAAAAAGTTAGTATTAGTAATTTTGTATAATTTTTAATTTACACTACTCCTTTTGTTCTTTTAGCTCATGGGACATTCTGAATGGGACCACAAACGAGGAGGGTACAGAGGGTCACAGGTCAGTCATTGATTTTTCTTTCTTTCCTTATATTTTCCTAACAATGTAGGTCTAGGTGGTAAATTTTTCCGATTCTCAGATATTAACTTTTTTTCAACTACATTTGAAAGGAAAACAAAATAGGAAACATTACAATGCCCAGTGGTAGATTGCAATATATTATTAGTAAGAGTATTGTGGTGCTCCCATTGATCTGACCACATTTTGTACTCATCCAGGTGTCAGTGAAACTGAACCAAAAGTGACAATACTTAGATCGCTAATCACCAAACTTCTTTCTCTCTCTAATATAATGCATTGTATTGATGTCTGTTTAAATGTGTAACACAATCACTTCAAGGCCTGTAATCTTCTATACTGAATCCTTCCTTATGACAATTAAGCAAATGCATTTGAAACTGCACATTTGAGAGTGTATATTACAATTTGTTCTAATAGCCCCTTGCTTCTCTGTCATGAATAAGGAATTATATGAGCTTTTTCATTCACTCCAACTTTGACTTTTTTTATTGATTTTCTCATTTACATTTTTTGCTGTCATGTATATTTTCTTGCTTCTGCTTTTTTTTTTGCTCTGCATTGATTCATACAATTTTTCCCATCTTTTTCTGAATTCTTTATTCCATTGCATTTATATGCCATAGTTTTTTAGCTTCCCCAAAATGAATAGACAACCACTTCTTTGCAGTTTTTTGCTACTCCCAAAGCATGCTTCTACCATGAAGATTCTAATATTTATTTATTATTTCTTTGTTTTTCTCTTTGCCATCCTGGGCTTGCATGATCAGTAGTAGAAATTCACTTTCTCTGTTAAGCTTACCAATTGTTGGCAGTTTATCAAACTGTCTTTGTTAATTTTGGTCAAATATATTAAAAGATAAATGCCCTGAAATAATTTACCTGTCCTAAAGCCATAGTTAGTTATTAATGGAACAGAGAGATTAAAAGGACCCTATTACTATCATAAAAAGAAACCTTTTTACCTTACTAGGTTATTTTCACTGTTTTGCTTTATATCCTAATCAGAAAAAAAAAACAAACAAAAGAAAAACAAAAACAAACTTTGTGACATATTTTTGGTTTTTAATAACCTGAGCTGAAAAATTTTATGAAGGTTTCATTTTATTTTTATGAGTATTTGGCATAAGATAACTAGGATTCAGTTTTAAGCAAAGAAAAGGGACATTTCCTCTTTTTAAAAATTTTGTTGGTGATATTTATTTCCAAAATGATAGACTAACTAAAATGATGTCTGGAAAGGCAGCCTGGAAGGAATGGGAAACTCTCAAAAATAAGAAAATTGAAATCTTAAGAGAGGGAGAAAAAGAGAGAGGGAGTACAAAATTAAGGATAGTAAAAAGTATCATTTTGGTTTTTATTTTGATATTTAAGTATATTCAGGATTGTGCTGAATTGCATTTTTCAGGATGAGCATTTGCACCTTGGAAACTGGCAAATGCTACACATCAGGGTTTGATTTACTGATCTGTTGATTGTCTAGATGTAAAAGTGATAGAGATAATGTTAATAATGCAGACTAAATTTAAAAGTGCCACACATACATTTTTCTCCAAGGAGTCTGTTATTAAAATATTTACCAGCCTCCTTCTGGTTATACTGGAAATAAATGAAAATTTTAGGAAGGAATAAGAAAAGTACTCAGGCTTTGGTTAAAGAGAACTCATGATATAAAGGATAGATGCTGAGTTCTTATTCTTCTTTTCTTTCCTCTATCAAAGACAATTACCTTTGGATTGCAATGGAAGAACCAACAAAAATTAAAAATGGGGGACTTGTTACCCCAATATGAACATGAAAACATTAGCTACCTCACATACATTTGAGTCACGTGACCCAAATGAACTATGTTCTCGGTTACTGAAAAAACTAGAAGCTAAGAATTCAGAATTATTGTCAGTAAACTATAAATTTATATAAAATTGAAAAGGTCTCAAGGATAGGAAAAAGGAAAATATGGCCCTATTTTTGGGGATAAGAGGGATGAGAATGATATATGCAAGCTAGAGTCTAATAAATTTGATTTTGATTCTTAGAAAAAAATAGATAATATACCATTACCAAAGTAGTTAATGAATATCTAGAAAAGTAAATGGTGATCATGATGAGATAGCATGTATAGTCAGTTCAACTGTAATGCTTATTTGAAAAGTACAAATTAGTTCCAGTGCAATTTATATAATAAACAATTCAAACATAACTTGAATTTTGTATTTGCTTTTGTGTGTGTCTTCAAGAATCTTTGAGAATGCAGAAAACTGAACCATTTCATAGTAACTTGTAATAGCAAACTGTTCAAAGCCCACTTCCACAAGTAACCTCAAGTCTTTTTCAGAGTAAAGTGCCATATTTATTGTATAGTTTTTGGCATGTTAGGAGCTATAGGCAGAGGAGGGATGGACTTAATCCATGCACTCCACCCCAACTCACACCTTCTACCATTGGCATTCCCCCTACATCCCCTACCAAGGTGGCCTTCATTGACTTTGCTAGCCTGGTCCATGGAAAGGAACCATCATACAGACTGAACAGGAGTTCAAGGCTGTTGTATCAGCACTGTTTAACATAATATTTATACACTTTTTAAATAATTTAACATGTATAAAACTATGCTACCATTTTTATTAGGTATGTATGGTTCCTTGTGTTATTTTTTATGTCTGTGTGTGTGTGTGTGTGTGATTGACTAAGTTTGTCAGTGTTGCTCTCCTAAACTCATTTTACCCCAAAGCCCTGCGGTTTTTGTTGTGCTATTTTCCACAGCAGAAGTGACTGTATTTAGGTCATGCCAGATTAACCTGCTAGCCTCATTTCGTTTTTTGGCAAGGTTACAAGACTGGTATATGTGGTGAATGCTGTAGATTGGGTTTAGCTAAATTCTATCAAAGAACTTGCAAAAGTCTTTCAGTTTATTCTTGTGGAATATGTAGAGTTATGTGGACTACATAGTAATAAAATTGGATTGATTCGAAGTTGGTTAGATGGTCAGACTCAAAGAATAGTCATTAATAATTTCATGTTAAATTAGAGGGCTGTCGCTAGTGGACTTCCCAAGGGATTTGTGCTCCATAGTGTGCTGTTTAAGAAGCTTATTATTTATTTGAATAATGGCAAAGATTTATCAAATATTCAAATGATATAAAACTAGAGGGGATAATTAATACTGATGACATAATCAGAATTTCAAAAAAATCTTGACCAACTAGGTAGAACAATGGGCCAAATCTAGCTAGATGCAGTTTAATAGATTTGAATACATCTTTGGTTAATTTGGGCTCAGAAGATTTTCTTCATGAGTACCTCAACCCTTATACCAATTGTATATTGGGCATAGTACCACAGATAAGGTTATAATGAACATACCAAAACAGGAACTTGTCATTTGTCTTCCAAGTCCATTCTTTTTACTAACTTCCCTATTTCTATTGAAGGAATCATCCTTCTAGCTAGTCACCCAGTTTTGTAGCCTGAGAACTAACCCTGATTTTTCACGTCCAGTCATTTCCCCTAGCAGTCTTCCACATCTAAGATGTTCTCCTACCTCATCTCAGCTTATTAGCTCCCCTGGGTACTTTCAAGTGCCAGCTCAAATCTTAGCTTCTGCAGGAAAACTTTGCCAATCCTCTTAATGCTAATGACTTCCTTCTATGGATTATTTACAACTTATCCTATGTATAAGTTCATTTGTACATTGTTTTGTCTTCCCCAATACACTACAAGCTCCTGGAGAGGAGAGATCATCTTTTGCCTTTCATTATATCTCCAACAAACAGCACAATGTTTGACATAATTCAAGTGCTTAATTTGGGAACTGACTTCTAAATCCAGTGAGTTTTGCTAGTCTCATTGAATCCATGGCCACAATATCCTTTGCATCCCTTCCCTTCTCTTCACTTACATGGGCAGTAGTATAGCTCAAACTGTCTTCATCTCTCACTTGAGTTATTTCAATAGTCTTCTTATTCTTCTCTTTACCTCTGCTTTTTCCTCTCTGCAATCCATCCTCCTTTATGGACCTGCTAAAATAAACTTCCTAAAACACAGATCTGACCATGTCATTTCTCTATGACAATGGTTACTTCTTACCTCTAGAATAAAATCTAGATTTTATTTTCTTTTGTGTTTAAAGGCTCTTGAAATCTGGCTGTAACCTACCTTTACAGATATTGCACATTACTCTATTTCAGATCTCCTCCATTCTGGACAATCTGTTCCTCTTCCTCATCCCCTAATTTAGCATCCCATTTTCTAACTCACAGGTCTAGGATACACCTTAATTATTAAGTCAACAAACATTTATTGAAAACCTGCGATGCATGCAAAATCTGCTTTGCACACCAAAGATGTTTAATAAAAGTTTGTTGGATTTAATTCTTTGAATTAACTGAGCTCAAAGATAAATGTAGGTCAAATATCTTTCTCATTCAGGTCAAAATAAGGAAGGGGGATTATTGTTATTGTTTGTCCTTTGTTCTCAAAGAGGATCCTGACACATGTGAGGGGGGACTGTGCCAAGTCACCAGCCGACTTTCTCTTCAAGAGTCATCTGGGTCATGAGGCCAGATACACATCAGGATGACTAGAGATGGCCCAGGATGCAGGGGAAGACCTTGGTCTTTTAAAGCTCAGGACTTCAGTAGGTCTCAGTTTTACCGAAGAGGCAAAGAATGGCCTCTTTAACCTAATCCAGGAAAAAAAAAATCAAACTGGGAGGGGAAAACTCTCAGGGAAAACAGAATCAATTCCTATTTACATTCATTTTGAGTCAATAGGAATTGAACAATGACCAAGGTTTGGTCTGAGACCCCTGTAGGCCAATCAGTGAGTGAATTTATAGCATCTAAGTCTTAATGAAGTAAAAGGCATAAGTACACTGATTATTTCACTGACAACACCCAAGGGAAAATGTCCCCTTAGAAGTCACCAACAAAGGATTATACCCCCTTTCTTAACTATTCAGAGTACTGGAATGTCAGGAATGAAGTCAGGAATGCCAATATTCCAATCTGATCTCATACACCGACTCAATCTGTAACCTTGGGCAAGTGATTCTGTCAGCCTCAGTTTCCTTCACTGTAAAATGGGAATGACAATAAAAATCATATCTTATGATCCCAGTCTGGGATATTTGTAAAAATACAAATATTTGTAAATAGCTTTTCAACCATAGAGCACTACATAAATGTTAATTATTGTTTTTGCCTTTGTTTCTGTGATGCTTTTTGTCATCAAATACCAATAGCTTTATTTTTAGAAAACCCTAAGTTTATATTTAAAAGATAAATAAAAGAGAACTGAATTCCTATTATTAAAAAAAGATTTTTGCCTTGATAAATTTATATACCAATAATGAGTTCTATTACTGCAGTGATGAAGGGGGACTAAGTTTCATCATCCTGTAGATCCTATGGTCATGTGTCTGGGGATCTTCCAAACTGAACCCAGAAAACAGCAGTACAGTCTCATACAATAAGAAGATCAGATCTTCCACTGATTTATCATTGTCAATTTGCTGTAGAGTTTCAGTAATGAAATGGTCAGGTTTTATCTTCTAGTGTTTCTTTGTTTTCCAGCGATCCTGTAACAGCAAGGACCATGGCATACCCAGGAGGGCCTGCTGTTCAGGTTTTTACATCTGCTTTTAGAAAAGGAAAGCAACTTTTGAGGGGTCAACAATCTCCTTTAATCAAGTACATATATCATTCACTTAGTTTAGGGGAAAAAGTCAGCACCCTGAACTTTGAGAAAATACAAGTAGAGAAATAAAAATCAACAGACAGGGCTTCCAACTGTCTGACCATAAGCAATACATACAACACAGATCAACAGACAGACCCAACTGTCTGACCATTACATACATACATAGTTACAAAGAGAGAAGTTCCAACATCTGCGTTTTCAAAGCTGGGGGGAGACTCCTTAATGGCTACCCAGAACCTCCTTTAGCCAAAACTTCCAATGATTAAGACCCAAAACACAATCTCACCTCAGAGCATATATACGCTTTTCAGAGCCAGCGTATACCATAACCCTTGAGAACCAATGCCTCATTGGAAATTAACAAAAGGTGTGGGCCTTCCCATGAAGCGAATCTCCCCTAATTAAACTACTCTTAATGGGCAGACCCATTAATGGGTGGGGAAGCTCTTTAATTCTCCTTAACATAATTAATAGTATAAATCTGTTGAGTTATCTTTTAGAGCCTGAGTCTTCATTTTCTTTTCAGGTTGTCTGTGCAGTCAGAAGTGCTTGTGATAATGTAACATAGGAAAGTAGCCAATTGGTTTGATACAACTACCTTTTCAACTTTATTTTCTAGGATATCTTCCATAATTTTGCAAACATAGAAAATACAGACATTGTGAAATGATGTAGTACATGGAATAAACATCTCATCTCTGTTACCTGTCTGTTGCAGACATTTATATTCCATGTAATATGAGTGTAGATGAGATCTCCAAGAGATAGAATGACGAGAATAATACAGAGAAACAAAAGTTTTGGGGAATTCCTCCACTAAGGGATAGAGAGAAGGAAGAAAAATCAAGTTAAAAGACAGGAAGTTGGAAGGTAGATAGAAGACTTGGATAATGTGGATAATATCGGTTGTGGTGGGCCAGGTTAGTACTCTCATAGAGATGGGAAATACTGAAGCTAAACATAACTTATTTTATATTTTTGTTTAGTACCCAAGGCTGGGAGGATCAAGAGGGAAAGTCTGATTATGAGGTCATTTTACCTTGTCAGGAAACTTAGCTAAGGTAGCAAGGTATGATAAAGGGAGCTAAGGACCGTTAGCTTCTCATCCTTTTATTCTTATACTTTCTGCAGCTTTGACATCTCTGGAGAGTAGGTGCAATGGAAGTGAGTTCTTCTCAATTTCTTCCTTATCATCTTTATATTGCTGCAGCTGCTGCTACTACTACTACTACCACTACCACTACCACCAGCTAGCATACTTATATGCCATATACATACGTACATATATATATATATGTATATACTCTCTTTCCCTCTCCCTCTCTCTCTCCCTCTTTCTCTCTGTCTGTCTGTCTCTCTCTGTCTTTGTCTCTGTCTCTGTCTCTGTCTCGCTCTCTCCCCCATCCATCACTGTAAGGTTTATGAAGCCCTAGTATGTGTTATTTCATTTGATTGTTGCAACAACCTTGTAAGTTAGGTGCTATTTTTATCTTCATTTTATAGATGAGGAAATGGAGGCAGGGTCACCCAGGTAGTGTCAGAGGTGAGACGGGTACTTAGATCTTTCTGACTAGAAGTCCAACACTCTACTGTAACACTACAGTGCAAATGAATGCCATTGATAAGGTACTTTGTTCAGCAACGCACTTTCCCTTACTTCATCAACAACTCTGTGAATGAAGTACTACAAATATTACCCACAGAGAAAACCAAAGCTTAGAGACATTATGACTTTTCCATGGTGATATGGATATTAATCAGATTTAAACTCTGATCTTTCCTGATTCCAAGTCTAATATTCTCTCCAGGATACTTTGGTTCCTCCAAGATATTATCATATAAGAAGCTAAGAAATGCATGGAGAGAAATAGCATTTAATTGTTTCTTGCTGTTATATTCCATTTTTGTGGAAAAGCACACACTGTGCTTTTTTGCTTTTCAGTAAAAATACTTGATGTCTACTTACATGTAGACATTAATTATACATTCTTGGCAGCAGTGCTGTCTGCATATTTGCCTGTCACATTTGCCAGTTCATTTTCAACTTCCTGGCTGTTTGATTTGTTTTCTTACTTAGGGAAAAAAAAAGTTCCCTGATATATTCCCAGCAGTAATTGACTATCCAAATATTGGACAAATCCTAAGGAAACAATTCTCCCAGAACCACATAGAACTTCTCTACATATAGCAGTTGTCCTAAAGATACAGGGTAAAGTAGTAAGGGGAGGAAAAGAAATCTAAGAAGTAGATATTAATTCTTAAAATACAAGTAGGCATAGCTCCAGAGGAAGTTCAAGTAGGTATTGGTGCTTAATTCTTAGAAGCAAAAAATAGGGCTTGTAATTTAGAAGACGCTCTAATTTTGTTTATGCTCTATTGTTAGATCCTTGAACACATTAGCTGTCACAGGCATAAAACAGAACAGTGGCAGCTAGGTGGTACAGTATACACAATGCCAGACATAATCAGAAATACTTGAATTTCAAATTCCTTTTTTATGCTTATTAGCTGTGTGGCCCTGGGCAAATCACTTCCCAGACCCTTAGATTCCTCATCCAGAAAATGGAAATAATAGCAGCACCTACCTCACAGAGCTGTCATGAGGCTCAAACAAGACAGCATGTAAAAGTCTTTGCAAATATTAAAGCTTATTATTAATATCATCACCAATATTATTAGTAATCTCGAAAATAATAGTCCACCATCTTTTGGTTGATCAGATGGAGGAAATGACTGTTGTTAATTAGGACCCTCTGGATTCTAAATCAACAACTTTCTTGGGAAAGGGTTTAGGGAGTGGGGTCAGAAATCATCCAACCTTTAGATGTAACAGAGCTTGAATAGCAAAAAAAAAATGCATACTTCCTCCAGATCTCTAAAGGGCAGAGCTAAGCAGGCTAGAAGTGACCTCATTTAAGGAAAAGTAGCTTTTAGGGCTTTAACATAAAGATCCTATGATCTATCTTTTACACCACATTCCGTTCCTCTCTCTCTCTCTCTCTCTCTCTCTCTCTCTCTCTCTCCCTCTGTCTCTCTCTGTTTCTCTCTCTCCCTTCTTTTCTCTCTCTCTTTCTTTCTCCCTCCTCCCTTCCTCCCTTCCTCCCTCCCTCTCTCTCCCTCTCTCTCTCTGTCTCTCTCTCCCTTCCTCTCTCTCTCTCCCTTTCTCTCTCTCTTTCTCCCTCCCTCCTTCCCTCCTTCTCCCTCCTCCCTCCCTCTCCCTCTGTCTCTCTCTCTCTCTCTCTTCCTCTCTCCCTTTCTCCTTCTCCCTCTCCCTCTCCCTCTCTCCTGGGGTCAAAGGAGCATTGCTTGGTTCATTTCTCTTTATTTTAAAGGTTCATGACAAGCACTGCTAGACCTAGGATGGGTATTAATTGGCAATTCATTATCATCTTCTCTGAAACAATTATCTCTTGCATATGTTTCACATTACTGTTAATGATTCTACGTTTATTTTACAGAAATTAAGAAAGAAACCATACAGATTTTTATGTTTGAACTGAACTAGAGATTTCCTCTTGAGAGCTCTTTTGCTTGTTAGCCCTCATTAAATACCACTCACCCAAGAAAAAGTGTTTATTTAATAATTGTGAATTCATTTTCAGCGTAAAGGGTAGTCTGTTAACCATAGGAATAGAGGTCCCCTAGGTCAAAAGAATACCAGGCCTTAATAGCATTGTTAACATTTCTTTTTTTGGTAGAAAGGTATAAATAGGCAAGAAACTGGTCAAGAAAATCAGGGAATCTGAATAGCTAATTGTACAAGTAGCAGAGAAGATTCTCAAATTTACAAACTTATGCATTTCTACCCCTTTACTTTTGATTGGTCCTTATTTTGATATGCAGTTGGTAGACAGACCCTTGGACCCAGTTCACTCTGAAGTCCAAGGATTGAACAACAATGGGTCCCTGCCCAACCTCCACTCACTGGCTGTTTTTAGACCCTACTGGCTTAGAGAGAATGTCAATAGTAACAGCTTCTCTTCCAAACAACAGCCCTGAGGCTCCTGTCCCTCCCAGTGTGATTTATCTATTTTTTTTCCCCTTTCTATTAAAGGGGCCACCCCCTGACTACTTTTTAAAGAGGCCTATTCACTGAATGTGCATTACCTCACTTTAAGTGAGTACCTGAAAAGGCCTTAACCTAAAAGGCCAATATCTCCCATTGTATCCTGGGCCATCTCCAGTCATCCTGATGAATATCTGGTCACTGGATCCAGATGGCTCAGGAGGAGAAATGAGGCTGGTGACCTTGCACAGCCCTCCCTCACTCAATATAGAATCAAGTACAAGTTATGTCATCATTTCTCTGATGTCATGGTCCTCTTCGAAAACAAAGGGTGAAAACAATCAACCAACACCAACCTAAACCTGGTACATCAGGCATTACCAATGGATCTAGAGCTGAGCAGTAGGAGGAGAACAAACTGGATTGCCTTTGAGAAATTGTACAGTGTTTTGAAAAAACCCAATTTTCTCTTTGAAACAAAGGCTCATAATTTTAATACTAATATTTTTCTGGGAGTTCTTTATTTGCTTGACTCAGTGAAAGGCAGTATTTAAAAAAATAAAGTTGAAGATCACACAAAGGGCAGTGGAAAGGTGCATTTTACACATACATGCACACACGCACACACAAAAAGTACTTTAATAGGAATGAATTGGATAGTGTCTTAGTTAATATGGTCAGAGATCTATAACTGAGGGAAAAAGGTAAATTTCTTATGTGTGCAGAGCAAGGGATAACTGATGGACAGTCTACGTATTCCACTGGCATCCATTCAATGTCAAAATTGCTAGAAGAGGCCTGCTCCCTCCCATTCCCCTCCTCCCCTGCAGAGGACATTGAATGATGACACTGTGGAGGTTTTCCAGGAAGTACATAGACAAGTCAGCCATGAAATGTTACCATCTTCATCATAAGAGAAAAAGTACCTTCAGTGCTGAGATCATAAATTCCTTGAAGTAGTATTTGAGTACATTAAGAACTAGTTATTAATGATCAATACTTAGATATTATCAGGGGTCTCTAAGATTGTAAATATATTTGTTCTTAATTTATTATTTTGATATCAGTTGTATCTAGGTCCTGTCCATGTCAGACATTCTTTATTTTATCTAAAATAAGTGCTCTACTTATATTGTGGATACTTAATTCATATTTGTTGTATTTTATTTGCTTACTGGAGTTAGAAAGGCATCAGATAATCTAACCCAATCCCCTTATTATATAGATGGGAAAATGCTGAGAGATAATGTAAAATGTTCAGGACAGGGACTCATATCTGAGTCTGTGCAAATTATTCCACTCAACCTGTTACATTTGCTGGCTAGCTCTAGACACCCAATGATACTCATGTATTATTTTTCATGAAAATGTCCACACAGGCCATCTCATCCTTTTCCTGCCCTGTTCCTTCACACCAGACCAGAAACCTGAAACTTCATTCATAGGGCTTCCTGAATACATGTCCCAGTCTTCGGGGAAATCAATCCACTTATATTTGGGGCTCCTGCCTCAAGGTCTGACCTAGTTGCTCTGATTTGTGACTGAGCCTATGATTAACCAGCACAATTAATTCACTATAGTTACTGGCTGGTGTAGATACTAGACACTGCTTTAGCTTCACATTCCTTCTAGACATGCAGCCATCTACCCTTACTACCCTCCTAAAACTTTCACCTCCCAGGATAAAACTTCCTTTTCTGGTCCTCTCTTCCGTGATACATGTCTTCTTTCTCATTAGAAAATAAATCCTGGAGGATAGTTATTGTGTCTTTCTGCTTCTATCTTTGTCTTTCTCTGTCTATCATATCTTTGTATCACCAGTGTTTGGCACATAGCAAGCAATTAAATGCTTTTCATTCATTCTCAGAACTAGTAAATGATAGTGTATATTCTAAGAAATGGTATCCCAAAATATTTAGAAATTCACAGAAATTGGAGTCATTTATATTCTTTAGGCATCCAGTTTACTTGATCATGAGCTGTGACCTGTCCATTGGTAGATGTCTCATATTTTTGCACATAACTGGAATTCTAAAATTGCAAAAATTCTGTAATAAGCATCTGGAAAGTTAACTTTTAGAGCATTATTTTAAGCCTGAAAAAGGATTATTGATGGGAAGCATTTTTTTCTTGACTGTGCTGTCTACTAGGAATCTGTTCAAGGAAGTGTGTTCATTAATAACAGTTATTGAAGATTATTTCTCTAAACACATGTTTAGTAATATTCTCAGCTGGTGACAGGTTAAAGCTTTCTGAATTGAATAATTCTTATTTGATGATGTATAGTGAAGAGTTACTTAAATTCTTCTGGATTTCCCTTCTTCCAGGGTTACCTAGAAGGGTGCCTTATGAATTTATTGAAGTGTCCTCTTTTAATGCATTAAAAAGAGAGAGAGAGAAAAAAGACATCCAGATTTTCCCAGGGCTCTGTTCCATAGGATTAATTTGGGAACTTTGAGGGTTCAAATCTATGAAGTCCTTGACTTATTCCTAAGGATTAATTTGGGCCCTGAGAGAAGCTGGCTTTGTGCCTCCAATTTTTCCAAGAGTAATGTCTTTTCCTTTCTTTTAAAAAATGTTTTCAAATATCATCATATCATATGAAACCATTAACATTTTTCCTAGAAGTTTTCTCCAAAGGTTATTTCATTTTTGGTGTCTGGTCAAGGATTTTTTTCCCCCTTGAGAAAGGGTAGGCATTTACTACAGTCTTCTACCTACAAAGACATTTTACCCCATAGAGGAAGATGAAATGTAATTACACAACAATACGGCACCTGAGATCATTGCTAGTAAGATTTTTGAAGCAAGTTTTTTAATTAATGCTTCCAGGAGGTTTAGAACTATAACTAGCAATTATTGTACCTCAGACAAATCTATTTTATTTGAGGAAGTGAGAGTCAAGGTAAAGTAAAAGACAGTATGATCATAAGTGCCATTGAACTGAGAGAAGGCGTGACCTGGCTCTCAGAGAGTCTAACCCTCAATCCCCCTCAATCCAAGGATATTTGAGGGAGAAGGAGAGGATAAAAGGTCTCAGATTGGTTAAGGGACTCTTATGGTGGCAGCCTGGGAACAATTACACTGCTTAAACAGGTGTTTGCCATAGGGAGGAATCACCTTTCTATCACCAAATATTTTACTGGTGATATTAATAATAACTATTCTATGTTACTACTAATAAAAAATCTATTTAGTGCCAGGCTATTGTGCTATTATGTGCTAGACAACATCCTAAGCACTTTATAAAAACTCCCTCATTAGATCCTCACAACAACCCTATGAGGTGCTATTATTAATATTTTAATAATTTTAACATTTTAACAACTGAACAACTGAAGAAACCGATGTTGTTAAGGCAGATGTTAAGTGACTTGCCCAGGGTCACGCAGCTAGTCGATGTTGGAGGCAAATTTGAACTCAGGTCTTTCAGACTCCAGCCCTAGTGCTCTATCCATTGTGCCACTTTTCATCTCACAGTAGTCTTAGTATTGAGAAGGGTTTTTTTATTTTACCTCATACTATTTATAGTTTTTTGTTGCAGTGTTAATTAGTTGTTATTGTTAATAAGAAGTCATTACTACCTTAAAATAAATTTGTATCATATATACATATATGTATGTATGTATGGAAACAATGGCTGTAAACTATTTAAAGCATCAACAATTATTCAAACATAATTTCACCATAATTTAATTTTGCCTTCTTAAAGTCATCATTTCATAATTTCACCTTAGCCAGAGATTCACTTAGAAATGCAATTCTTCTCAATATCTGCAAATTAATTTATACACTTCAAATTTTACATTAAATATTATTCTTTCAGATTCAAAATTGCAAAATACAGATCTGCTCTAAAAAGGATCAACATGCAAAGGATGCTGTTAAAAATTCTGCCCTTTTCCTTTCCTTTTTCTTTTCTTCTTGTTTTCCTTTTTCTCTTCTTTCTGTTCCTCCTCTCCTCTTCATATCTCAAATGTGGCAATTAGGGATTGCTGTTACTTTCAGTCAACTTGCTTCTTTCTCAAACAACTAGCAACTAGATTTCAATCAACTAGTTTGGAAGAGAGAGCCTTCAGTTGTATTTCTACATGTTTGGTTCTTGGATCTACTTCTCTGACTTCATCTAGGGAAGTGTGGATTTATCTTTTCATTCATCAGATTGCTTAGCTTGTTTTTCCTTTACCTGCTTCCCCTAGCAGTTTATGTTCATGTCATTGACTATGTGCCTTATTGATTTACCTCTCCCAAGGTCAATGATTTACAAAGAATTTAACCAGATTAGATAAAAGGTTATAGAAGCTCAAGTATTACCTTTACATAATGTAGCAATAGAATATATATTCCTTGGACCCAGACCCTTTCAAAGCAGGAAATTTTTCTAAGTTGGAGTTAATTTACTAACCCTTGTTACAACTACGTGCTCTAATCCCTGGATCATGGGACAATATGGATTGACATGTATTGTAACTACCCCAGCTTCCAATAAAACTGAAGTTGGATGTGTGCAGTTAACATCACTGGGATAAAGGGCTATAGAAACTGTGGTTGTATTTCTTCATTACAGCTACATTGAAAGATGGGAGACTATAAGGGATCCTAACTCTTTCACATCATTTTATTCTTCTCACTTTATTTCCTTTAGACCCATAATAGAATTTGATGGGTTTCCCCATGGAAAAGTAGCCCTTGTCTGCTACCAAAGCCTTTTCAAAAGCAAGTGACCTAAGGAGAAAGTGAGTGAATTGCAACATACATAAGTGACATTGTTTTTCTCTTAATCTCCTTGAAAATTCTGTACCCCAGGGATGTCTTATGCGTCTGTACTCTCTGTGATGTGCATAGACCCAGATGAGTCACACCACATCTGTTACATACTGCATTCCGTGTACCAATAAAAGATGTTTGCGATAATACAACAGTTGCAACAATAACTACAAATTCCATAAGTGCAAGATAAAAATAACAAAATCTGTGATGCATCAATAATGAGTAATGGTGCCTTCTATGACATGCTCTTACACGACCCATTTATGTTTTTGAAATAATTATATGTTCTTTAAGATTATAGTGATCAGATGTTTCATTTTGCTGGAAACTGTTTTATGAATGTTTGATATGGCTTTTTCAAAGAGAAGATGCCCTTATCCCAAGAGAACAAGGAAGAAACCTCTTAGGAAGGAACAGATGTTTCTATCCTAGGAGTCAGTGCCCAAAATGTTCAAAGTGGCAGAACAGCCTGCATATAGGATATTATCAAGAGATTTCCCAGGATCATCTTCAACAGTAGAAGCTAACAAAAATGACCTGATGCTGTGCTAAACATAGTTATCATCCCTTTTTTTCTGAGAGGAAAAAAAGCAAATGAAGCATACTTCAATATCCATTCAATAGATTAAACAAATTATTCTGGTACTAATGTCTACGACATTAGTCGTACTGTGTGTGTGTGTTTGTGTGTGTATGTGTATGTATAAAGCACAATTATACTGTCAAAAATGTAAGTAGAACTTATAGCCACTTCCTTGCTAACTCTGCTGTGGTGAAAGTGTTTTTGTAGAACCTACCCCTACCAAAGCTTATCCATAGGTTTTCTACTGTGATAGTACCTGATGAGGTCTAAATACTCATCATTTGTCAAAGGACACTTAAAATTCGGTGTATGAGGTAAGCCTGTTAAAATTCAAGTTAGGGTTTATCAAAGGATCATCAATTTAGAGGTAAAAAAAGACTTTATTTAAATAGCTAATTCAATACTTCATTTTGCATGGAAAGATTGTGACTTGCCCACTGTAGCACATAAACAAAAAAGCTGATAAACTCAGAACACTGGCCTTCCATTCTAGTTTCCTTTCCTTATACTGCTGTGCTCCATTATCTTTATATTCCTCATTAAACTGCAAGATTTTCCCAGACAGAGCCTGTCTCTCACTCATTACTGTATTTTAGCTTGTCTTTTCTATAAATTTTTATGCACTTTATAAATTTATATTTGTATAAATATAAGATAAAAATGTCATAATTTTAAAATAAATTTCTATAAAATTTTTACAATTTAAGTATCACAACTATTTCAACAAGTTAACAACTCAATAAAAAGTGTAATTAACATTATTACTTTTCATTTTTTAAAAGAATATAAACTTGAACAAAATAATAATTTCTTTTTGACATGCTGTATAGCTACTTAAAAAGTTTTGTTGCCTTATCCAATCATTCTTTTCCATTCTTGAACTCAGAATTTAAGAGTATTTCATGGAGAATCTGGTTTCTAGGCAAGTTTCTATATTATAGTGGATTCCAATTGTTATGCTAAGGGTGTTTGCATCTTATTCTAAAGGCAACGGGGAATCCTTGAATGTTCTTGAGCATGAGAGTTGTGTGGTCAGATCTATGTCTTAGGAAGATTATTTCAACTACTACAGGGGAGATAGATTGTAGAGGAGAGAAAAGTGGTATATGGGAACCCAGTTAAAAAATTCTTGATAATATAAAAGAGTAAGTAGGCTAGGGTGGTGGAAAGGTGAATAGAGAGAAGGTGAGCAACATTCAAAGCACCGTGGAGGTAGAATCAACACAATTTGGATACAGGCTGTCTCACACTCTCCTGCTTTCTTTATATACATATATATATATATATATATATATATATATATATATATATATATACACACACACATATATATATGTATATATATGTGTGTGTGTGTGCATGTATGTGTGTGTGTGTATATATGCACACACACTATATATATACATACACATATATACATATATACACGCACACATATGTAGTCTCTATCTGTAGATATAGAGATATATATTTGAGGGGGTAGGTAAAGGTGAAGACAGAATTAAGGTGGACTGTAAAGTTACAAACTCAGGTAACTATTTTCCCTCAATAGAAATAGGGTTGATTGAATTTGGGTGGAGTTTAGGGGAGAGAAAAATGAATTCCTTTTCAAAGGTGTTGATGGTAAGAGATTATTATTAAGAGATTTGAGCTGCATATATATAGAATTGGTAGTTATTTATGCAAAAATGGAACTATATAGAGAGAAGAAGACAGGGCCTATGACAGTTTTTCACAGAGGCAGAAGATACTCAATCATCAGGCATGGAGAGGGGAGAGAAGGGAACAAGCATTTATTAAGCACCTACTATGTGTCAGTCCCTGTGCTAAATACTTTACTAATATTATGTCATTTGATCCTTACAACACCTCTGGAAGGTAGGTCCTTGCTATTATCATTTCCATTTTACAGTTAAGGAAACTGTAAGTGATTTGTCTGGGGTCATACAGCTAGTAACTGTCTGAGACTCGATTTGAACTCAGGTGTTCCTGACTCCAAGCTCAATGCTCACATTCTATCACTTAACTGACAAAGGGAAGGTCAGACAAATAGCAGGGGAACTAAGAAAGAATAGCATTATCTGAAGCCAAGGGAGAAGAGCATAGTGGCTGAGAATACAAAGGTTGTTGCTTTAGCAATTGAGATGATTTTGTTAACCGGTTTAATCACTATTAATCTACTTGATCTAGTTATAGCAAGAAAAAGGTGAAAATTAAATCTGGGATAATTTGATAGTTTGATAGTTATATGCATCTTTACCCCTAAGATTAGAGGTAAATGAGACAAGACATAGCAATCAATCATAGTACAATACATATAAGCATATATTTAAATGTATATACGCATATATGTATATGTATGTATATATGTCGTACATATACATGTGTGTATTGTTGTTGCTCAGTTATGTCAAACTCTTTGTGAGCCTGTGGACTGTATTTTTCTTAAGATTTTCTTGGCAAAGATACTGGAGTGGTTTGCCATTTCCTTCTCCAGTGGATTAAGGTAGTTTTTTCCTTTATAAAATGAGCTGGAGAAGGAAATGACAAACCACTCTAGTATCTTTGCCAAGAAAATCCTTAATGGGGTTATGGATAGTCAGACATGACTGAAGTGAATGAGCAACACCAAAAAGGGCAAACACAGGTTAAGTGACTTGCCCAGGGTCACATAGCTAGTAAGTGTCTGAGGCCAGATTTGAACTCAAGTCTTTGTGACTCTAGGCCCAGTCTGCTATCCGCTGACCCACATAGCTGACATATATAAATTATATATGTACATATGTGCAGGTACACGTATATATGTATACACTCACACACAACGGCCAACTAAATAGTGTAATGATTGTGTTTGATTTAGGCTTACGATTTCACTGATGCTCTTTGGTAAGGATCCCTTTACTTCTCAATTATAGATCAGCAACTTCCCTGCAATTTAATCTTTGAAAGTCTCCTGGAGCAATGAGACATATCAGTGTGTGTGGGAGATAGGCTTTGAACATGTCGTCTGTCTTCTAGCCTGGTTCTGGCCCTTAGCACACACTAGCTCTCATTAGTTCGTGTATTAAGGATAATGGTGATGTTTAAGGACTTAACAGAGTTAATATATTTTAAAGAATTTATACAGGTGCTTTCTGTTTCTGTCGTGAAATGCTTGGACATGTTAATTTTCTAAAATATAAAATAAAAGGACTGTGAGTGACAAGTCATTTTGTCTATCCTACTTTCAGATACGAATATTTTAAAACCATCTCTGTTTAATGAAATTATACACTTAAAAAAAAGAAAGGCTGTGAAGCTGTTCTCCATGACTCATTCATTGCTTCATAAATTTTGCTGTTGTTCATTTGATCCATCATGTCCAACTCTTCATGACCCCCATGGACCATAGCATGCCTGACTCTTCTGTCCTCTACTGTCTCCTGCTGTCTATGTGAGCTCATGTTCATTGCTTCCATCTCATGACACTATCTATTAATCTCATCCTGTACCTTTTCCTTCAATCTTTCATAACATCAGGGTCTTTTCTAGTGAATTCTGTCTTGGTAATAAGTGTGCAAAGTATTTAATCTTCAGCTCCAGTATTTCCTCCTTCCTGTGAACAGTCAGTGTTAAAGAATTAAGTACTGATTGGTTTGATCTCCAAGGCACTCTCAAAAGACTTCTCTAGCACCTAATCTCTAGTTTGAAGGCATCAGTTCTGCAGTGCTCAGTTTTCCTTATAGTCCAACTCTCACAGTCATGTATAGCTACTGGAGAAAACATAGTTTTGACTATGTGAACCTGTGTTGGTAAGGTGGTTTCTTTGCTTTTTGGTATCCTGTCCAGATTTGCCACAGCTTTCCTTCTGAGGAGCAAGTGTCTTATAACTTTGTGTCTGCAGTCACAAGTTGAGGCCAAGAATCTAAAATCTGACATTGTTTCCATTTCTTCTCCCTGTGTTGGCTAGAAAGTGATGGCACTAGATGCCAAGATCTTAGGTTTGTTTGTTTGCTTTTTTTTTACAGTAAGCTTCAAGCCAGCTTTTTACATTCTCCTCTTTCATTCTCATCAAGAAGATTCTTAATTCGTTTTCACTTTCTGTCATCAGAATGGTATCATCTGCATATCTCAGATTGTTGATATTTCTCTTGGAGATCTTAATTTTGGCTTTTGATTCATTTAGCCTGACATTTCACATGATATACTACTATGCATATAAGTTAAATAAAGAAGGTTAAAAATATACAGCCTTGTCATACTCCATTTCCAATCTTAAACCAATCAGTTGCTTTAACTGTTGTTTAACTGCATGCAGGTTCCTCAGGAGACAGATATGATGATCTGATACTCCTACCTCTTTGAGGACTTGCCACATTTTGTTGTGAACCACACAAGGACTTTAGTGTAGGAAATGAAGCAATAATAGATCTTTTTCTGGAAATCCCTTGCTTTTGCCATAATCCAGTGAATGTTGGTAACTTTGTCTCTAGTTCTTTTGCCTCTTTGGCTAATCTTTGGGTAATTCTCAGTTCACATATTGCTGAAACCTTGCTTGCAGAATCTTAAGCATAATCTTTCTGGTGGGTGAGATGAGTGCAATTATTCAATACTTTGAACATTCTTTGGCATTACTCTTCTTTAGCACTGGTGTGTCAACTGGTCTTTTCCAATCCAGTGGTCACTGTTGAGTTTTCCAAATTACTAACGTATTGAGTTCAGCACTTTAACAGCATCATCTTTCAGAATTTTAAATAACTAAGATGGAATTGTCACCTCTACTATTCTCATTGTTAGTAATGCTTCCTAAGGTCCACTTACTTGACTTCATTCTCCAGGATATCTAACTCTAGACCACACTGTCATAGTTATTGGCATCGTTAAGATCTTTTTATATAGTTTTTCTTGCTACTTCTTTTTAATCTTTTCTACTCTTAAGTTCCTACTATTTTTGTCTTTTATCATGACATTTTTGGATGAAACATTCTTTTGATATCTAATTTGTTTGAACAGATTCCTTGTCTTTCACATTCTATCATTTTCTTCTTTTTTCTTATTGTTCATTTAAGAAAGCCTTCTCACCTTGCAGTTCTCTGAAAGTTTGCCTTCAGTTGGATATATCTTTCCTTTTCTCCTTTTCTGTTTTGCTTTCCTACTTTCCTCAGTTAGTTGTAAAGCCTCGAGACAGTCATGTTGCTTTCTTGCTCTTCTTTTCCTTTGGAATTTTTTTCTTGCTGCTTCACATACAATATTGTGAACCTTTATCCACAGTGCTTTTAGGCATTCTATCTACTAGATCTTATCTTTTAAATCTATTTGTTACTTCTCAGTTTCCAATTCTTTCCCACCACAAAAAAGAACTGCTACAAATATTTTTGTACATATAAGTCATTCTTCCTTTTCTTTTATCTCTAGGTGGTGCAGTGGATAGAGCACCAGGGCAGGAATCAGAAGGACCTGAGTTCAAATCTCACCTCAGACACTTGACGCTCACTAGCTGTGTGACCTTGGGCAAGTCACTTAACCCCAATTGCCTCATCCTGGGTCATCTCCAGTCATCCTGATGAATATCTGGTCACTGGATTCAGATGGCTTTGGAGGAGAAGTGAGGCTAGTGACCTGTACAACCTTCTCCCACTCAAAACAAGGTCAAGTGCAAGCCATGTCATTATTTCTCTGATGGCATGCTCTTCTTCAGCAATGAAGGATGAACACACACTCTTATTTGTTACTTCTACTTCATATTCATAAGGGATGTTACTTAGGTAACATAGGTTATGCCTATGGTCTGATGGTTTTCTCCAATTTCTTCAAGTTAAATCTGAATTTTGGGATGAGAAACTTGTGATCTGAGTCACAGTCAATTCCAAGTCTTATTTTAACTGACTGTACAGAGCTCTACACAGTTGGCAACAAAGTATAATCAGCTAGGCTATAGCTAGGTGTCACATTGTATATATATCCTATATACAAATCATATATAGGCTTGCTCAAGAAGACCAGAATTAAAATGTTGCCATATTATTTGTGTGACTCTGGGCAACTTAACCCTCTTTACCTCAGTTTCCCCAACTGTAAAATGAGCTGGAGAAGGAAATGGTAAACTACTCTACTCTCTTTGCCAAGAAAACCCTAGATGAGGTCTTGAAGAGTTAGATATAATTGAAACGACTGAATAACATATAATCAATCTGATGTCCATATTGACCATCTGGTGATGTCAACGTGTAGAGTACCTTTTGGGTTGTTGAAAAAGTGTTTGCTATGACCAGTGAATTATCCTGATAAAACTCCTGTTAGTCTCTGCCCTGCTTCAACTGCAAGACCAAACTTGACTTATTTCAATTTTCTTTTGTTTTCCTATTTTAGCATTCCAATATCCTATGCTGAACACCTTTTTTGTGTGTTATTTCTGCATGTAGGTTTTCATAGTTCTGGCTGCTACATCATCAGTGGTTGGAGCATAGATTACTGTGAGGTTGAACAGTTTGCCTTACATAGCTGTTATTCTGTCATTTTTGAGATGATAACTTATTACTACCTTACTAGATTTGTATTGACTATGAAGGCTACCCCACTTATTCCAAGGGATTCTTGCCTGCAGTAGTATATGTAAAGATTACTGAGTTAAATTCACCAATTCCTGTTCATTTGAGGTTGCAGACACCCAAGATATTGATATTTAATCTTTCCCCCTCCTATTTGACCACATAGATATTACATTTCACTTTCCTATGCAATATTGATCTTGACAGCATTGGACTTTCCTTTCATCACCAGACACATCCACAGCTGAACTTACTTCGCCTTTGGTCAGCCATTTCATTAGCACTAGAGCTACTTGTGGTTGTTCTCTGATCTTACCCATTAGAGTGCTGGACACCTGAACTGAAGGGCTCATCTTCTGGTGACAGATCTTTTATCATTTCAATTGTGTCCATAGAATTTTTTTGGCAAAGATACTGGAGTGATTTGCCATTTCCTTCTCCAGTGGATCACCTTTTGTCAGAACTCTCCTCCGTGACCTGTCCACCTACGGTAATCCTGCACAGCCTAGTTCACAGTGTCACTGAGCAATGCAAACACCTCTGCCATGACAATGCAATGATTCAGGAGGGGATCATAACCTTTACTGTAGGGAACATCCTCATTTCTTAGTGTCAGTTATATTTTTATTAAACAAATTAGTAGACATTTAATATGTTTGTTGAATTTAATTATATAGAAAAATTAGAGTGTGTGTGTGTGTGTGTTTGATTAGGTTGCAGGAGACAAGAACTCAGAAGATAGCCTCTTTTTTCTGTTAGTTTCCCTTACTACCACTAAATAGTTACATTTTAAACTCAAGAAAAATTTTGTCTTATGGAACTAAGACAGCTGAACTTTATATTAGTATTTTAATAGAAACTTATGACACATGATGTGAATGAGATTTTCATTATATTTTGCTATTTATTTGGCTTCAAACCAGTGGAACAAACTGAACTTGGCTTTACTATTTGTCTTCTAAAAAAAGATGAACTATGTATCCTTTCATTTTTTCATACACCTTGGTACTGTAATTCTGTTTATGGAAAAACAGGGGAGAGAGATATGAAATTATAAATATTTATGCAGTATGATATAGATGTCATAATATACATATTATACTATAATGTATATAGCACAGCATAACATAGTTTAGCTAGAGTGTTAATCTTGATATTAGTAGGACCTGGGTTTAAATGCCGCATCTAACATATTCTGCATGTTCTGGGACCTCAGAAACTCACTTCACATCTTAATATTCCTAGGCAACTTTTAGAGACTCTATATAACTTGGAGGGGAGTTGCTCATCTTCATTTCTAAAAATTTAATTACCCAGTAGGAAGTTCACTATACAGTTACTACCATAGATTCAGATCAGATAACACACACATGTGTACCTGTATATAGCTCTGTGTGTGGGTGGGTGTGTGTAGTGAAGAATGTAGATAAATATTCATCTATATCTGTCAAACCTAAGTGATTCCTCTTCACATGTCACCACAGAAATCTCATTCAATATATTGGGAGCCTCTGTTGGGCATTACAAGGGTACTAATGGAATACATGGCCAATAGATCATCACTCACTCTCATTACATAACCAGTCTATCATTTTTTTTGGATGATTCATTTTCCTGATTACCTAGTTTACTCCAGGTCTTCTCTTTCTTCTCCTCCTCCTCTATGTCCTCCAACTCATTTCTCTTCTTCTTTTTTCTTTTTCTTCTCCTCTTCCTCCTCCTCCTCCTTCTTCTTTCTATATCTCACTCTCTCTCACTCTTTCTCTCCCTCCGTCCTTCCCTCCCTCTCAAATGCTATAAGCTGCCTGCATGGACTATGTACTTCTTTACTACCCAATAAATTATATTCTTTTTTTCTTAATTTTTCAGAAACTGTTATATAACTTCCCCAATACACATCATCACTGTAATATTGGTATTTGAAAGATGGACTTTTGTTGCTGATAGAAACTGTGGATTATGAAAGAGTTTTGGAATTTTCCAGAGGCAATCCATTTCACCTTCTTTCTATTCTTTTGACATTTTGAGCCTAATTTATAGTCAGTTTTTGGTGTTTTTCTAGTATAGTCTGTTGGATGACCTGCATACATTATCCATCTAATCGCATATTGTAAACTGGGCAAGAGACATTCTTCATCCACTTGGTTTTTCCTGTGTCCTTAGTTGCCTGGTTTTTTGCTTGTTGCCTTACTAGTTTGTGGATCCAGATCTTATCCAGAAGGCTTTGTAGTGTTCTAAAATTTACCACATTCAACATGATCATCCATAAGTAGGGGTGTCTGGAGGACCTTACCATTTTTAGGGAATCCTTTTCCAACTTGAATTTCGCACTGGAAACCTTCAATGACAGTGCATGAGTATATGTCTCTTGGTTTTATGCCATCCTCCATATTAACTATTGCAGATCTTTAGAACATACAACATCTCTGTTAATTATGTTTTAAAAACAATACTGAAAAATCCTGATACATAAAAGGAAGACACCTCTTTAGAAAAGAGCTTTAAGATAGAATTTTGCTTTAGCAAATAAAATGTTTATATATATTTAGCTAATACTATTAACAGTGTGATGTTGTATTTTCCAAATCTTTCAGCCAATTGTATAATACTAAAGATGTGGATTACTCTGGAATATCACTTGCAAAATCCTTGCCTGTTTCCTGCTTGTAAATCTTATCAAGGATGTCTTTGATTTGGCCATAGGTGACTTGCATCAGTTTTTCTATATATCAAAAATAAAGCTTTTGAGTTAGCTATATAGTCATTGATGTCTTCTTAGTCAACCTGCCCTCCCCTGCATTGGAATTAATAAGGGTTTGGATTTTTTTTCAAGCTTTTGATATCTTTCCCTTCTTCAACCAGCTTGTGAATCAATCCCTCAATGCTTTTACAATTGTGATGATTCCTTCTTGGATCTTCTTTATGTACACTTTGGCTAATCCAGGTGCTTTTGCCAGTTTCTCTTCACCTTCTTCCTCTGTTAGCAATGTGATGTGAGGCTCTAAGCATGCTAGTACCACTACCTTTGACACTAAAAGGGTATCTTACAAAAATTTTTGCAGATCTTTTTCATCTCTTCTTATGTTGTCATTTTTTCATTATGTCCTTAAATGCCATTGGAGATGATTGCTCAGTTAGGTCTCTCAAATATATTCTTTAAATTGTTTTTTGTTTCTTTATTTCTTTCTGTTTTATGATACTATAATGTTCACAATGTTCCACCATTCTTTCTCTGTGAATTATATCTATAAACTAAGGTGATATTTAAAGTCTATTGATAACCATGTTGTGACAATTAATTTACATCAGTTAAACTTTTGCATGATATTGTAGTTGATACCAGTTCTTTTCTTAATTCCACATACTATTTTCATCATCACATACATGTTTAATTAGGAGTTATTTTAGTTAATGATATTTTTATCATTTTATTTTTCTAGCCTAAAACTAAATTTGATCTTTTTTCTGAACAAGTCAGTGATCTGACTATACACGACTAGATGACTCAGTACTGATTCTCACATTAGTAATATGTCATTTCCTGACATTTAAAACATCACTAATATTATTTTTGTGATATTATTTGGTCCTTACTATGTCTAGCATTTTCTGATTCTTTTCTTGAAGGAAATATACATAATCTAGAGGTTTAAAGCTTCTCCTTTTTATAAGTAGCCTCACATATATTTTGCACCAAAGTAATCTATCATATTGGATTTTATTTTCATTTGAAGTCTTATTAAGTTCTTTGTAATATTTCTCTAACTTTTCATCCTCTGTAAAGGACATTTGTGCTCAAGGATCAGTTATTTTCATGGCAGTTTTTTCATAAATCCATATTTTGAGTTCAGTAATGGAAAATGACTCAATGTCCTATAAAATTATTTTTCATGTTGCCCATGCTAAAACCAACATTGCCAACTTCTTTATCTGCTTCTTTGAGAAGAACCTATAAGCCACCTTTACCTTTAGTTCCTATTTTTTGGTTTTGTTCATAGTGAAAATATCAAGATTTTTTTCAGTTCTTTGAGTAGTATTGTTTGTTGATCATTAGAAAATATTACTTGTTTATCATTAGAAAAGAATCTCATGTTGAGAATTCCTAAAGCAAAGTCCGCAAACTCTGATACTTATGGCAGAGGGTATTCCTCCCCCCTTTAATACCCTTCTGAAGAAGCAGAAAACTTTTTAAAAAGTCAAGTTCATTTTATGTTTTGAAATATTTTTTTTCACAGCTTTCGATGCCTATGGAATTCATCTACCCAAACCTAAACACCCAAAAGATAAGCCTCTTTGTATTTAGCTAGAGTGGTCCTCAGAGAGCAGACATCATATATTGTCAGGGCTATACATAAAGTCTTTTCTACATGATGGTACCTACCAGAGTTGGATTTTGTTAACATAACCTTTGAAAACCCAGAGTCATCTCTTATGCCTTTATGAGCTACAGGAATAAGACTTTATTGTAGAAGGATCTTAAAGGGACATCCCAAAATAAATCTTTCAGACTCTCACAATAATGTCTTCATTACTAATAGTGGGTTCTCTTATTATGAACAACTTAATGTCTTTTTCTTTAAAAATTGTTTTCCAGATCAGTTGAAGTAATACAAATCTCTATGAACTTACTTGCCTAATTTTTTCAACAATGAGTTTTTCCACATTTGATAGTTTTATGAGTAAAAATGTAGTAATGTCAAAAGTGTTCTTTAAATTTCTGCAATCATTAGTTCTTTTGGCCATTTTCATGTGATGATTAAAGAGTTCCCCCACACTGACAGAATTACAGATTTTCAAATATTTGTATTATTTTGTTCCTAATGTTCAAGCACTTGTTTTGTTCCCCAACTAATCATCCTAAACTATTTTCAATATGGTACTGTAGCCTCGTGGCTCTACAGCTACTGCCTCCTGGCTCTACAAAGTGTATAAATACTCTGAGGGTGAGGTGTACAGACTGGGAGTGTTTCTTTGGCTTGAGAGACTCTTGGAAGTCCCCTTCCCCAGCTAAAACACAGAAGTTGATGCTTTGCTTTCTGGTAACTGTGAATGTATGTAATGGTCAGACATTTTGGAAGCATGTCTGACTTTTGATTTCTCTGTATTTTCTCCAAAATTTTGACTTTGATATTCTCTGATACCTCTGCTTGATTAAAGTGATTGTTTGACAGTTTCTTTCCTTTTATGAATGCAGATCTAAGAACCTGTGATAGCAGGTCCCTCTGTGTATGTTGAGGTGCTTATTGTTACAGTATTCTGGAAGAATGAATTTTCCAAGTTTACTGATGTCTTTAATCAACACTTTTCAATAGTGACATGCCAAGTTGAAGCTATATTACATGAAATGGTAGTGAGGCACCCATAAAGGGAAAGTATAAGGTCAAAACAACTCATAACTTTGGAAGGATAGGGCATCAATATCTTTATTCTGAAAAATCCTCAGAAAGTTCATTACGAAGTGTGTTCATCCTTTGTTGCCAAAGAAGACCATGCCATCAGAGAAATGATGACATGATTTGCACTTGACTTTGTTTTGAGTGAGGGAGGGCTGTGCAGGTCACCAGTCTCACTTCTCCTCCAGAGCCATCTGAATCCAATGACCAGATATTCATCAGGATGACTGGGGATGACCCAGGATGAGGCAATTGAGGTTAAGTGACTGGCCCAAGGTCACACAGTGAGTATCAAGTGTCTGAGGTGAGATTTGAACTCAGGTCCTCTTGACTCCTGCACCACCTACAGAGTAGGGCATCAGTGTCAGTAATGGAAAAGTTGTTTCCATACTTAGCTGAGTTTGCTTCTTACAGGGCATGTAGCATTTCAGGTGAAGGTCAATTTCCTGAAACCCATGGGTTAGTTCTTCAATAGATAGTTGCAATCTCCAATACCTCTAACCTTAGGCTTTGGCTAGGTACTGTGGTGCTCTTTCATAAAGGGCAGAGACATTTTGCCTAGGATTAGCAGAAGCCTTTCTAGATCTGCTCAATCAGGGTCTTGAACAGTCAAGGATGGGAGAATCATAGCCCTCTCCTCTTCCATAACTCTTCTGGGTATAAAGTCGGCATTTTTCACTGAGGGACCAAATCCCAAAGTATGGTGCTGACTCAGTACATTTCTGAAATTTCTGTTGCTCTATGCAAATTTACCTTCCTTTGGAGAGGAGAAGGAAGTAGAGGGGGGAGCAGACAGGAGAGGAGGAGCTGAGTTACCCAGCTAGCTGGGTCCCCATTCAGCCAGCTGCATCTACTCACGGGATCGTGTTTGTCTTTCATTGCCAAAGAAAACCATGCCATCAGAGAAATGATGACATGACTTGCACTTGACTTTGTTTTGAGTGAGGGAGGGCTGTGCAGGTCACCAACCTCACTTCTCCAGAACCAATTGAATCCAGTGACCTGATATTCCCCAGGATGACTGGAGATGACCCGATGCACTGGGGGAATGACAACACAAAAGGAGTCAGGAAAACCAAGGATTGGGAGACACCAGGGGAAACCAAGTAGAATTACAGATGGAGAGTGACTGAGCTGGAAACCTAATTTCTGCCCTCTATGAAAGAAGGCCTTGGGAGGAAGCCATCTGGCAGCCTTGTAATTAGAGAGGATAGGAGGCTGGGGAAGGTGAGAAGGTTTCTTGTGTATTCTACCTGTTAGCAGAATGATGAGATTAGAAGTGATTGGTTTATCTTGGGTGGGAGTCTTGTTCCACAGTATTGAAACCAAACAGAGCTGCAGATTGAGAGTGATGGAGAAGTAAGTTGAAGTGGGTTGTGACAAGTTTGTTTTGGCCCTGTTGAGTTTGAGGATGGGAAGAGAGTATGTCTTCTAAAGAGTATTAAAAGATGAAAGTAGGGAAGGAAGAGATCTAAAATAAAAGGGAGTTTAACAATGGAATTAGAGATACTTGAGGGCACAGTGAGACCATGTGGCCTCAAGGCAAGAGCTTCCCTATCCCTGCACTAGGGACTGGGCCAGCGTAGGACTTTCCTCATAGAAACTCTATGTGTTCAGAAGCTCAGGTATTAAATCCTCATCTGAAAAATGAAAAAAAAAGAAGACACATAGAGGTTAGGTTACTTGCCCAAACCCACAGAGTTATTAAATGTTGGAGCCAAGAATCAAATTTATTTTCTCACTTTGAATACAATCCTTTTCCCACTATTTCAGGCCAGCACAACATACAGCCCCAGACATCTTGTGGTTCACCAAATGATGTCAAGAGACTCACAAAAAATGTAGGATTCCTACAGCGCACTCTCTTGTCACGTGACCTGCGGCAACCACCTGCTGTCAGTCTGTCTCCAGTCTAACCTATCCATGACCTGAAGAAGTGTAGCCTATTTTAGTTTTGACCCCTTCCTGCTGCCAGGTTGTGCAGGTCTGTGTTATTCTATAATGCCTTTCCGTATTACGAAGGTGATGTTAGACTTGTCTTACTTTTTATATTGTCTCCTGTTCCTCATAAAATTCCTCACATTATAGTTTTTCAAATATTAATTCTGTTTGAAACACTGAGACTTTTACTAGAAGACTTAGAATGTTGACATTGTTTCTAAAAGTACTTAATTGTTTTCTTCTCAGACTTTCCTACCCACCATGGATTACCTAAATATCCCTGGTAAATATCCATGGAAAAATAGATAGCATACATCAGAATGTGGGGGTATGTGGGGGTAGGAGATACTTTACCATTAATTACAATAGTTTAATAAAAATGTTCGTATGATAGGGACACTAATAATATTATTTGGCAGCTATACAACTCTATCTGGATTTTATCTCATTAATTACCACCAAACTCTTAGGGAGTCAATTAACATTTGTTGATGAGAAAAATAGTAGCTCAGAGAGAATATATGCCTTGCTAAATGTCATGCAAAGATTTAGAAGCCAAAATTTGAGCAGTTCCTCTCAATATCCTCTCTAGCCTCTCTATTCCTGACTCTCCAAAATTTCCTACCGTACCTCCGCTAGTGTTCCCTGCCCTCACTCCTATTTTGAAGACAGGTATTTTGTTTCTAAGTATATTTGCACTCCCAGAGCTTAGGATAGGGTTTGGAACATAGTAAGCTCTTATATATGCTTGTTAAAATGAGGAGGTTTTAAAAGTTCTGTTTCATAATTTGCCAGTTTTAACATTTTTTAAGGATGGGGCTCAATCAAGTATTTGTTGATCATATACTATGTAGTGTGTGTTAGGTATTTATGAAAAATACAAAAAGAATGTTGAAACCAAGCTGAGAAGACTAATCCAGAACACGGGAACCTCTAAAAACAATTTGAAGCAACCAAGTGCTGTGGGGAATAGAGCATTGGATCCAAGAGTCGGGAAAATATGAGTTTAAATCTGGCCTTAGAAACTTGTTTTTCACACACACATACATATACACACTCACACACTTAGCTTCTTTATTCTCTTAAGTGTGTAAGTCTAGACCTAGATCCTTACTAGCTGTACAATCCTAGGCAAGTAATTTTATACTGTCTGCCTCAGTTTCCTTATCTGTAAAATGGGAAGAATTGTAGCACCTTCCTTTCAGGGTTGTTGAGGATTAAATGAAGTAGTATTTGTAAAGTATCTATAATAGTATCTGGCATATAGTAAATACTTAACAAATGCTAATTTCTTTCCTTTCTTCCTACCCACTAAAAGTATTAGGCTTACAGAAGGGAGAATTCCATATACTCTGAGAAGCATAAGATAATGGAAAAAGTGAGGTGATATGGAATCAGGGAAAGAACCTGAGTTGATACTTCCTGTGTGACTTTGAGTAAGTCATTTATCTTCTGTTGATCTCAGTTGGCTCATTAGCAAAATTAAGACATTGAACAGATGATCTTGAGGTTCCTTCAGACTTGAAATTGTATTATCCTAATCCAAGGGTCCTTAATCTTTTTGTGTATACCATTGACTTCTTAGGATTTTTTATCTTCATAATTGTTTTATACATGAAGTTAAAATACAGAGGATTCTAACAGTTACTAAAAATAAAGATGTAATTTCCTCCCAACCACCATCCAAGTTTAAGGACTCCCTGAAACCTACCTACCATTTAAAAAATTCCTATCTTCATCAGCAAAGGGTTTATGCTTCTTGAGCTGAGTCTTGAGAGATGAATAGAATTTGATTAATTTAGAGTTAGAAAATGAGAACACTCAGTAAAGCACACTGCATGAAGTCCCTTCTCTTTGTATCTCCACTCCTACATAGTGCCTGGCACAATGCAATCAATGCAAGCTGATCAAGTAAGAGGGCACTTAAAATCTAGGCCTTCTGCCTTTCTTTCCAAATGAAACTACATTAGATAATCCTTGTCTAAACTTTTTAGATAGTTTTCATTTGTATTAGGTTTTTCTCTGCGTTTAGGTGTGAAGGTGACTTGTACACATAGTTTTATCATGTTAGTCTTTGGCCAGTCCACTGTTTCACACAGAGAATATATTCATGAGTTGTTTCTGTTGTCTACTCTAATGCAGTTTCCCTTCCATGATAGAAATACTCCATTTTTGTTTGTTTGTTTTTTTACTGAGGATTAGACTATGAAAGATGCTAAAGGAGAATAGTTTTATAATATTCTTAGTTATTAAAAGGGATAATTTTAAAAATATTCCTTATTTATGCTCTTTCAAGAGAAGGCAGAGAGGGAATTTCAAATCTTGTCGGATAATGTTTTTAATGGGATAAGTGATTACTTCTCTTTTCAAGGTAGACTTATGGATAATATAGAGAAGTATGTGCAACAAAACAGTAAATACTCTTTATGCTTACAAATATCCCTCCTAGGTTTTGTGAATTTAACTTCAGTCTTTATGGAAAATTCAATAAAGGGAACATTGTAAACTTTATCAAGATAAGCTTATTGAAATGAATAAATTTTTTATATTACATCATTCTGAAAGGGTTTTATTTCTTACAAAAAATAATGAAAATGCACTGAAACTGGAAAAAGAAGAGTTTTCCTTGGATTTTGCTCAATTCATCACCATAAAGATATTTTATCAAAGATAAGACAGACATTTTTTTTTTGATACAGGAATATTTTATTCTAGACACTGTGGGAAAACCAATACAAAAGAAATGGAAAAATCTCTACTGTCAAAAACCTTACATTCTGTGGGGGGAGATAAGTATAAATATATACATATTGAAGTATATGCAACACTAATAGGGGAAAAATTGAAACAATTTATGATTTCCTTCAATGCAGGCATTATCTGGTCTGGAACTGTCGCCAACTACATGAATTTCAACTGATCCAAGAGTTAGTAGATACATCCTAGGATATTCCCCAAACTCCTAAAAATAAAGTGACTTCTCCCAGGATTCGTGCACACGCACACCATGCGCACGCACACATACACACACACACACACACACACACCCACACACACACACACAGAGAAAGAATGTGAAACCGGATCCGCCTGACTTGAAGCCCAGTACCTTGTCTACTAGGCAGTGTTGTTTAGTCATGTCATTCCTGTTCAACTCCTCATGACCCTATTTGGGGTTTTCTTGGCAGATACTGGAGCAGTTTGCCATTTCCTCCTTGAGCTCATTTTGCAGATGAGGAAACTGAGGCCAACAGGGTTGAATGACTTGCTCAGGGTCATACAGATAATAAGTATCTGAAGCCAGATTTGAACTCAGGGAGATGAGTCTTCCTGACTCCAGGTCTAGCACTCTATCCACTGCACCATGTAGCTGCCCAGTGTGCTGTACTACTTCTTTTATTTGTAATTAGTGGTAGCAATGTATATACTAAAACCACAGGGTCATGGAATCAGAATTTCAGAAGTAGGAAGAACTTCAACAGACATCTAGTGTGACCCAAAAAAAAGAATCCCCACTGTAATTACCAACGAGGGATAGCCTGCTGTTGCCCAAGGTAGCTCTTCTCGTTTTAAAATTAATCTTTAGAAGTTTTTCCTTTCATCAGGTCTAGGTTTACTTCTAAAATTTTCACCCCTTGTTCCTAGTTCTCCTCTCTGGGTCTAAGCTAAGCAAGTCTAATGTCTTTTTTATATGACAGGCTTTAAAACGCTCAAAGACAGCTTTTATGTCTCCCTTGTGTCTTCTTTTCTCCAGGCTAAATGCTTCCAGTCCCTTCAACTCATCCTCATATGGCAATGACTCAGTGCCCTTCACTGTCCTAGCTGCTGTCCTCCAGATGTTCCCCCAGCTTCCTAAGCTGTACCATTCAGAGCTGAACACAATAGTTTGTATGACCAGGGGAAGGTCCAGAAGGATTATCACTCTTATTCCTGGAGGGAATCCTTCTTAATGAAGCCCAACATTATGTAAGCTTTTGGGGCTTCCATGTCACACGGTTGACCCTTATTGATGTTGCAAGTCTACTAAAAAAAAAAGACTTTTTTTTCAAATGAATGTTTTTCTTATTTGTAGTCCCCTAGCTTCTATATTTTAATTTAATTTTTTTTTAAAGTCAGATCTTTTTGGATCATGGCACTATCATCCAGTGCTTTAGCTATTCCTTCCAGTTTTATGTTATATCTTTATCCATATATACATATATACATACATATGTGTATATATATATGTATGCCATCTATATCTTTAAGTCATTGGTAAAAAAAATGTTAAATATCACAGAACCAAGCACAAATCCCAATGAGACTAATTAAGAGAAAATTAAATCAACAGAAAAACAAGCATTTATTAAGTGCCTATTTTATCCTAGTCATTGGGAAAACCAATTGAAAAAATGGAAATATACACACTCACCTACACACACATATATACACATATACATATATGTATGTATATACATATATATATATATATAGATATAGATATAGATATATTACATTTATAGGGAAAGGCAGGGGAAAGAGAATAAGCATAGCACCTACTATATAATGTAATAAGCACTTTACAAATAATACCAAATAAATACAGGGTTAGTTAGGGAAGGGAAACATTAGTAGCAGTAGAGTTCAGGAAAGACCTAATGTAGTAAATGGTGCTTGTGTTGTATCTTGAGAGGAGAAGTGAGAAAGGAAAGCTTGCTAGGAATGGGAGATGACTTGTCAAAGGCATAGGAGCAGGATGTGGAATGTCTTGTGACATAGACACTGGATTGTGGGGCATATTATATAATGAGACTGGAAAGATAAATTGGAAGGGCTCTAAATGCCAAACAGAACTATTTATCTTTTATCCTAAAGGCAAAAGAGAGCCACTAGAGTTTATTGAATAGGAAAGTAACATGATCAGATCTATGCTCAAGAAAAAAATCTTTTTGCATTAATGGAATTGTTAATGACTATTCTTTGAGCTTATCCCTTCAACCAGTTCTAAATCGATCTAGTTTTATTATAACCTAGTTTAGATGATTCCTTTTGATTTTTATATCACAAACATTTCTGGAAATACTCATTTCCCCCACATCTTCCAGATTAAATGCTCCCTAGTAGTAAGAAAAAAAAACAAGGAAAAGCACCCAATAAAAACTATCTGAAAAAGAACACAATCCCTAGTACCACTCTTCCTCTCCTCCTTGAGTTCTTTGTCTTTCTGTTTCAGTGCCTGTGCTACGTAATCTTTTTTTCTAGTCACTTTGTTCTGTTTCCTTTTAGTTATCTTTTCATTCACATTGTTGTGCTCGCTATATATCTATTGGGATTGGCTCTTGGTTTTATATATTCATGTCACTTCTTTAAACAGCTTGGAACTCTGACTCTTGTTGATGATACTTGGTGTTAGTTTTGTACTCAATAAATAATTCTTCTTATATTAACCACAATTATTTTATTTGTACATATAATTTTTAAAAATTTATGTAGACAGATTATCTATTATATCTTTTATAATTTATCCCTTGTTTTATAAGTATTTTTCCATTAGCCAAGATTGTGAAATATATCTGATTTTGTTCTTTTCTACTGTTGTTAAAGGCATGACTTTTTATATTTAGGATGCTCATCCGTTTTTAGTTTCTTGTGGCACATGTTATATATTAATATCATTTGTGCCAAACTGCTTTCCACTTTTTCCAATAGGGGGAAAATTCTCACCAAATAGTGCTTTTCTCAGGATACATATTCTTGAATATAAGAAGCATTGGGTCGCATTCATAGATTGTTTCTGATTCTTGTTTATCTAGCTTGCTTCCCAGATTTTCGGTGCTGCCTTTGTTATTTTTGATTGCACCAAATAATTTTGATGATATGTGCTTTATAGTGTATTTTGAGGCCTGGTTATCTTACGTACTTTTCATCTCTATCTTCGTTATTACTTCCACTGAAATTCTGCACTTTTTGTTCTTTCAAATGAATTGACTATTGCTTTGTCTAGTCTACAAAACATTTCTTTGGTAATGTGATTAGTGTAGCACTAAATTACATCCACTGAAGAAACATTTTAAAAATTGTTTATTAACATGCCCAAGTCATTTTCAGCTCTCCAAGGACTTGTCTTCCTTTATTTTCATAAAGAGTTTTGCAATTGTCTTTATATAAATATTGTGTGTGTATTATTATACTAACTTGCAAGTGTTGATGCATTTTGATGTTTTCTGGAATAGATTCTGTCTCACTGATATCCTGAGGTTTTCTAAGTACACAGTAATATCTTCTATAAATAAGGATAATTTTGTTTTCTCCTTGCAAATGCTTACACCTTTTATTTTGTTCTCTTGGCTTATAACTGTTATTAGTATCGCTATAACTATGTCAAACAATAATAGGGAGAAGGAATATTTTTGCTTTTACTTCTGTTATTCTGTTATTTACTTCTGTTATGAGAAAAGCTTCCAGCATTTCTTTGTTGCAAGTAAACTTTAGTTCTGTGCTTTTGGTGACCTTAAGGAACCCTCCTTTTTATAAAAGTGAAAAATAGCTGAGGCAGATGAGTTTTATAAAAACAAATTAGTAGTTTGTCAAAAAACATTTTTCTTTGTCTATATAATTATGCCAAGTTTTTAATCATCCTCTCATTACTAGTATTAGTGCAACTAGGATATTATGAATTATTTTTAAGAAATATTGCATTCTCCCTGAAAAGAATGTATTTAAAATTATATACCAATTTTTCATAATGCTATTGGTTTGTATTTCTCTTTCTTCTTTATCTCTCCCTGTTTTGAGTATCAGAACCAAATGCTTTTCTCTCCCTCTTGTTTTTATAACTACTTTTCCTTTGAATGTTCAGTTTTGCTGGAATATAATTATATGTGCTTATTTATATTCATTCTTTATGAAAATTCCCCTTTTAATTTTCCATTTTGTTTTCTCTTGATCATATTAGCTATTTTAAAAATTGTAAATTTTTTTAAAAAAACCTCTTTTGCTTACCACTTTTAAAGTATCTTCAAATTTTTCTTTTTTCCTGTAATTTCTAAGATTTATTTTGTATGCTTAAAGGCTATTCATTTGTTAACTTTCTAAATTTTTTAAATGGATGATCAAGTCACTGATCTTTTCCTCCATCTTACTAGTACAAGTTTTCAGATAAGTTTTCCTCTGAGGATTGCTTTTGTTATGTCTTCTGTACCACACTTTCTTCTTAAGTTATTATCCATGTTTGTTTCACATGAGCATAAGCACAAAGAAAATCTTGCTTGTAAAATGGATGAACATAAGCCATTTGAAGGAAAGCATGCTCATTCAGTCATTATTCTTTAGAAAAGAAGAACACTGCCATCTGTTGTTAATAGAAATTGTTTTCATTCCAACTAAATTCAAGAGCCCTTCTAAAATGCAACCATACCAGTGATGAAACAAAGTTCATAACTTTTCTCAGCTAATAATTCATTTTAGAGTCTTTCATGTAAAAGACACATCATTAAAGGAGAGAGAGAAAGAGAGAGGGAGGGAGAGAGGAAGGGAAGGAGGAAGACAGAGAGACAGACAGATCCTCACTAGTGGAGATGGGCTTTAATGTAAATGCAAAAGAAAATCAGATGAGGCTGAGAGAAGTCATGAACATTGCTGAGAGATTGAAGAGTGAAACAACATCATGCTAGAAATGAAAGAAAGAAAAAAGAACACTGAGCACTCTTGAAGCAAAGACTCATAAATGAAGTTTTTCCCAAAGAGAAAGAAGCTGTACACTGAAAAGGAAGTAGCTGCTTATACTCTACTAATGGTGAGAATTCATATTTATATAGTCTTTTTATGGTTTACAAGGGACTTCTATACATTCTCTCAATGTGTATCCCTATATATGTTGAGGTGAAAGATTGTCTGATAAGGAATCATGCTTGAAAAGTAGAAGATAAGAGTAATGGTGATTATTGACTCATTACTGAGCGAGCTGAGGCAGTACAGTTTTCCCAGAACAAGTATCCAGGATGACAGAACTTCCTAAGAATTGTCAAACTGGATGACTACTACCCAATTGTGATGATTCATTTGGGTACACATTATACTTCCAGAAGGAAAATATTGCTAAAGATTATGCAGCATTGGCCAAGAAACAGATCTTAAGATCATCAGGGGTGTTTTCACATCACTGTTTCCCACTAAGAGAAGGTAATCAGAAGGGAAAAGCAGATTTGGGAAGTAAACAGTTTTCTCAAGAAGAGTCGGTGTTTGAAAATGGGATTAGGATTGCTAGAATATGATTTAGCTTGAAAGAAAAATAGGGTCCTGGCTTGTTATGGAGTCCACCAAAGGAGGCCTGGTAAGAAAATAGTTTTCCTGAGTTTAAGAAATCTAATTAAAAAAGGGCTTTATATTGAAAAGGTATGTGGGATAGGGTAACAGTCTTTCTTTTTCATATGCACCAAGGTAATTACCAGAGAGAATATCTGCAGTGTGGGAACAACAGAGGCACCTATGAGTTCAAACCTTTCAGAATATGAGAAAGAAAATGCATAGCTTCATACATCTATTTATCAGTGTCAAGGGATATATAATAAGCAAGAACTATTAGAATATAAAAAGCAGCAAGATGAATTTGACTTCTTAGATATCACTAATAATTTATATGATGAGATCTGTGTATTTTATAAGGCAGATAATCAAGAGGGGTATATGGTATAGAGGGAGTGGTAGTATAGAGAATAAAATTATGTATTAAAATGATACTTGTGTGACTTGTACACACACACCTATCTATATATCTATATACACACATAAATGTATTTATTGCTGTTGAGTCATTTCGTTCGTGTCCAATTCTCTGTGACCCCATTTGGGGCTTTCTTAGCACCACTTAATTACCCCATATATATGTATGTACATACATGTGTATATATATCTATACATATAAATACATATGTACACATATATACTCACATATACTTGCACAAACATACACACATATCAGTTCCTCACATTTCAGGAACCCAAGGAATTACATTTTGATGAATATTAGCTAATGCAGAAATAGCAGGAATATTGTTGTAAGAGTATACTATAGACCATCAGAAGATAGGGAAAAGGATGAAGAAATGAGGAAGTAGACTCCAAGCATATTACAAGAGTTATAATAGATTGATGACACACTTCAACTAACTAGTCTGCCTAGAGTTCTCTGCCAAAAGTAAAGCAGCTAAACATTTCTTGTTGCTTTCATGACGATGTCATTCTTTAAATGGTAGAGAAATCAAAAAGGGTAGATTCTGTGCTTGATCTAATTTTCACTAATAGAATTGGTGGAGTAGAAATGTTGGGAACTTTCTTGTAAGGTGTGTAATCTAACTTAGAAGGAAAATTAAAACTCTATAGCATATTAGATTTTAAAAGGTTAGATTTCAAAGGGTTCTAAGAATAAGCATTATCATATGGGCTAAAATTATATAGGAAAAATCAGTCAAGAAGAAAAGGGAAGTTTTAGAGAATATAATTCCAAAGACAAAAACAAAACTTCCAGTGTAAAAGAAAATTGAGAGTTGCTTAATGGAATGGCTATAGATGCACAGAAAACTCATGAATCAGCTTTAATTTTTGCAATTTTTATAAACAAATAATACAACTGTGGGAACTGAGGATAAATCCAAAAGTGTTTCTTTGGTTCCTTAACAGCATTGAGCCTTCCAGGGAAATCTAAGGATGACACCAATACCAGCAAAATTAAAGGAATAGAAAAGGATCAAAGAAAGGCTAGAACCACATGGGACAACAATGGAAAAGGCAAAGCTGCTCAACTCTCATTTTAATTTTGCTTTTTCTGCTAAAAAGAATGATCTTGATATTTCGAAATGCCCACTCTGGTGAAGAGGACCACAGGTTTCCATTCCTGTGTTCTCTTTGGACTGGATCTTTCCCGGCTGGACCTCTAGCTGCCTTCTGAAGATTCTGTGGTTTCCTAAAAGGGTACCATGATCCTGACCTCCAGCTTCCAGGAATCAGTGACCTTCAAGGATGTGGCTATGGAATTCACCCAGAAGGAATGGAAAAACTGTATCTTGCTCAGAGGAACTGTTTAAAGATGTGATACTGGAGAACAATAAGAACCTTGTCTCCCTGGGACTTTCAGTTACCAAATCAGATATTCTCTTCCACTTGGAGAATGGAGATACACCCTGGATAATAGAGCAGGCAGTCAGTCCCAAGAAGCACCTGCCTAGAATCACAAAATGTTCAGTGTGGAAAGGAACTTATGTGTCTTCTCCAGCACTTGATTTTATAGGGGAAGAAATGGAGGCCTATGGAGAATAAATGTGCCTTAAGCCAGATACTAGGTGTGTAACAATGGAGGCAATTCCTAGGCCAATAGGCAATTCCTAATGCCAATAAGTATAACAGATTTGGAAAAGGCTTCAACCTAGGCCCAGTCTTGGTTCTGCATCAAAGAGTTCCTATAGTTCAGAATCTGCAGAAATGTGATATGCTTAGAACTGCAAACAGTGCTTAGATGAAAGTAAATGTATTGGATTCTTTTTTTGAGAAGAAGCTTTGCAAGTGTAATCAATGTAGGGAGTCATTCAGTTGCCATTCAGACATTATTCCACATCACAGGAAAGATACTGAAGAAAAATCAAATGAATATTTTGAATGTGGGAAAGTATTCAGTTGCCAGTCTTGTCTCATTCTACTCTGGGAATTTGAGTTGAAGAAGAATGCTTTGAGTATAATGAATTTAGTAAATCCTGTAGTTGGCACTAGCATATTACGGAACAGAAAAAAATTCTTATGGTAGTGAAACATTTTAAATATAATGAATGTAGGAAGTTGTTTAATTATCCTAGATACCTTAGTAACCATAAGAGAATTCATACTGCAGAGAAACATTTTGAAAAAAAAAGAATGCTCTTTGGACTGGAAAAGGCGGATAAAACTTACCTATAGCAAGTTGGTATCCAATGTAAATAGGGAGATACTTAGCTGTGGTCCTTGGGGATTCAAGTCACTTAACCTATAAGGCACTATACACTATAGGAGAAAGAATTCAGGATCTGGAGTAAGAAGGTCTAGGTTCAAATCCCATGTCTATCACCTATTACCCTTATGGCCTTGAAAAATTCATTTAATCACCCTGGGTCTCCATTTTCTAATTTCCATAATGAGGAGATTGAACAATACCTCTAATATCCTTCTAAACTTTAACTCTCTGATACTCTGAATTAACCCCTAGGATGTAGAAAGAATTACTGGATGTGTTTGCTTGGATATTGTCAATAATTATATGAAAGATTACTGAGAAGAAGAAAGGAAAGGTTAGAGAGGACAAAAAGGCAAATGGAATATCAAAATGGGGAAGGAAAGGAGAATGCAGTTTGCAAACTTTAGGCCTATCACTTTGACTGTGATTACTGGAGAATTTTAGAAAATATTGTTATTATTTTTTCTTTCTTTTTATTTTCTAATAATTATTTAATTTGTTTTCACTGTTCCACAATCACTTCCATATATCTTAGATTTTTTTCCCTTCCCTTCCCTTCCCTCCCCTTCTTTCCTCTCTCCCTCCGTATACCCTCCCCAAGATGGCATGCAATCTTGCATAGGTTCTACAAATGCATTCCAATTAAACACAATTTTACCTCAGTCATGTTGAATAGAAGAATTAAAATGAATGAGAGAACTCATAAAATAAAACAAAGTAACACTATAGGAAATGGTCTGCTTCATTCTGTGATCCAGTTCCATAGTTCTTTCTCTGGATGTGGAAGGCGTTTTGCTTCAAAAGTCCACTGGGAATTTTTTAAGTCCTTGCATTGCTATGAAGGACTAAGTCTACCAGAAAAATTCCTCACACGGTGGTTGTTGTGTACAAAGTTTTAGAACATATTAGTAAAGAAAAGAATTGTCACACAGTTAGTAAATGACTGAGGTGAGAGTTGAACGCAGGTCTTCCTAACTCCAAGTCTATTGTTGAGTCATTTCAGACATGTCCAATTCTTTGTGGCCCCATTTGGGGTTTTCTTGGTTTTTCTTTGTTGTTTTCAACACTGGAGGGGTTTGTCATTTCCTTCTCCAGCTCATTTACAGATGAGGAAATTGAGAGTTAAATGACTTACCCAGGGTCACATAGCAAGTGTCTGAGGCCAGATTTCAATTCACAAAAGAGGTCTTTCTGACATCAGGCCTGGCACTCTATCCACTACGCCACCTAACTGCATGCCCAGCTTCCCTATAGATAGCAGTCATTCTGAAAAAAATAACATCTAGGGAGTTTAGTGGGCTACAAGTTGAATATGAGTTAGGCATGTGATACAGCAACTGAAAAACTGCTTGAGAGCCTCATAGCTTCCAGAAACAAGAAGGTGATTATTGTACTGTACTCAGCCCCTGAGTCAAAGTATAATATTTTATTCTGGGCATGAAGGTTTAAGAATTACATTGATAAGCTGGAGATTATCCAGAGGTGATCAGGATGGTGAAGGGCCATACCATTTTAAGGTCATGTGATACAATCATCAGTTGAAAGAATCGGGTGTGATTAGTATGTGGAAGAGAAAACTGGGAATAGGGAGGAGTAAAGAGGGCACATTAAAGATGTTTCAAGAATTTGAGGGGCTGTAATGTGGAAGAGGGATTAGATTTGTTATTTTTTACTTTAGAGTACTCAGTTTTCCTCAGTTGTAAAATGCAAATAATGCAACTTCTTTTACTTTGACTGATAAAGAAGTGTGGTAGAGATCAAATGAGATATTAAAGTATATTTTAAACTGTTGAAACATCGAACAAATATGCAGTGTTATAAAAAAAGCTCTATGTAATGGTGGAGAGAGGGTTGAACTTAGAGTCTGGAAGACTTGGGTTCATATCTTACTTTTGACAATTCCTAGCTTTGTGACCATGGGTAAGTTATTTAACTTGTCTCCGCTTCGGTTTTCTCATCTGTAAAACAGGGATACTAATAGCTGTACTTCCTTCATCACAGGGATGTTGTGATGTTCAAATGAGATAATGTATACACAGTGTCTTATAAATTTTGAAATACCACATAAATTTCAGCTACTTTTATTAAGGATGTTCAGTTTTACTTCAATAAGAGCAGCTATTTTCTTGGCTTCTTTGCAATTTCAAGATTTACCTTTTTTCAACCAAGGAAACTGAGGCTCAAAGTTGCAGTGATTCATTTAAGGTCACAAAAGTAGTAAATAGCAGCACCAGTATACCAAATGAGGTCTTCTGACTCCAGCATTCTTCTCACTGCATCATAATGCTCCTCACCTATTTCTTATTTGGCATAAAACTTCATTTTCCTACATACTCATTCAGATTTGAATTCCAGATTTTCTATTTTAAGATGGCAATCTGTATTTAGTTGTCTCCTTAAATAGTATCTAGGAAATCATATTTACATTCTCTTAAAAGTAAAACATAAATGTTTCTATTATCTGAAGAGCTTGTAATGTTTATAGTGCATGGTCATATTACCTTTTTATAGAGAGTGTTTGATCCTGTAAACCATAAAAAGACAATTCTGGTATTTTGTTTAGTATAGCTCTACTTCTTACAAAATGTACTTTAATAGACGTCAAATGTAGGTCCATTATTTAGAAGTTAGCTTCCCTTTACAAATTTCACCTTCCTGTAGCCCTGACTTATTGAATACTTCAGGCTACCATCCAAAGTTTCTTTAATTAAATGAAAAATTTATCTGACATATATGATATAACTAAAATTTCAATTACTTAGCTTTTTTTCTGAAATCTCTGACTTCATTAAGGTAGGAAGTGCCTGATGAGAACTCAGTCTAATAATGCAAATAGGCATTAATCAGTTCTGCACTCTTCAGTCTTCCAGAGTTGCTTGTTAAATGACTTGCCAAGAACAGGCCAGCTAGCCTGCGGAAGAATAAAGACTTGGGATCAGCATGTCCTGAACAGAAGGATGCCCTCTATCCCCTACACCAGCAGTTCTCAATCTGATTTTGTTTATGCACTCCAATCTCTTGGGATATGAGAACTCATGGCATACTGAACAGCCATACTGTGTGACTGTTAGGAACCCTCCCAGGCATTCAGTTTTACTTCAATAAGAGTCACCATTTTCTTGGGTTCTTTGCAACTTCGAGATCTGTTTGAAGCTGGTTTCTGTAATAGGCAAATTTTGTTTATTTTGTGAATGTGAAATTCACTTACCATATGCTGATTAAGTAAATTTATGTTAAACAGCATAATTATAAATTTTCTTTTATCTGTAATACTATAATACCCAAAATTGCTTGTCAAAATGTCTTGATTGGAGTCATGCAACACATACATTTCAAGAACTGCATCCTGAAAACATGACAACTCGTGAATTTTAAGGTGTCAGATAATTAAAATTTGTTATATTTTGCATAAAACAACTTTGAATACTCATGAATATATTCATACAAATGATATGTGTGAATATATGCATCTACATGAAATGCATACATATATGTGTATGTGTCTACCAACATACATATACATATATTCACATATGCTGAATTTTCTTTTCTGTTCTTTTGTGGAAAATAACAAAATCCAGTGGTTTAAGAAAAAAATATTCAAATCCAGTAATTGGTAATTCTCTAGTTCACTTGATACTATTGGATTTTTTTTTTTTGAGTTGCATAGTACCATTTTTTTGTTGCTCTACTGCCCCAAGCCTTATTACCTCCTCTAATGTTGATTATAGACAGTAGCTAAAACAATCTTCCAGCCCTCGGGCATTTAAATTATGATAAATCCTATTCTTGGCAAAAAGCCTAGAGTCATTGGGCCTCTGATTTTATACCTCATTGACATTTTTGGCTTACTTTGGATCTGAAGGTGGGGTGAATTTCATCCCTAATGTGATGCATCTTTTGATTTTACTAAAATTGTATTGTTAAACATTATAAAATGCAAAAAAAAAGTCCTGACTACAAAAAGGCATTAAAGAATAGAGAGTATCATGCTTTTCTGTTTTGTTTTGTTTTAGTTTTTCTTCTCTCAGAGAAAACATATCAACTTTGACCTTTCCAGTAATTCCTAACTTGGGTAACAAATTTTTTTTTAAATTTTATTTTTATTTTTATTTATTTATTAAATAAATTTATTTATTTAACTTTTTACATTCATTTTCACAAAATTTTGGGTTCTGAATTTTCTCCCCATTTGTCCCCTCCCCCCTCCCCAATACACTGAGCATTCTAATTACC
>CM053770.1:145183814-145209819 GCA_028658325.1 Potorous gilbertii
ATTTTTTTGGGTCTCCTTTATCAAGGTATTGACCTGCTTTTCATGCTTTTCTTGCATCTCTCTCATTTCTCTTCCCAGTTTTTCCTCCACCTGTCTAACTTGATTTTCAAAATCCTTTTTGAGCTCTTCCATGGCCTGAGCCCATTGGATATCTATTTCATATGTTTGGGATACAGAGGCCTTGACTCCTATGTCTTTACCTGATGGTAAGCGTTGTTCTTCCTCCTCAAAAAGGAAAGGAGCTAACATCTGTTCACCAAGAAAGTAACTTTCTATGGTCTTATTTTTTTTCCCTTTTCTGGTCATTTTCCTAGCCAGTTGCTTGACTTCTGAGATTCCTCTCCACCCCCCCCCTAGATCCTCCCAGCTAATGCTTGGGATCTGAGATTCAAATGCTGCTCCCCAGCCTCAGGGCTTTCAGCAGAGGGCCTGACTGGTATTCAGTGTGAGATTAAGTTCAGCTGCTCAGGTGGGGGCAGGGCCGCCTCCCAGGCTCAGTTCCCTCAGGGGGTTTATGCAAAGACGTTCTTAATGGAGCTCCTGCCAAGCTCCTGGATGCCCACTGCCTCTTCTGCTGCCTCCCTAGTGGGCCTGAGTTATGGAGATACCCCACTCCCCTCTCAGCCTGTCCAGACGTCTTTCTCAGAGACCTGCAGCACCTGTGGGTGGAGGGACCCCCGTGGCCACTGGAGATTCCATCCCTGAAGCCTGCTCAGATCTGCTCCTCCCCGGGCTCAACAAATTTTTTAAATTTGATTCTTGCTTTTGTAAACTTCTGTTGTGAATTTATAATTCTGATTTAGAACTAAAGAGGATTTTTATTCCTAGATTTAGGGTCATAGAATTTAGAGTTGAAAGGAAACTTTGAGATAATCCATTTTGACATTTCACATTTAAGTGACTTCTCCAAGGTCATACATTGGATAGTTTACAGAGCCAGGACTTTTACAAAGATCTCCAAACTCCAATCCAGTCCTCTTGCTACTTCATTACCACCAGTTCTTTTTTGGGAAAATTTGGGATATAAATACCCATACTTGTTTATGACACACACATATGATTTTCTTTAATAATAATAGGCATAGATACTTAATATGTTTTTTTCCTTTATAGAATAATTTATTTGATATTCATGTTCATCTGTACTGTGTGTGTATATAGATCCTAAATATACATACATACATATGCAATACATATATAACAGTTATATGTGCACTTTTATCTATATAGTATAGGAATAAAATAGCATCAGAATAGAATTGTTTTACAAATTGAAATTTTTGAGGTATTTATGTCAACTAAAATATTTTTAGGTTAAATTTTCAAAATTTCCTACAATTTGTCTTCAGTGTTGCTGATTCTTTGTTTTTCCAATTTGGGGAGAAAAAAAGTATCTAGAAATTAACAAAATTACTGTTTCAAATGAAGAGAATGAGCATTGAAAGAAAACAGGGCCTTCTTGGCCAGTTTCCTGGAAGTGTGTATAATAGTTATGGAAGCACACAATGGTAACAGTTTCTAAAAGGAGTAATATTAAATCTAGTTACAAATACTTAATGCTTTTTTCTGGAGTAATCAAAGTGAAATACAAAATACAGTTGTGTGTATAGTAATAGCAGTAGTATTTTCAGAAAAATAAATACAGGTTCAAAATTTGAATTATAAGTTTACAATAGAAGTTTAAATATCAGTACATCTAAAAGCATATACCAGCTCCTTTTTTTACATGAAAAGGGAGGACAAGTTGGTCTATCCTTAGTAAAAAAAAAAAAAAGACATACACAATTTTTATAAAATGTAGTACAGTTAGAACTGTATTTAAAATTAACTGCCAAAATAGCTTACCATTTCTTTTAATAATAATAGATATAACTACTCAATGTAGCTTTTATCTTTATAGGATAATTTATGTATAGTAAGGTCAATCTGCACCCTAAGTATCTGAATAGATTTTTAAAATTCAGTCATGCATTATTTGAATGATTGCTATATGAATTGTCAATATTTTTCCTTTGGAATTCACTTTATATTTACTTTTTCAAGTTTCTTCTTCTTTTGGGGATAAAAAGTTCCCCTCCCTCAGATCTTGGTACTCATTCTTTTGCTGACAATAAGGTATGGGAAATTTTTGTGCCATTTTTATGTTTCCTAGTTGTTAATGGCACATGAGCAAATGAATCTGAAGTTGAAAGGCAATTTGGCAGATTATTATAAATTTAGCATACCCTGAAGAATGTGTAATTTTATTTTTTTCTTTTCTTTTTTAATGGTAGATAACCTGTACATGTACTCTTGCATCTGTAAAGTCACTGCTTGGATAACTTATAGGTAAAAATGTTAAATTAAAAAAAAATATGATGATGATGTTAAGCATAGTCTTACCAAAATGTTTTTGTTTTGTTTTGTTTTGTTTCTTTTTCAGTCCTCAGGTACAAGTATTACTGTTGATATTGCTGTGATGGGAGAAGCACATGGCCTTATTACAGACCTCCTGGCAGATCCTTCTTTGCCACCAAATGTGTGTACCTCCTTGAGGGCTGTGAGTAATTTGCTTAGCACACAGCTGACTTTCCAATCCATTCACAAGCCAAGAGTGAGTCCTCTGGTTTCCTTCAGTGAAAATTATACCTGTTCTGACTCAGAAGAAAGCTCTGAAAAAGAGAAACTGGCTATTCCCAAGGTATGTGTTTATTATAAGCTCCTTAGAGTATTTTCTTGTATGCCTCTACTTCCCTCCAGGATCTCAGTGGCTCAAGAAATACTTGTAGATTTATGGTTACAATTTGACGAACACTTAAATCCATCCATCAACAAGTATAAATTAATGCTTGTCACATTCCAGGTATTACATGAGGACCTAAGGTGAGGGTGATTGCTGAGTGATAGCGGCACCTATATACCCATAGGATATAGAGGGAAACATTATTGCTGAGTGAAGGTTGCAAAGGAAAGATCTAGAAGTAGAAATGTGAGAAAGGAATATCCCCACTCCCTTTCCTGAATCTTTGTGTTAAGAAGTATGAAAGAATGCTTAGTCAGTGCTAGAGAATATGACCAGGGTTGCAATGTCTTCTTGGGGAATCAGGTCTCCATGAGAGTTAGTGGAAGGAATATGACAGGAGAGGTCCAGAATTATTGAAAGATTTTTCTTTATGAACAAGGATTCCAGATGTACAGTGGAAGCAGTAAGCAAACTTAGATTGGGACATGAATAGGGTAGACTTGAAAAGAATGGAGAGAGCTACCATTATCTACAAATATGTATGTATGTGTATGTGTATATGTATATATGTATGTATTTGTATATGTGTATGTATATGCATGCGTATATGTGTGTATATATGTAAAATCATTCTATACCTACTTCTATTTATCAGTTATTTTTCTGGATGCAGATAGCATCTTCCTTCATATGCCCTTTGAAGTTAATTTAGTTATAATAGCCAAAATGATTTTTTCTCTCAAAGCCAACTCTAATGGGGAGTGGGGAAGAAATATACATGACAACTTTAGATTTGCAGTTTCATGTGCAATCTTCTTTGCTATTATATTGTGTTGGAGAAATGCTTGTTTTATTCCATAAATTAAAAATAAAGTAAATAAAAATTTAAAACAGATTTTAAAAATTAAAAAAAGAATGTATATAAGAAAATGGGAAAGGGAACTGAAGTGTGTTTGATACTTGACAGTGGTGAGTGGTAGACAAATCAAAATCTCCAGGTACGTCATGGTATCCATAGGGTAGTACTTAGGGGCAAAAGTCAAGGTCTTGATTATTGCCTATCTCACTAGCCTGGGTGAGCAGGACAGATAGTATTAGAGAGACAGAAATGAGAACATAATCTAGTAAAGGGGTATTGAGCCTTGATTACCCCACCAGTTTCATTTGACTTGTGTGGAGGTCTGGTGGGCATATTTCAAGAAGTAGGAAGAGGGCTCCTGGATCCAAGTTCTGATGGCATGTGATTGAGCCTGATCTGTTCCTCTATAACTATAATATGCCATGAAAGATAGCATAGAGTCTTCTTAATTTTTGTTGGGACATTTTTTAAGTCATATGACTCAAGTTGACACTGCTGCATGTTTATTTATACTTAAATTCCCTTACTGACTGCATGATGGTAAACAATACCACAATGCCTCAATATTTCCAAATATTGGAAATACACTAACTAGCATCAGAAATCAGATAGAAAATAATGTTCACTAAACAATGACAGCCATAAGAATTTCATTGAAAATTATCAAATGTCCTTGGTGCTGTATAAAGCAGCATCAGATATGAACTGGACAAGTGGCAGAGTCTATTGCTGGGACAAATAGTCCTTCACCAAAAAAATAGTCAGTCAATACTAAAAACAATAAGCTTTTATATTTGGTGAATTTAGGCAAAAGCCTAAAATGGAAGGCTGCATGACTTAGTTAGGAATACCTAAGGGAGTAGGGGGCAGAGAGGACAAGGATTCTAGGGCATTACACTGTTCTTCATAGTAGGGCTCCAGCTGATGCCTCCAAAGCAGAATTGGGAAAGGATATAACCAGGTGTGTCTGTAGAGGGTCTAAGGCTTAGCATTCATGTAATGGCAGAAAGGATTTTGTGATGGTCTTAGGGGTGGCTGCTCTCAGGACATGGCATGGCCTTGCATTGTATTTTGCTGGGACTCCTGAGTATACCGATTCAGGGTAGCACAAGGAATGACAAAGTCAGGGTAACTTTAGGGTTAGGACTTGTTAGATATTTCATAGGGGAAAAAAGGGTTGAGGCTGCTTAGGTGGGTCTGATTGGTTTCCTACCCCTAAAGTCACGGACAGAGGACTAACAATCAATACTTATAATCCTAATAGCTAACATTATAATATTTAGATACCATGCTAAGTGTTTTACATTTGTTATCTCATCTGATGCTCACAACAACTCTGTTACAGAGGTGCTATGATTATCTCCGTTTCACAGATGAGCAAACTGAGACAAAGAGGTTAAGTGACTTGCCCAGGGTCACACAACTAGTAAGTATCTGAGGTCAAATTTGAAATGAGGACTTTGTGACTCCAGGCCTAGTTGTTTGTCTACTGTGCCACTTAATCAGCAAGGAAACTATAGAATTCCAGTCTGGCAGAGTGGATTCTAGATACTGGAGAATCCAGAGAAGGAGCTAAGAAATGGTTAGCTAGGACAGAGAAAGACTAGACCAAAAAAATCAGGTTTTCTTTTAGGGTATGAGAGCAAATAATTTCCTTGGATTGGTTATCAATAACTTTTAACATTACACCACAAAGGACTATATTACAATATTTTTAAGGTGTGGAACAAAATTCTTACCCACTCTGTAGCAATCTGACATCTTGATAATATCCTTTCAATATCTTCTGCTTCTATTTTGGAGTAGTTATAGATAGATATAAAGATCAAGTGTCACACTGAGGGTCCCATAAAACCCATGAACTCAGTCAATAAGTATTAAGCATCTATTATGTGTTAGTCCTGTTCTAGGTGGGGAAGGTACAAATACAGTGAACGAAACAATCCTTATTCTCAAGAAGTTTGCATTCAAATTGGCGAGATAAGATGTACATATAGAAGTGTCTACTGAATAAAAATAAACACAAGTAGATAAAACAGTTAATAACAGCATAGTTTAAAGGATAAAACAATAGATAGAGGGATAAGGAAAGTATTGTGCAGCATGTTGAAGGAAAAGATTTCTGTGAGCCAAAAATGAGGAGGAAGTTTATTCCAGGTACAAAGGGCTACCAGTAGAAAGGAATAGAGTTGAAAGATGGAATATGTAATGTGGAAAATGGAGAAAATGCTAGTTTGTCTGTGGTCATAGATGCTTTGATAGGGAATAGTGTACACTGAGGCTAGGGCCAGGTTGTATGTGGGAAAATGAAAGAAGGAGAAAAAGAAGGAAAATAGGGAGGGAAACAGGGAGGAAAAGAGCAAAGGAGGGAAAGAAGTAGGAGGGGGAGGTGGGAAAGAAGGAAAGGAGGAATGAAAGGAAGGGGAAAGGAAAGAAGGGAGGGAGGAAAGAGGAGAAGAGGGAGGAAAGGAGGAAGAGGAGAGAGGAAGAGGAGGAGAGAAAGAAGGGAAGGAAGAAGAAAGGGTGGAACGTAAGGAAGGAGAGGAATAGAAAGGAGGAAGGAAAAGATAGATGGAGGAAGAAAAGGTAGAAGGAAAGAAAATAAGGAAGGAGGGAGGGAGGGAGAAAGAAAGGAAAGAAGGAAGAACAAATTTAAGTGTTTGCTATATCAGGCCCTTTTCTTAGCTCTATAAAATATTCTCTCATTTGAGCCTTAGAACAACCCAGGGAGGTAACCGCTATCATTATTCATGTATTACGGTGGAGGAAACTGAGATAGTGAGAGGTGAAATGACTTGTCCAGGTACACACACCTAGTAAGTATCTGAGGCCAGATTTAAGCCCAGGATTTCCTGACTTCAGGCCAGCACTCTATCTGTGATGCTACTGAATCAGCACTATTTATTCCTAAAGGAAATAGTGATCCACTGGAATTTAGCATGAATTTCATTAAACCATTTTTAAAAATTTCCAAGTGACAGTTGCACTACTATAACACAAGTTTCAGTTGCTTTATTTTTTTTCATCCTAATGATTTTTAAGTGAATATTCAAAACTTTTAAAGGAAGTGTTTAAAGACCATCATCGCTATTTGGAGATTCCCAGAGGTGACCTTTTTTCTCACTTTGAGATAAACTAATCATTTAACAGCAGTTCATTCCTTTGTAAACTGTAGTAACTAAGTTGCCTTGGCAGCATAAGAGCAATAGACTCATAGAATAAATCATGCCAAGAATATTTCCTATGCCCTCTACCCTGTGGGACTTTAGGTCCAAATAAAGGAATTCAGAGCCAATCCAGAGCCAACTGAACACCTGTCATCTATGCCGCCTTACTAGGTATTGTGAGTTACCTAAACTATTCCTAAATCTTGTTTCCCTTTGGGTAAACCTTAGCTTAAGTGAGATAGTATGGACCATATGCAGGCTTTAATGATATTCATGGGCTCATATGGCTTTTCATTATTGTCTTAGAACTTATGGAGGCTTCTCTGTGAATCCATATGTGTTTGGAGTTTGATTATTGAGTCTGCAACTTCACTTATATCTCATATTTTAACATATATGTTTCCTCATGCATTTTTACCAGAAAGTTGCTTTTCATACCCATGGGAGTGCCCTAATTTTTTTTAACCTTGTGAGTGTTGGATCAATGCCTTGAACCATGCATACTTTTAATAAAAACCCTACCTCTTGTCCCTGTGATAAGTATGGTTTTGATATAAAAGAATGTTCAGTAACAATTTTAATCCTCCTTTTAGCGTCTGAGAAGGAGTTTGCCGCCAGGATTACTGAGACGGGTTTCATCCACTTGGACAACCACCACCTCAGCCACGGGCTTGCCAACACTGGAGCCTGCACCTGTGAGGAGAGAGCGCGCTGGCAGCAGCAAATCTCAGGAAGCACCTTCATCCAGGTTAGAAAACTTGACTGTTTCTTATCCCTTTAAATAATTTTGAACTTCTGAATCCTCCCAGAAATGAACATTGAAGGAGAGAAGATGCTTTCAAGGGTGATGGTAGGATGCTTAGATAGGGAGGAATTAAGAGCTTTTATGTTTTTTATTTTATTTATTGTGTTTTTTTTCCTTCCCAAAGAAATCTTGAGGAATGAAGTTAGATTATTGAGTTTCTCTCCCATAGGGCAAATTGGCATTGGTGAACAGAAGGTTTAATAGCCTGAAAAGAACAATCTGACAAATAGAGATTTGATTTCCTTGAGACCGTGGATAGTTGGTTGATTTTTTGCTTTTCTTTGTATTCCCAAATGCATAATACAGTGCCTCATACATTGTGAGCACTCAGTAAATGCACACTGACTGACTAACTGTTGGACTTGGAGTCAGGAGGACCTGGGTTCAGATCCTTATGTCAGATACCTGCTAGCCATGGATTCCTGGATGTCACTTAACATCTCTCAGCCTCAGTTTTCTTATAAATAAAATGGAGATATTTACCTCCCAGGATTATTTTGAGAATCAAGTGAGATATATAAAATGTTTTACAAATCATAAACACTATATGTGTTTATTATTATTTCTTTAGCCAGTATACCCTAAGTTGAGAGGACTGAAGCCCCAGAACAAAAATAGCCTCCGTTCCAACTAGACAATGGCTACAAACACTAAAGCCCATATTCCAAACTGCTTAGACATTGTCATTGTGAGATGGTAGAAGCAACCCTTTTACCTCCATGGTAGCAGGGCACTATGAAAGGGAGGAAGAGAAGGATTTATATAATGTCTGTTGTGTACCAGGTACCATATTAAAGACTTTCCACAAATATCTCTTTCAATCCCACAATAACTTTGGGAGGTTTGTGATGTTATCATCCTCATTTTATGATTAAGGAAACTGAGGCAGAAAGAGGTTAAGTGGCCCAAGGTGACATGGCTAGTAAGTGTCCATGGTTGGATATGAGCTCAGTTCTTTTTTTAAAAAAATTATAATTAATATATTTGCTTTCAGTTTTCTATAATTACTTCCATAAGTTTTAAATTCCCCCCACCCTTTTCACCTCCCTCCCCACAGCAGCATGCAGTCTGATACAGGCTCTACAAATACACTCTTATTAACCACATTTTCACATTGGTCATGTTGCATAGAAGAATTGAAACGAAAGGGAGAAATCCTGAGGAAAACCAAGCCAAAACAAAACATAACAAAATAGAAAAAAATAGTGTGCTCCATTCTGTGTTCCTATTCCATAGTTTTTTCTCTGGATGTGGATGGCATTTTGCATCAGGAGTCCTTTGGAAATGTTTTAGGTCCTTGCCTTGCTGTTTAGGGCCAAGTCTATCAGAAACGGTTCTCGCACACCGTGGTTGTTACTGTGTACAATGTTCTCCTGGTTCTGCTCATTTCACTCAGCATCAGTTCATATAAGTTTTTCTTAGGTTTTTTTGAAGTCCGCCTGCGTCATTTCTTATAGCACAATACTATTTCATTACGTTCATACGTTGCATTGTTCTGCCATTCCTCAGCTGATGGGCATCCCCTTGATTTGCAGTTCTTGGACACCACAAAAAGAAGGGCTATAAATATTTTTGTAGATGCAGATCCTTTTCCCATTTTTATGATCAGCTATAGAAGTGGTATTGCTGGGTCAGAGGGTATGCACATTTTATAGCCCTTGGGGCATAGTTCCAAATTGCTCTCCAGAATGACTGGATCAGCTCACAAGCTAAGCTCTTCTTGACTTCAGTAAGTAAAGCCTAGTTTCTGTTTTCCTTTTCTATTTGAACTCTTTTTCCCCCCTCATGTTGAAGTCAGAGCAATGCTTTTTGTAATGAAAGACAGTTCTGTGTAATGGATAGAGGGCCAACTTTGGAGGCAGAGAGACCCAGACTTGAATCCTGCCGGTTGTGTCCCTCTGACTGTAGGCAAGGCTCTTCACTTCTCCGTATCCCAGACCACTTTCTAGCGCTGAGTTACTAATGGGTCTCTAGTCTGTCTCAGTCAGTTCAGCAAGCATTTTTCAAGCAACTCCCGTGTACCCAGCATTCTAAGTCGTAGAGATTAAGAGACCAAAGTGAAATAATCTTCCCTCAAGGAGATTATACTCTAACATGGAAGATAGTACTCAAATTTGTAATTATATAAAGGGTATATACAAAATGAAAAAAAGTATGTTTTTTTTGGGGGGGAGGGGGAGAGTATCAGCAGCTGAGTCAGGAAAGGCTTTTTATAGAGGGAATTAGCTAGGAGGCAGCTAGACAGGGCTGTGGATAGAGTACCAGCTCTGGAGTCAGAGGATCTGAGTTTAAATTTAGACAATTACCAGCTGTGTGACCCTGGGCAAGTCACTTAAGCCTGATAGCTCTAAAAAAGAAAAAGAAGAGGGTAGTTTTTAAACTCAGCTTCAAAAATTTAGTTATTTTAATAACTTCTTAAAAATTTTAAACAAATACAAATGAGAAGAGAAAAGAAAGCACAAACAAAATCTTTTCCATCTACACAGTAAACCATAGGAGAGGATTCAATATAAAGCATTTAATTTCCATTTCAAGAAAACTTATATAATAAATATTACATATTATTTTCAAAGCTACATAGCTTTTCTTTGCTTCCTTGTTGGTTTTCTTAAGCATGGACATACACACACACTACACAGATATACTCATACACATATATGTAAGACAGCACTATACTTATTTCCAGCTGTCATCTGTTTCTCTGAGTGTGGATAGCATCTTCCCTCATAGGTTCAAGTCTTTCCATGTTTTTCTAAATGAATGAGTTCTTCATTTCCTGTACTACACCAGCATTCAACTTAATCATATTTATCTGAGAGATTGCCTATCAAAGTTTTCCCCAATTTTCTACATTCCTTCTCTTCTTGGCTACATAGGTTTTATTCATACCAGAGAATTTTAATTTAAAATAATCAAAATTGTCCTTTTTTATACTTCAACAATGCTCTCCCTTAGAATGTAATTTAAGGTTTGATACTGCTGAATCTGCTTCCCTTACATTTTTTCTGGCTTCTTTAAAGTTCTTGATCTTTTGCTTTTCCAAATGAACTTTGTTATTTTTTTTCCAACAGTAATTTTTAGTAATTTAATTGGGATGACATTGAATAAGTAGATTAGCTAGGTGAAATTGTCATTTTTAAATTATATTGGCTTTATTGACCCATGAATAAGAAATATTACTTCAATTATTTACAACTGATACTATTATCATATATAAGAAGTAAACAATTTGACCTTATTGAGTCCCTTATAAATTGGGCTTTGATGTCTACTTTATATTTCTCCTGGATATTGTATTGAATTTTCCCTTAAGTTCTATTTTTTTTGTAATGAGTAAATCTATTTATCCAAGCAAACAGTACCCAGAAATTGAGAAGTTGTACTGATTGTACAGAAAATAGACATGTTGAGACATTGGCCTATGTTCTGGGATTTTGTCACAAAAACCTGAAAGTCTTTCAGTTATTAAATGTCCATTTGTTTTTTCTATTCAGGATTGTACTTAGTTTTTCTGGGCAAGTTATCCTTGATCATAACCCCAGCTCTTTTGCTCTACAGAATATAGTATTCCAAGACCTAGGATCCTTCAACTTAGTAGCTGCTAGGTCTTGTGTAATCCTTATTTTATCTCCATGATATTTAAATTGGTTTTTTTTTCTTTTCTTGCTTCCAACATTTTCTCCTTAACCTGGGAACTTTGAAACTTGGCTAGGATATCCCCTAAGTTTTCCTGTAGCACTTGTTGTTTGTTGATTCTGGAGAGTCCTCCTGGGGGGGGAGGTGTTTGCCCTCCACTCAGGCCCAATCTTTGCCCCTGGTGGGCAGGTTTTTCCTAGAGCCTTCTCAGATTGTAATGGGAGGATAGCGGCTTTACCCTGTGTTTATTTCGGCTGCTCTGAGGTGATTTTCTGTCATTTCTTTTGTGGAGGAAATTTGAAGAGCTGAAAGTTTTCTGACCTACTCTTGGATCTTCCAGAAAAGTCTCCTCAGCTTTGAATTCTAAGAGGCAGAGCATTCAAGGAAGAGGCATTCAAGTACCCAATAGGGTACTAAGCTTTGAAAAGAAAGAAGGGACCAGCTTGTAAAGAACTTTAATGGTCAGAAAGAAGCATTTATATTTGATCCTAGAGCTAATAGGGAACTACAGGAATTTATTAGGTAGTTGAGTGATACGCTCAGAGAGGTACTTAAGAAAAATCATTTTGATGAATGTGTAGAAGATGAATTAGAGAGGGGAGAGACTTAGGTATTGTATAGGGCACCAGGCCTTTAATCTGAAGGACCTGAAGACAGTTGCTAGCTTATTGTGTGACACCGGACAAATCACTTAACTCTGATTGCCTCCCTCCACACCCAAAATGGAGACGTTTGTAATAGTTCAGACAAGTGATGATATGAGCTAGTGTGGTGACTTGGGAAACAATGGGACTTGGAAGGATGTGAAGATGGAAATAACCCAATTTGGTAACCAATTGACTATGTGGGATAAGCAGGAGTAGAGGACCACTCTAAAGGTGTGAACTCTAGTGAATGAAAGGATGGTGGTGACTTCAGCAACAGCAAGGAAATTAAAAGGAAGGGGAGGTTTAAGCTTGTGTTCATCCTTCATTGCCGAAGAAGACCACACCATCAGAGAAATGATGACATGACTTGCACTTGACTTTGTTTTGAGTGAGGGAGGGCTGTGCAGGTCATCAGCCTCACTTCTCATCCAAAGCCATCTGAATCCAGCTATTCATCAGAATGTTTGGAGAAGGAATAGGCCTCATTAAGAAATAATGAAGAAATTGCCCCTTTAATTATGAAAAGAAAAAAAAAAGTAAATCAAGGTGGGAGGGAAAGAGTAACAGTTACTATTGATAATTACTGTGAAGGTAGGAGGGTCCAGAAAAGAGCCATTGCACTGGGTTTAAGAGAGAGAGAGGGAGAGAAAGAGAAAGGGAGAGAGAGAGAGAAAGAGAGAGAGAGAGAGAGAGAGAGAGAGAGAGAGAGAGAGAGAGAGAGAGAGACTAGATGACTTTTTCAAGGAACTGGGCTGAGAAAGGGGCAAAAGATTTTTCCCACCAATCCCCCCCACCAATTTCCCACCAAGCCCCTGCAAAAAAAAAAAAAAAGGATAACTAGAAGGAATGGTAATATCTAATGACTTTAAAAAAAATTGAAGATGAGAGGAGACTTGGGTATGTTTATAAACAGTATGAAAGGAACCACTAGATAGTGAGAGTTGGAAGATTAGAGGGAAAGAGGGCACAACTGTAGGGAGAGGCCTGCTGAAGAAGAAAGAAGAGAATGGACTCAGAAGCACCCCTATACAGAAGGCTTAATTGTAGCGAGCTCTATGTTAAGGCTAAAGTTTGCCCATTTGTAGTTCTCCATTATGACGAAATCACAGATCTGGAACTAAACTGAATTTAAAAAATCCTTTCTCATTGATTTAGTCTTCGTTACATTGAAAGCAGTGCCCTTTCTAATAGGGAGCTGGCCTCAAAACCAGGAAGATTTGAGTTCAAGTTCTGCTGCTTACACCTATTGGCTATATAACCTTGGAAAGGCCACCTAACCTAGGTTCTAGGCAACTCTTCAAGGCTAGAAGTTGCAGATAAAGTACCAAAGATAAAGTCTTGGTAAAGGGTGTTTCTTCAGCTAGGAGTTAACTACACCAACATAGTCACAAGTCCTATCCCCACATTTGCTATGAAGCCATTTAGCACAGTCAGTGCCTGGTACTTGATAGGCACTTAATAAATGATTATTGATTAAAGCACTTTTCCAGGTATTATCTTTTTTCAAGTTATTATCCATATTGACAACAGTGATAAAAGAGACATACGCACATCTTTGAAGACATGAGGCTCATACTAGGAGATTATTCTAGGAGATACTTTCTCTTGGCCAACCTTGGCAAATCTGTAGAGATCATAATTTTGGTGACTGTGACCTTATAATATAAATTGTTCAATTGTATTTTACTAGTAATACCTAACCACTGGAGGTTTAATGAAATCATAGAAAGATATAAAAACTTGCAACATGCCTACCATTTCAGAAAACAATTTCTGTTTCTAAAAATTTCCATAAAATAATTTAACCTATATATCAAGTCTTTAATACTTGACTCGAAAATTTAAGTATATCTTTCCTTCTATGCTTTTATGTAAATAGTCAAAACTGCTGGATTTTTATAGCCAATGTTCTCAGAAACATTTTCATTATACGTAGTATACCTTGTTCTTCTAATATCAGTTTCTTAAGGTCCTAATGATCAAGATATTTTGTAGACCTTTGTCCATTTGAAAACAAACAGGAAATTCTTTAGCTCCTACTATGTATTTTAATTTTATGGATCAACCAGTGGATACAATTAGTTCAAGCAAATAATTTTTTAGTGAATTAGTATATAGTAAGAAATCCAGGGAGTACTTTTGAAAGGCCACACATGAAAGAAACACGTGGCCAGGAGAAAGCTATGGAGGTGAAACACAGAAAATGTGTAGCCAGGCCATATATATGGAGGTGGTAACTCACATTATAGGCTATACAGTTTCCATGTCTTCTCTAATGTCTTCATGTTTAAACTAGACCATTCTCCCTCATGGGCCTCCCATGAACAGCTTCTGCAAAGCGTTGCTCCATTGGCCATCTTCAAGAACTTTTCTGTTACCTGATTCTGAGATTCAGGTGGAGTCTTTTGTTCTAAGTAGGTGATATAGCAGATAGAATGCTAGGCATAGAAGACCTGAATTCAAGTTTGACTTCAGACACCTACTACCTGTGGTACCAGGACATATCATTTAGCTTCTGTTTGCCTCAGTTTCCTTATCTGTGCTGTTGAGATAGTAACAACACCCACCTCCCAGGTTTGTTGTGAAGTTCAAATGAAATAATAATACCTAAGTATTTAGTGCCTGGCACATAGTAAGCACTTTTTAAATGTTAGTTATCATTGCTTGATATCTACCTTCAACTTCAGTCTACTAGACTATGGTCACCAAAAGGCCTCTCTCTCCCTGAAAAGAATAATCTAGCTGCATTTTAGTGATAGGTTATTTATTTCCACACCCAGCTTAAGGTGGGGGGGGGGGGGCGGCGCTAACCATTATCCCTTTTAAGATTAGAAATTTCCTGGATCCTTTATGATTTGGCTTGAAAATAAACTTGAGCCAGAACAAAAGCTAATTGATGAGGTCAAAACCACTATCCTCCAACCTCTGGCTCACATTCATGCCTTTTCTATTTGTAAATGACCAGCAGCGAACATCCTGGGCTTTCAGGTACCTCACAAAATAAAAAGCAAGTTTAGATTTAAAATGTCAGTCTGGGAAAGGAGGATGACATCAAGGTACTGCATGAATCATTCTTGCAAAGGGCCCTATCTAGAAGTATTCATATGCAAATGTTCTAAAAGAGACAAGAAATGGAATGTGATTCACAACTTTCACTTTTCTTCTAAGAATATCTAATATTCATAGACGAGTTAGAATAATCTGAGAGGTTTTTCTTTCTTTCTTTATTGTGGGGGCAGGGTAGGTAGTACTTACTCAGATATGTAATTTATTACTTATTCATTTGATTATGTCATTTTGCCATCCTGTAAAAGGGCCAACATAGTATAGTGGATGGAACATAGTTCAAATTCTGTTTCTGACAGATGCTGAATATATGAGCCTGGGCAAGTGATTTAATCTCTAAATGCTTTAGAAAACTCAAAGACGATATAAAACAGAAAAGGGACTGACTTGCATTGCTGGAAAGGATTTCCTCAAGTGAGAGATCTTTTAATCAATAAAATTACAGGTCTGGTTCCTATCTCTATATTTTGTAGGATTATAGATTTAGGGCTGGAAAGGACATCGTAGAAAATCTAGCGCAAGCCCTTTCATTTTCCAGATGAGGAAACTTGGGAAATTTCTAGTGATTTGTCAGAGATCCCAGAATGAGCTGCAGAGCAGTGATGTACTTTATAAATACAGGTCCAATGACTGAGAGCTCAAGGTCTTTTCCATATACTACACTGCCCCCTTCTGTCCCTTTGCTAAATCTCTATCTCGTAGTAATAAACATTCTTTGGAGAAAAAAAATTAATGTCTTTAAAGATAGACTGGACATATACACATGTTAATATTGTTACCATTAATTAATGATTTGTACTTACCTTTTAACTATACTGGTATTAGGGAAAATAACCTCTAAACCCAATTTTTATTCAGTCTCTTATCTCTTCCCTTACTAAATTTGATTTCTTTCATCTTTCTTTTCCCATATCTACCCCCTTTCAAGGCTTTGATTAAATACTAGTTAATTGACTACTATGTACTAGGCACTGTTATGCCTATGAGATACAAAGATAAATAAGAAACAGTCTCTGCTTTCAAGGAGTTTAAATTCAGTTGGGAACTGTATTCTTTTCTCCTGAGAGATGTTTATCCCAAGAAAGAGAATCTAAGGGCATAGATTATTTACAACCTTAGAAAAATAGTCCATTGAATATTTTTAAATGAGAGACTACATTAATGTGTAAATTTCAATGTTTCTTAAAAGCATTGGTCTACCAAATATTGTAAGAGCAGCAAAAATAATAAAAAACAATTACAATCAAGAGTTGATATCTATATAGATATACTTTGAGGCTGGCAGTGCACTTTGTCTAGAGCTTCATGTCTGATTGCCACAACAACCTTGGTAAGTATATATTCAATGTTGTCCCTGTTTTACAGATGAGGTTGCTATGGCTCAGAAAAGTCAAGTGGTTTGCCATTAGTCACACACCAAGTGTCAGGGTTGGGATTTAATTTTAGGTCTATCACTTTATTTGCTATGCTATAATTTCTGATAAGATATTTATATTATAAAGGTGCTTTTTGGTTGCTCTTATTCCAAAGCCAAATTTTTAAAAGTAGATCCACATTTTAAATACATTGAACTTTGTAAGTTTGAAGGAGGAGAAGTCATATTAGGTTTTAGAATTAACTTTTATCATTTGAGTTTCTGAAGTATGAAAGAATTCTCTTAACAAAACTGTGGTCCTCTTTGTGGAAAAAGCTATGGTTAAAACTAGCATCTAAGGTTATCAATAAGGCATGCCTAGATACAAGAAGAGAACAAGATTTTCTGTTCAACTATATATTAGGTGAACTTTCTTTCATGGGTTCAAGTCCTGGTTCCACCATTTACTCCCTGTATGACCTTGGGGAAGTCACTTACCCTCAGTTTTCTTACTTGTAAGATTAGAGAATTAGACTACATACTCTTTAAAATACCTTCCAGCTCAACATTAACACCATTATCTTATTCTATAACTTTTTATGATACTCTTTCAATATTTATTAATGTATATTTCTGTTTTGTGCTGTTGATTCTTTTTAGTTTTATCAAAACTGTACCTCTACTATTAGAAATAATGTTACTTTTTTTGGAGGAAAATGAGTAAGCACATAGCTCAAATTAAATAATTTGAATTTAATAATAATTGGGAAATTACAAGGAAAGAGAATACATTATCTTATACACTTCATAAATTATTGAATCACTATGTGTATTATTTTGAATAAGCTAGTGAGCATAATATTTTAATAAAGCATTGAATATTTTTAAATTTTTTTTAAAAAGTTCCAACAGAATAGTCAATTTAGCAAAGATGACAGAAATCAATTTGGGAATTGACACCTCATATGAATTGATCAATAACAAGTTGTTCCATGACAAGACAATGTTATCCTTCTTTTAAAATATGATTTTTTCAGTTCTTATTTGAAGGACATATTTATTGAGATGATGGGAAGAGAGATCTTAAAATTTTCTAATCTTTGGAGAAAATGTTTACCTGTAAAATAACTTTTCCTACTTAATCAGTTCAGGTGTGTGTGTGTGTGTGTGTGTGTGTGTGTGTGTGTGTGCTTTATGACTACACTATGATTCCTAAAATAGAAGTTGAACTTTCAAACATTTGTATGTTTGGATGTTGGTGCAAAATGTTTCTGTGAGCTGCTTATATCCAGACTGACTTATAAGCCAATACATTGGGTAAATCATGGTCTAATTCTAAAAGGAACTCTGCATTAAAAACTATTTAATGATGTCTCTTATTATATCCTTTTCTTAACAGTGCTGTTGGTACTGATTCTTGGAATATGATGACCATGACTAAAAGCAGGTCCTTCTCTACTTCCTATGCTGTTTCTGCAGCTAACCATGTAAATTCTAAAAAGCAAAGTCGACCAGGTAAGTAAGTCATTGATCAGTATGGTCTCAGTTGAATCAGTTTTCGTACAGCTGTCACTTAAAAGTCATATGAAGCAAATTATGAGAAAAGATCATTCTATCACAGAATTCTGACACATTTTCAGAGTTGGTCAAAAAATTCTGACATGGTATTCTGGGTTCTGATTTGACTGTTGGGATAAAAAAATCCACACTATTCCAATATATTACTATGAGTCATTTAAAATTTCTCACTTAGGGTTGCTCTGTTTGGCGTATTTGTAGGGAACTTTATAAGATATCATGTTCTAATATCCATAAAGAAAACGATGGTGGGTGTTCAAGCTAAAGATTACGTTGAATAAATAGCATCATCTTCTAACACAAAGTGCATGATGTACAGATATTCTACTGAGGCCAGTTTGCAGTCTTTTTAAAAAAAACACTTTAGATCAGGCCTACGTAGCATAGACCCACAGAGCACTTGCAGCCTGCCAAAGGGTTGCCAGTATGCACTTTCTTCTGCGGGTCACAATCAGAGCAACCAACAATCTTTAGTCTGTCTCTGGTTACCTTTACCTGGAAAATGAGCTGCTAAAACCCTATATGCAGCCTGAAGAAGTTTAGTCTATTTTAATTTTGGCCCCTACCTCCTGCCAAGTTGTGCAGGTCTGCTTTAAATGAATGATACTCGTTACTAGTAATGTACCCATATACATTCAAGGAAATGCCCATATATCCAAACCACTTCTAAACATAATGTTTCTTTTATGGGAAAAATATTTTCCTTTCTTCTTATGACTTGCTTACATGACAGAGAAAACAAGAAACTTCATATTGTTCAATTTAGTAATGCCTCTGTGATTTTGGCAAGAGAAGGATACCTGAAAGCCTGGTCTCAAATTCTGCCTCCTAAGTAATTTGGTCCCCTTGATCCTCTGTTTTTTCCTTCTCTGATATCCTTTCTGTCTCTTGATGGTACCCTTAGCAGGATGGGTAGAGGGAGTTTCCTTAATCTCAGAAGCTTTAGGTGAATAACAGGGTTGTGGAAAGTAGAACTTGGGAATTACTTCTCACTTATGGAATCTTTTCTATGTTCATTTCAAGAAAACACTTTAAAGGGGAGAGCAAATCCTTATAATGTTTATTATTCATTAACTATTATAATATAATATAATATAATGAATAAATATTATAATTCTTCCCCAAGTTTGGCAGTTAGTACATCAGGTTTCATAAAACTCCACATTTGCATACAGTGTGCATTTCAGTGAAACTTGTAGCACATAGCCCTTGATGATTAATTACTTCTCTCGTATAAAGTTATACTTGCAAGGCTTAGAGCTTCCTGGGAGAAGTCCAATATACATCAGATGAGAGTCAGAAAAAGAGAGGCAGGCCACAGTAATTGGCTCTTTTGCTTCTATATATGCAAGTAACCTTGCACATCCTAGTCACTGGAGATCTATTAATTTGCAACTGACACTACCAAAAAGGGGTAATTTTTTTCCATGGGCAGGATGGTAAAGAAAGAAAATAAGTGATAATTGAAAATTAAAACTATAAAAATTATAAATTTGCAGTCAACAGATAACATTTCTGAAATTTTACTTGGAGCCTAGAAAATTTCTGTGTAATATAAGTCAGGTTGGGTCCTCATTCTCCTTGGATTATAAACTCCTTAAGGGCAAGGACTGTCTTTTGCCTCTTTTTCTACTCCCAGCAGTTAGCATAGTAGGTCTCAGTAAATGTTTGTTAGTTAACAATTTTTATTGAATCAACCATTTATTAAACTTCTGTGGTGTTCCAGGTACTGTGAACATGAATGCATCTGTTCCTCTCTCCCACCTTTTCTTTCCTCCCGTTCTGTTCTCCCTTCTTGGCAGTCTACCAATTGGTATTAAACTATGTATTTAACCAGGTACTCCTAATTCCACTCCTTACTGACATCCTACATACCTACTTTTTAAGGGACACTACTCCTAGAATAGGACAAAGCTTTATGGTAGGCACATGCTTTCTAATTTAGAGGGATAATACAATTGAACTCAGCTGCTAATGAGAACCAGCATCTTTTCCTCTGAGACTGTCAGCCTATTTTTCTGAAGAACAAATCATGTTCTTCTCAAGAAGTAGGAACTAAAAATAAAAGGCAACCAACTAAAAAAAAGGATAAGAAAACAAAACAACCTTTTCAGGTAAGAGGCAATTGCATTATAATACAAAAAAATAGTACATTTGTAATCAGAGGACCTGGGTTTGAATCTCTGCTCTGCTCCTTGATATCTGTGTGACCTTGAGCAAGTGAATTTCTTTTCTGAACCTTAAGCGCCTTGTCTTAAAGGGAAAGAATTGGAGTTGGTGGTGTCTAAGGTCCTTTTTGACTTTAGATTTTATAATTCTAGGAACACATGTAAAAGGCATTCAATTTCTACTAGTTAAGCAACACAAAAAATATTTTTCCTTGTGAAAAATGTCTTTTTCATGCTTTGTCAAAGAATGACAAATACTAACCTTTTTTAATGACTTAATATCAAATACAAAACCGTATTTTGTGTATTTCACTCCTAAGTAAAGGTATCATATCCAGGGCATAATAGTCTAATTCAAGAGATCAGGGGAAAGAATATGCATTGGCATAGCATAAGCTTGATTATTAAGACACAGATTTGCACCCACAAGAATCTTTCTACTAGGTATGTCAATTAGGAAATAATGATAATTGCTAAATTTTAAAAACATATTCTTCGGTTTTTTTTCTATATAGTCAATATTTTTCTCAGTATCCCTTCCCCCTTGTCCTCCAGCGAGCCGTCCCATATAATATGTAACAAAAAAGTAAAAGAAAAACATTAGCAAAACTAAACAGTATATTAAAAATCTGAAGATATGTACAATATTCCATATCCATAGACATTCCACTCTGCAGAAGAGTTGAGGGAGAATTATCTTCTCATATCAATTCTTTAGGGTCAATGCTTGTTCTATGAAATTTTGAAACATTCACTTCGGGTTATTTTGTGATGATTGTCTTTCTTCTATTTCTATTCTTATAGTTTTTGTGTATATTGCATGACCTTACAGAGTCTTTCCATGCTTCGATATCCATCATATTTTGACAGGACTATTCCATTACAGTTATGTAACAATATTTGTTTGACTATTCTTCAGCTAGTGAGCATCTGTTTGTTTCTAGTTCGTTGCTGCTGCTAAAAGCTTTGCTCTAAATATTTTGGTATATATGGGGATTTTCTTCGTAATCAGTGACTAGCCTACTAGTGAAATCTCTGGATCAAAGAAGTATGAACATTTTAGTCACTATTTTTGACATCATTTCAAATTTTTTTCCAAAATAGTTATACAGATTCATTACTGTAGCAAGAATGTATCAGTATGCCCACCCCTCAGCATGCACCATTCCCATCTTTTTTACCATCTTTGCTAATTATTTTGGGTGTAAGGTAAAATTTAAGGGTCGTTTTGATGTTCATTTCTTTTCCTACTCATTTGGAGCATTCTTTCAATATGGTTTATAACAGTTTGAAATTTTTAATCCTTAAGTATTTTTAATTTTATTTTTGTCATTATTTGGACTGCAACTTAACAGGTAATAAAACTAGAAAAAATAATTTACATGGAGAATCCTCACTCAGCAACTTTAGTAATTATGCAGATTACTTAAAAACTTATTTTATTCACTCCTTTCCTATACATTGCCATCTTCAGAATGTTACAAGAACCTTATCCCACAAGACACATTATTGTTTTAGGCATCTTACTAGATCTTGAAATTTAGAATTTTACCTAGCAGTTTCAATTTTTTCCATGGTGTTATAGAATTACTTTTCTGCTACAGTTTTAAATAGATGGCTCCTGAAATTCCTTACAACTCGGAAAGTCTATTATTCTCTGATTTAAAAAAAAATACCGTAATTTGTCTTTCTGCTTACTTCCAAACTCTGGAATTTCCTTTCAAGTTCCAGTTTTAGGGAAACCCACACTTGTCAGACTTTTTCATCTATCTCTAAAGATTCAGGAAGGGATGCTTTTGGCCTAAGCACCTCTCTTGATTCACCTCTTTCTCTTCTGGAATTCTTCCTGGGAAAAACTAGGGTTTCTTTCCCTTTTTTTAAAAAAATGTATTGAATTTCTTGGATGAAATAAATCTACAAGCTGGAACAAGTTAGGACTTTATCATTATGCTGAGGTTTTGTTTTGTTTATAGCCAGATAATCCTTAATCTTTGTTCAAGTAATACAATGTCACTATGCTCCCTCCTCCAGAAAAAGTGTTCCTTTATAGAGAATTAGCAAGGAAATATGCCTGTCTGAATGCATAGCAGCATGCTCCCAATGGGACACAATCCTAGACTAATGTGTTTACTGAGTTAAAATGTTCTTTCTCCTACAAATTGTATGGAAACCTTTGGGAGAGTACACCTTTATGGAGGAGTTTTTCACCATTATCTAGATATTCCATTTAATTAAATCTCTCTTCTTTGAATTAATATTTTTTTTCTGGCTTGGTATAAGAAAAAAAAAACAAGGGGTTGGGGCTTACGAACTAAAATTTTAAAGAAAAGTCAACCGAAGACTTTCATTTTCCCTTGGTTTGCTTTTCATGGTCTCATGTTTGAGGGGATTTGGACATACCTAAATAAACAGACAGGAAAAAGGAATAGATAAGAAGAAAGCCATGTATAATATTAGAATTTATCCAGAAGCAAGTAGAGTTGAAAAAGAGGCTAAAGACTAAGGTAAAGAAAAACTAATGAGATAGAAAATGGATTTAAGGTCAAGAATAAAAACACTTTTAGATAAAGGGAAAGGATCCCAAGTGGGGAGGTATGGAATCTATCATTTGCACACAGCAATTAACTTGTTTTTCTGCTGGCTCAACCAATCTGTATTAAGTATTTTGACTACCTCTCCTTTCAAGGCACCTTCCAGGTGCCATATGGTCACTTGTTAGCTAGCCATTAATGAAAGCAGAATAAACCAGAAAAAGAACCCTTTAAAGCATAGAAATTATTCTTTTAACATATATTTTCATTTTATTTTGATCTTCTTGCATGCAAATCACTGAATATATTGGTCTACTGTTAAGTCATAGAACTTTATAAATTTCTCTAATTCATATTTATCTCATATGCAGTATTCATTTTCTGAACTCTTATAAGTTGGTTCCACCTATTGGCAGAGTTTACAACTATCTCCACTCCTGAAAATGAAGCTTACTTTTCCTTATTAAAATGCTGAATTGTGAGATGATTTGTATAAACCTTAAGAAAAAATAGCATTTTGATTTGTTATTTTATTTTTTCTTTTAAGTATATATTTTTATTTTTTGGAAGAGCCTGAGGGCTAACCAAGACATTTTCCTATGAAAATATAGCAGAAACTTTTATTTATCAGAACTTCTGGTTTCTTTCTTGTTCAATTAAACTTGGACTGAGAAAGTTTTTATAGCAAAAAAACAGATGGAGTCACTTAAATAATTTCCCTCCAGAAATGTTTATCTTTTTTTGATTGCTCAAAGTTACTTGTGTCATGACACACATTTTCTCATGCTCTCATAAATAAGGAATTAAGGGCTGCATTACTCAGTGGAGTTGGAATTTACTCTTCCTGTAGTTGCATTCTTTAAAATATTTTCATTTTATATATTTTTCCTTCAGGATGTTTTGAATCATACAAAGATTATATTTTACTGGCTGCACTTTTTCACAAAACTTATTTTAAGCTGGCATAAGTAAGTATAGAATAAAGACGTAGATGGAGCTTGCGATTTTATTGGTAGAAGTAACTCCCAAATGAAGAAACTCTCTTTTATAGAGCGGATTGGAACTTTCCCTAGAAATCAGTCCTTGAGAGATGCTTGAACATTGAAAAGTTAAGTGTTTGTCTCAGTCACACTACTAGCATTTGTCTAAGGCAGGATTTGAGCCTAGATCTTTCTAGCTTTGAGATGAGCCTGCCACATTGCCAATGTAAATATGTATCTTTGCATTTATATGTAGCATATTTTTGAATCATAAGAATAAAATGGAAATAAGGAGGACATATAGCCCATCCTTCCAACTTCCAACAGAACAACTTTTAGGAATAGGGATGGGCAACTAGATCTATGACTTCATTGATATGGGGTGGAAGAGATCCCAGTAAGAAACTTATTCTACCAATATAGATTGGTACTTTCTCAGCAATTTATAATCTGAGCACTAGGAAGTTAAATGACTTGTCTATGGTCATATTTTCAATACTTATCAGAGGAAGAACTTAAACAGAAATCTTCCTGGCTTTGAGATTTCTACTAACTACCCCAAGATATCTGTCCATACTTAAACCATCTCAAAAAAGATAGGAATTTGTCTTATTTGTCAAGATTTTGGGGGGGATGGTTTTCCTTTTTAAATCCAGTTTCTAGTGACTTTGATGTTCTAGATTTATCAGATCATTCTATATTTTTAGTCTTTATCTGTCATTATCATAGTTAGAACTGATATAGTATTTAATTAATTAGTTAGTAATTAAGTATTACAAAGTGCTTTACAAATATTGTCTCATTTTTCATTCTCATAACAGCCCTGAGAGGTAGATGCTATTGCCCTCTCCATTTTACATATGAGGAAACAGAAATAGACAGTTGTTAAAATTAAATCACTTGTTCAGGGTCACAAAGCTAGTAAATGTCTGGTGCTCCCAGTGGTCCACCTGGGCCACCTTGCTGTCTTAGCTGTCATCACTTGAAAGAATCCTTCCTATCCTTGAAGAACAGTATATATAGTAATATATTCATTTTAGAACTAGTAGATTTAAATATAGTATTTCTCATAATTTCTAATCTAAATACTGATAATGAAATACTGAAACAAAATCCAGGTACTTTTCATAATAAAAATAGCAAAACATATTGCTATAGTGCTCATAAAATATTTTTTCTCCCTTCACTTTAGACAAGTGAATTCATTCATCTGTATCTTGGTCTCTTTTCCTACAAAATCAAAATACTGTTTCTTTTCATGGTGTTGTCAGGATCAAAGTGTGTTAAAATGCTTGAAATATTCAGACAAGTAACACAACCAACAGACAGAGGAGCAAAGCTATTCAATCTGGCACAATATTTGTTTTAATTTTAGTCCTAGGAGGCAACTCTCTGGAGACTTGCAGTCTGCTTATTTGTTTAAGTTTAGTTAATATACCAGCTCCAAGTACTGTAGTAGACTTTTAAAAAATGTTATAAGAACTAGTAACATTTCTCTAAGGACATGAGCTGGCAACTACTAAAACTTAGCAGTGATAAGATGACTACAGTTACTAATTGACTTGAGAAAATACACCATATCAGAATAGCACTAGAGAACATTCTTTCCAGCTGTGAACATCAGTTTTGTCAAAGGTGGCAGGAAATCACTTTATAAAACAACAAATTAACAACCAAGTATTTAGAGAATTATTGAAGATATGCATATCTGAGATGCTTAAAGAACTGAAGGGGAGTGGCAACATTTGAGATGACATTGTCTCAGTTATCCTTTGCTTAGTAATTTCTAGACCAAATTTTATCAAACTGGCATAGCAAGATAAATGTTGTCTTGGCAATATGGAGTCTCTGTCTGGATAAATATGACCTAGAGTTTGTACTCCCTGCCTTAGGATTGTAGACTGTTAGAGAGTGCTTAAGGAGAAGGCAGACTAAAAATTGTCCTTTCAAAAAAACCTTTAAGTTCAAATCAGATAGAATTAAAATATAAATTATCTTTGCTACATGTGAATCCTGGAGACAATACAAATATGTAGAAGCACAAAGCAAAAATATATAAGCATTGTACCGGGAGCCAGTAGACTTGGACTATAGTCTCTTCCATTTATTTGTTTTATGATTTGAGGTAGTCTGAGTTTCAGTTGCCTCATTTAAATGGAAATAGTATTTTACTATTATTAGGCACTAGAAGGAGAAGACTGGACAGGATGATCTCTTGAAAGTCCCTTCTTATTCTCTGATTCAGTGATGTGGAAGGCTGCAGAATAATTCAAGGAGGTGACTGCTATTCCTAATTGCAAGATAGGAGAACATAATTCTCAGGCTTCACTCCATTTATGCAGAAGGAGCTGGAAGGGGCATGTATTCTTTTTTTGTCTTTTTTTTTTTTTTTTAGAAATTAAATACATTTATTTAACTTTTTACATTCATTTTCACAAGATTTTGGGTTCCAAAATTTTCTCCCCATTTGTCCCCTCCCCCCTCCCCAATAC
>CM053770.1:145210319-145297498 GCA_028658325.1 Potorous gilbertii
TGATTTCTGAGAGTCCTCTCCACCCCCTGGCCTAGATCCATCTGGTAGTGCTTGGGGTCTGGGATTCAAATGCTGCTCCCCAGCCTCAGGGCTTTTGGCGGCAGGCTTGACTGCTCTTCAATGGGGGCTTATCTGCTGGTTCTCAGGTGGGGGCAGGGCCACCTCTCAGGCTCAGTTCCCTCAGGGGGTTTATACAGAGATCCTTTGTAGTGGAGCTGGGGTGGAGCTCCAGCCGGCTCTGGGAGTCTCTGGCTGAGCTGCCTCTGCCTCTGGCCAAGCTGCCTCTGCCTCTGCCGCAGGGGCCACTTCCCAGGGGGTCCGAGTCCTGGAGATCCCCCGCTCCCCCCTCAGTCCGTCTCCCTCACTGACCTGTGCGTCTGTGGGTGGAGGGACCTTCGCGACCGCCCGGAGATTCAGGTCCCTGATGCCTGCAGGGCTCTGCTTGCTTCTCTCAGTGCCGTGTGGCCGGGGCAGGGGGAGGGGAGGACTCGGCTGGGCAGGACTCCTCTCTCGTGTCCGGGTACCTTTGCGGTCGGTTTTTCAGGGCTCTCTGCAGCAGAAATCTCCTTCACTGTGTTGCTGCGCGGCTTCCACTGTTCCAGAATTTATCAGGAGTTCTTTTTACAGGAAATCTATGGGCTGTGGGTTCGGACCTAGCATAGGTGAGTCTTTCTACTCCGCCATCTTGGCTCCGCCCCCCTCATTGTATATTTAAAAAAGAATATCAAGTTATACATAATTGGTTTGCAGTTTCATGTGCAATTATCTTTTTTATTATATTATGTTATGGAAATGTATGTTTTATTCCAGAACCAAAAAATAAATAAAATTTTTAAAAATATAAAAAAAACAAATCAAATAACTCCTTTTTAATCTCTTTTTTTAATCACCCAATGAGAGGTAATGGGGGTGGGGGAAGGATAAATTCATTAATTGCCACTATGTGACAGGTACTGTGCTAAATATTTTGTGATTACTGTTTGATTTAATCCTCATAAAGAAGCTGGGAGGTAGATGGTAATATTATTCCCATTTTATAGTTGAGGAAACTGAGCAGAAAGAGGTTGTGACTTGGCCAAGGGTCACACAGGAAATAAATATAAGATACTGGATTTGAACTTGGATATTCCAGGCTCAGTGCTCTATCTACTGTGCCACCTAGCTGCCCCATATACCGATACATATCACACATTGTTGCAGGAATAATTATACTTGTCTAGTTTTACTGCTGAAATATGAGACACCAAAAAAAAATGCTCTATCACTTCAAAGAAATGTTAAGTGACTCTTCTTACCTAGGCAATCAATATTGTTTTTACATATATAGAGGAGGCAGAGAATGATCAGGAGAGTTCCCTAACAGATGCCAACAGTTCTTAGCATCTGCTCCATCACTATGCCCTCTAGAGCTATAGGCAGTAGTTGCCTTCTACCTTGCTTTGGCACCTATTAGGAAAGTCCTATTAGGACTTTCTATTCACCCTGAAACTGAATCCTCCTATTTGTGTTAGCTCAGCAAATCTGAATGGGACTCCTATGAGAGCAGGCACTTTCTTGATTTTGTTTCTCCAGTATTTAGTACATATTAAGTGTTTGATAATTATTTTCATTTGTTCATTTATTTCTCAATCAACTTAATGAGAGTACAAGGAATGTTCCTTTGTTGGGATGCTTCTGATTACCTCCCAACAAAGAATATGTTCATGGATACAAACCAACTAATGACTCATTGCTAATACTGAGGAAGATGGGCTCTTGTCAGAGAATGTAATCTTGGGAATTAATAAAAGCAATTCTCTCATCCTCTTCTCCCTTGTCTCCTTTCCCTCCTGTCTCTCCCACCACAAAACAGACACAGGGGTACCCATTTGGTCCAGGAAGTATATCCCAAATGTGGAGATTTCCTCACCAATGATGAATTTCTCTGTTTAGATAGAGCAGGCACCTTGGAGAAGGACAAGCATTCTCCCAGCATCTACATAGGATCAATTCTACTTGAAGAGCAAAGTTGTGAGTCATTCAAACAATGCAGGTCTTTTGGTAGAGTATCCCCCAAAATGTTTTTTATTTCTTCTGGAAGAAATCTAAATATTGGTCAAACATCCCCTTCCTGTGATGGACTGTACAGGACACTGTGAGAGAGCTAGAGATCCACTAGATATGTCAAAAAGTTGCCCTCCTCCTAGTAATCCCAAGTTCAGGGCCCTTTCAAACAGAACTGATAGGCTATTTGAGAGACATATGCATTTCCACACCTGTTTAGAAAGGCTCTTTTGAGTATTTTTCATATTTTGCCTTTTCTGTGCGGTGAAGTAAAGGCAGAGTTATTCACATACACTATGTCCCTAAGCACAGATATGTGAACTGGGATCCAGTTACCCATATTTGGGGAAAACTAAATTCAAGCCAAATGTAAGCCATATTAAGAGATTTTCTTGGAGTATGTTCAGAAGGGGGCAATGAGCCAAAGTAAGAAAATTATATTTAAGGGTCAGCCCACAAGATCACATCAAGTCTGTGTGAGCCCACAATTCTTAGGCAAGGGAGTGATACTCAGTCAAGCATTTGTCTTGGGGGCTTGTCTATTATGTAAGGATTTGATTTCCAATCAGTTTCAAGTATACCATTCTGTTTGGTAACCCCTCTTCCATCTTTGGAGTTCATCCATGTTTATTCTGGCATTTGGAGGTCTAGAGATATAAAGAGACTTCAAAGTCCACCTAGTACAACATGCTCATTTTACAAATGAAGAAAATGAGTCATAGGCACTGGTTAAGTGACTTGCCCAAACCTAAAGGTAGTAAGCATCAGAAGTGGGATTTAATTGACTCCTCATTTTTTTTTTTAGATATCCACACGTATACAGACTGTTATCTTTCTGGACTCAAAGTCAATTGGAAGAGGATTGTTCAATAGCCTACAAATCATGAGAGCTTTCTCCTTTTTTGAAGAATTTTTTTTTAACCTGAGGGTAAAGAACTAACTTCCAATCTACCCTCAATTCACAAATCTCTGCTGGGAGAGTACACATGCATTTGAGAATAATCTTTCCTTTCTCAGGTGAGAAGTTTCCCTTACATCACCATGCTCATTTTTTCCTTTCCTAAGTATTTTTGGATTGGGAAACCCCTTAAAAGAAACCAAAGCAGACATCTCTAAAGCTTAGAAATCTGTTTATGGAGAGAAAGTGGGGAGAGAAAGGGATAAAATTTCTTGGAACTTCCTTGTCATCAGAACCAGGTTTACTGCACATTGTGCTGATTTATATCCTGAAGAGGGGAAAGTAAGAAGAAAGTCCAAAAGATGAAAGTGATCTATCAGGTCACTGTTACAGGCCACAGAGAGGTATCAGGGTGATTCTTCCAGCATCTATCCATCCTTCGGAGTTCCAGTCACCCAATCATCAGGAAATCCCTGTGCCTTCTGCCACCCAGACACAGTCCACCCTTTTATGGGAAAATGGCTCTTAAATGCCAACCAAGAAAGAGTCATTCCTCTAACAAGGCCAACAGCAATAGCAGCTAACATTTATAAAGTGCTTACTGCGTCAGGCACTGTGCTAAGTACTTTACAATTACTATCTTATTTGAGCCTCTCAACAAGGAAAGGTGCTATCCCTCTTTTACAGATGAAGTCAAGCAAACAAAGATTAGTGACTTGTCCAGGGTATAGTATTTCAACTTAGGTTTTCCTGATTCCAGGTTCAGTACTCTAGCCATTAGTTTAGTGACTGGGAACCTCATCAAATTGATCAGGAGCATTACCTCTACCTCCTCCATTAACCCTTCTTTCACTTAATCAATTCTGGCAACAAATAATATGAAGTCTCCAGGAATTCATCCTAAGCAAAAATGTAGATGAAAACAGGAAATCGTGCAACATATTTAAAAGGAGTCATTTTCCATGTATCTAACAGAACAAATGTATCTAACAGGAAAAGCATCATAAAGCCTTTAATGAAACAACAAGAGACAGAGAAAAGGATGTCAAACCGGTTATCAAGAGACCTAAATCTAATCAGAGCTCTGTCACTACCTATCTAGCTAACATACCATTCTGGTCCCTAGTTTCCTCAATCCTGAAATGCACAAACTATTTAATTTCCATTAAATCTTAAGGTACTATAGAGAGGAAAGCTAAATATTGAAAGAAAAGTTGCCAAGTCTGGATTAGGGTATCACCACTTTCTTGAATCCCCTCTCTATAGAAAATGCTTAAAAAATCTCCAGGAGGAGGGAGTGGCAATAGCTAAAGTAGACCTAGTAGGTGAGGCTTTATTATCTAGTGGGGCTTGGTTCGGTCCCTTTTCTTCATATAACTTCTTTTTAGCGACAGCTTCTGGTGACTTATTTCTGTAAGGCAAGAAGTTCCCTGTTTCCCCTCTCGCTCCGCCTGTCTCCGCTTTCTTTCATTTTAGATGAAGGTACTGGAAGGTGTATATAGTCTTGTGAGTTTCAAGGTGTAAAGCAGTCTAACCACCTGAAATCCAGAGGTGCAGGAGTCTAGTCCACATCTTGTTCTGCCTCCAGTAAAATAACAGTGGATGGAGTGTCTGACCTGGAGTCAGGAAGTTCAGAGTTCAAATAGGGTTTCAGATATTTATTTGCTGTGTGACCCTGGGCAAGTTACTTAACCCTGTTTGCCTCAGTTTCATCATCCATAAAGTGAATAATAATATGATATGATATAAAATAATATGATATGATATAACATAACATAATATAATATAATATAATAACAGCACCTACTTCTCACGTTACTATGAAGATCAAAGGAGTTAGTATTTGTAAAACTCTTAGTGCAATGCATGGCACGCAGTAAGTACTTTAAAAATGTTAGCTATTTTTAAAATGTTAGCTATTAAATCATTAGTGTAGCATCAATGTCCTGAAGAGCTAGGAAACTACCTACTAGAACATGCCTAACTGTAGTTGAAAAGAGACACCTCTCCAGGGATTTCACATTTGTATGGGAAGGTGGTGGAACCAAAGACATGTAGAATGAGTTGTTTTCCTGTTCCCCTTTAGAGAACAAAGGGGTATATGGAAGAATGAGCTCCTGATGCTTGGGGTTTGGGGGTAGGTGTCTACAGTGGGTGAGGAGATGTGTGTACTTCTCTTCTTGCATCCCTCTGTTCAAAGGAAATATTCTTTTGTAAAAGTGCCCAGGGATGGAAGGAAAGAACAAGAGAAAAGGGACCTGCTGGCATATCTTGATTTACACATTGGGGTCTTTAGATCAGAATCCACTAAGATCCAGCTGCTGCATACCTGAAACATTCCCCAGTATAGCCAGAACCAGATTCAAGTGTAATTGGGAAATATTTAATTAAAGAGATTAAAATGCAATAAAGCCTAAATAACATTACATTTTAAAATTAAGTCAATATGCAGCCAACAGAGATCCTAGAGTCCCCCCTCTTCCGAATTTGACAAAACTACTAAACGATGAGCTCTGAAGTACCCTCTAGCTTCAAACTCCTATGATTCTGTACATTTTTACTGGAGTTATACACAGTGATTAGGTAAAAAAATTAAAATTCATTAAATTTAACTAATCAATATAAAGAGAATCATTATGTATAATTTTTATAAAATATGGAATACAGTTCTTTCAGATACCATATTCAGATATTCAGAATCACTTTCACAAATTTCTCCTTTACCATCTCAAAATAAAAGTCTATCATCCACAAATCCTTTTATTCTGTAAGTCTATTTTGTTCTATTGTGTACCATTTTATTAACTTTAGAACATAAGCTCAGTAACTTGGATCTTACCTATTAATAAGCAAGTAAATATTTATTGAGTACTTACTATATGCAGTCATTCTAGTGACACAAAGATATTGACAACATACATGGTATCCAGAGTCATTTCAAATAGCTTATATTTCAATCGGTCAACTAGCAATCATTTAAGTACCTATTGTGTGCAGCCACTGTGCTGGGTGCTGAAGATACAAAAAACAAAATAGCTCTAGATTAGTCAATCAATAAACATTTATTAAGGATCTATTTGTGTCTAGAACCAAGGTAAGTATGGAGGATATAAAAAGAAGCAACAAATAATCTCTACCTTCAAGAAGTTTATAATTTAATGGAGGAATCAACATGCAAACAAATATATATAAAGCAAACTCTATAGAGGATAAGTAGAAAATAATTAACAGGGAGAAGGTATCAAAATTAAGAGGGGTTGAGGAAGGTTCCCAGTAAAAGATAAGATTTTAGTTGGGCCTTATAAGCCTTTAAAACAGATTTAACACATCAGTTGCTATGTCTAAGAATTTCAAATGCATATTTTTCCTCATGGAGTCATCACGGTGCTGCGGTCAAATCACCACAGAATATGATATGGAAAACCAATTCTAAATCTGCACAGAGACATGCACGACTCTCAAATATTACCATGTTCTACATGTGATTATGAATAGTAAATAAAAATGAAAAATGAGAGGGGTGGTAGGTGGGGGAGGAAGAGGAAGGAAAGAAATGGTGAAACCAAATGTATATCAATATGAAAATTTCTTTTTCACACTAAAATTTTAGTCCTTAAAATAAGTTACTGACCCCCTGGTGCAAAGAAAAACAACAAAAAAATAGCCCTAGAGTAGTTAGAATATTATAGAAACAACACGAGCTTATCATCATTTTTAATCCTATCCTTCCAGTATTTGGTCCATTCTGACACATTCATTCATTTTAAATCTGAGGCTGAGCCTCCAAGTATTTCCAGCTGGGTAGACAGAGCCTGAGAAAGATTTGTGGTATTTTTCTTCAAGTTAGAAACACATGCACACATACATGTACACATACCTACACACAACTTCTGTTTCTACATTTCGATATGTGAAATGATTGCATTTAAACAGTAAAATAGCAATATAATAAAAGAAAATCTTGCCCCTGGCATTGAGTATTATAAACACAGAGAGGTGCCAGTGTAAACCTTTATTCAAGAGACTGGGTTCTTTGTCAAGCAATGCCTTTCTTGAAAAACATCCCTGCTGCCATATGTCTGCATCCAACCAGCTGTGGATCTAATAAGAAACTTCTTATTCATACTGTATAATATTTTGCAGGTTTACCATGGGGGTCACTCACTGTGAGTCATTTACATTGGAGTTCCAACAAATGAACAGCTACAGGAAGCCAAGAAATGTAGGTTGGCCAGGGGATAGAACATAGATGAAAGAAAAGGAAAGAGTGTATTAAACTCATAGCTGTTGTGTTGATCCTTCACACAGTTCATATCAGAAGCAAAGTTTTTACTAAGGGGGAAATTTAAAAAGTCAACTCCCTGAGTTTAATCTATTAATAATATGCATAATATATATATACATATATAAGTGTGTGTACAGATATAGTATGTTATACACATATATGCATGCATATATATGAATACATGTACATCCATATATAATATGTGTGTGTATATATACATACATGAATATTTAATTTTTGCAAATATGTTATATTACAAGAATATTGGGTATATACATATTGGACATATACATATATTGCAAACATATACTTTTCAACTCATGCAGTGTGCACATATATGCACAGAAATATACACACAGAAATATGCTTATATATGTGAATACATGTTTGTGTGAATGCATGTGTATGTATGAAATCATTCAGTGGGTGATGACCATATGATGTATATGGATTTAACAGTTTTTCAACAGTGAGCAAGATAATTCTTCTTCATTCTCCTCTCATTCCTTAGAAAAACAGACAGTCAAGCAGATGCACAAACTCTGACCATTAAGAATAACATGTAAATATGTAATTTCAATGTATTTTAAGGTTCATCTTAAAGGAGTGAGGAATTCTATGAATGGATGAAAAAGCATTCATTAAGCATTAACTTTGTACCCAATACTATGGTAAGTACTGAGTATATACATACAAAACTAATGATAATCCCTGCTCTCTGGGACCTTATAATATAACACAACACACAAAGGGTAGTAGCAGCTGGCAGGAGAAGGGTTTTGTCTTGGAAAGTTACAAGAACAGTGAATGGAGCCATAGAGGAGTATACTGAGGGGCCCTTTCCAATAGAAAGGGCAGTATTTGTTTAATTATGTTCTAGAAGTACAAGTGAGCATGTAGTATCCAGATAGCAGAGGGATAAAATAAAGCATGGATGGAGTTGTCCTGGGTTGAGATAACATGTTCTAGCAAGCATGAGTGGGGGACAACTAGGTGGCACAATGGATAGAGCACTGGCTTCAAGTCAGGAAGGTTCAATTAAAATTTGGCCTTACATTTACTTTGTGACCCTGGGCAAGTCACTTAACCTCTGTTTGTGAGTGCTTACTTAACCACGGTGTCTGAAACATAGTAAGCATTATTGAAAATGTTAGCTTTATTATTAAACACTTGTCAGTCTGGACATCAGGTCCCTAAGGCAAAGGCTTACAAAGGCGAAACTGTTAAATTTTCCAAGACAAGATAATAGGTCCTGGCCTCAAAGCAGAAGTGGGGAGGAAATAAATTCCAGGTGTGGATTTTAGAAACATTCCTAGTCAAATTCCTAGTCAGTTCAAAATATGGATACTGAATAGCAAGGCAAAGAGAAAAACCAGCAGAGAAGGTCATGGCACAAGAAAGAAAAGAATATGATGTCAAAAGCTAATGACAAGTTAAAAAAGAAAAAAAAGGAGAGTTGAGAAACTGTCATCATATTTAGCAATTCAGCAATCAATCCCAGAAAGAGCAAGGTATGCAAAGAGTGGGGTCAGAAGCTAGATTCTCATAAGAGAATGAGGGATGAGAAAGCAAAGGCTACTCAAGAAGTTTGGTTCTAGCTCTCTTTGTGGTGGCCAAGAACTGGAAATCAAGGGGATGCCCATCAATTAGGGAATGGTTGAACAAGTTGTGGTATATAAATGTGTTGGGATACTATTGTGTTATAAGAAATGAAGAACAAGAAAACTTCAGAGAGGCCCCAAAATTAGACCAGAAATTCCATAGAACATGAACTGTTATGTGAACAATGAACAAAATGTGGCATGATTCAGTCAGGCTAATGTGATTAATAAGTAATAATTGCTAATGGTAAGTAATAGTCCCATCCAACTGCCTCATTGTGGGACCAGGAACCCATTTATCACACTGATCCTATGGAACTGGTTGGAGAAAAAAAATCTGACTCTAGGACTAAGCATTTCTTTCACTCTAAGTTTGTCTGTCATTCAATTCATTGGGAGAACTTAGAGAATGTGTATTTGTGGTGGTCTGGATAATATAGCAGAAAGGTAAAGCTTATGGGGTTGTTTAAATTTGCCATCTCTTCATGATGGTGATTAGCAACATTATTATAGGGTTTAGTATAGTTTGTATTTCATCTCTTCAGGTTTGTTCAAGTTCAGTTTGTTGAATTGTACAATTTTGTTTGGTTAGTTGGAAAATCTGTCAGCAATCATCTACTCCAACTAGAAGCTGAACCAGAAACCATCCCACAACATATTCTACCAAGTGGTAACTCAATCTTTGTTTGAAAAGATCCAATGAAGGGAGAACTACCTCCTGAGGAAGAAGGGGTTATTTTTACATTATACCTCTCCAAGAAAAGTATGATATCCAAGACATATAGAGAATATATATGTATATGTATATATCCCTACATATATACATGACATTGTGTGTGTGGGTATACACAGACAAATATAGATATATCAGTACTAAAAAAAATGTTAATGTATATGTATATAGAAAATGTCTAAGAGTTACCCCAAAAATATGATCTAGAATTAGTTAAAAAAACAGAAAAATGAAAACTGCTAAATAAACATAACATAATAAATAAGCTTGGCCCTATGCTGTTTAAAATATAAGATCTTCAAAAATGACATAGATGAAAACATCATCAAGTCTGCAGTTGACACAAAACTGAGAGAGAAAACTAACCTACTAGATGATATATAGTCAAGATCCCAAAAGACTTCATATGTGAAAACACTGGGCAATATCAAATTAAAAGAAGCTTAGATTTAGAGACTGAACTTGCGATTTTGCTGGAACATGGAACTCCCTTTAACATTGCAGGTCTGAATCTGTTCTGAGGGACCAACATAAATTCTTACTCTTGAGAATCAAATGAACTATTTCAGAAGTTTAAGGTGGAGGGGGAAGCTGGTTAGAGAGTAGGTTTTTGTTTTTCTTCTTTCTGCAAAAGATTGAAGCTTTTAGTATCTTGTAAATTAGTCAACAGAATGATCTGGCAGCCAAAAAAAGTGTAATTTTGTGCTATATTGAGGGGAATACCTTCAAAGAATAAAGAGGTGATCATGTGCTATACACATTGTCCTGTTCCTACTACCCCTGGAGCAATGTGTCCAGTTATGGATACAGGAAAGAAAGTGTCCAGCAATCTGCGGATAAGTACTGCTGCCAATCGTAACCATCAACATGCAGAAATATGGGAAAATGGTTTATTATGTGCTCAGAGCATGTACCCACTATTTACAAAAATCAGTGAGTCCTGAACAGCAGTTTCAACAACGTTATAAAAGTTTTAGTTACATAGGTAGGATGGACACAATGGAATTTCACAGAAGACAGAAAGGGAAAGTAAAGAATTACACATGAAAGATTTATGTCAGGTAAAACAGTAAACTAGTCAGTAAATACTGAAGATGTAGATGAAATTTGCAAACTAACTGTTAACAGGTTGACAACCCAGCTTGTTTTTTGTAGACCCTAGTGAGATACAGGACCTGTTAGTCTTAAGTACATAGTGGTAATAAAGCTGAACCAGAAACTCTCTTATCATCAGTTCATTTAAGGAAGGGCCTAGGTAAGGTGGAGGGTATTAAGTGGGACCCAAAAAAGATGATAAAGGGCCTTGAGTCTAGCTGTGGAACTGCTTGAAGGAAATAAGGATGTTTAAATGTAAGAGAAGGTTGGAAAAGGTGGGGAACACAAGGCACAACAGTGATATTCAAGTATTTGAGAGATAGGAGGGAAAGAAGGAGCAGATTTGCTCAGTTTGGTCTTAGGCAGTGGAACTAGACACAATTGGTAGAAGTTAAAATAAAGACAGACTTGGACTTTAGGAAAATCTTCCGGTCAACAGTATCATACAGGGAATGAGGAATAGATTTGAAGTCAAGATATTACTGGTTCAAATTCTAGCTCTGTTATTTACTACCTTTATGACTTGGGCAAATTATTTAACTTTTCTAGATTTCATTTCCTTTTTTTAATAAAACGAGGGATTTTTTTCTAGTTCTAAATCAATAACTTAATTTTAGTTACCTATAAATGGAATGGGTTATATTTATCTAAAAATATGCAGGCACTGTGGATCAGTCAGGAAGTCCTGAGTTCAAATCCAGCCTCAGGCACTAGCCATGAGACCCTGGGCAAATCACTCTAGCCTGTTTATCTCTGTTTCTTGATCTGTAAAATGAGCTAGAGAATGAAACCACAATCTACTCCAGTATCTCTGCCAAGAAAGCTCCAAAATGAGGTCATGATGAGTTGGACACAACTAAACAACAATAAAAATGGAATGGAAAGAAATAATGGATCCTATTCCCTACCGCAATTGTAACTGAATGAAGGTCTTTATGCCAAGGCCAGACGATGATTTGTTGTGTGTGCTGTAAAGTGGTTTCTTACACACTTACATCTTTTAAGATTGTGATTTTTTTAACATCACAGTGTAAGTATTAATAGTAATATTTTTATAGGTGAGCAGAGTGAAGCAACAAAATGCTGAATTTAAATGCCCACAGTCATACAATTAGTAATCCTCAGAAGTAAAATTCAAATCCAGGTCTCTTTTGACTCTAAGCCTAGTACCCATTACCTTTCACACATAATGTCTAATACTTGCAGATTCAAAAAAATTATTAATTTTGAAAGGTTACTAAATGGCAAAGACCTGTCCAGAGTTACACAGCTAGCAATAATCTAAAACTGGATTAGGACTTGGGTCTTCCTGACTCTAGGTCCAGTGTTCTATCCATTGCAACAACAGCTGCCTTATTAGGCTCATGCTTAATACATGTTTATTGAATGAATCAAAATTCTAGAAGTCTTCCAGTTAAGCGTGGTTAATAGCTATTAACATAGAAGTCAATGATTGATTAAAAACTATTTAGCTAATCAAGTTCAAATACAACCTAAATCAGCATCCACCCCTGACCTTCTATGAATACTTTTTAAGTTCCTCAGTCTATTTCATGGGAAATATTGACATTCCTCTATTTTTAATGCTGCTGTTTCTAAAGCCTCCCACAAGTAGCTGTTGCACCTGAACTAGGTTTTGCAGCTGCTCATAGGTCCATATAATGTGTGCAAAGTTTGAACCATGTCTGCCTGTTCTCTTCCTACTCAGACTCCCAGAGACCCGCCCGCTCACCTGATGCTCATATTCAGCACTTGGATCCTAGCCCATCCCACAGAGAAGGAAAAAGTGCTTTGGACTAGCCAAGGGTTAGGCAAGGAAATATCTCCTGAGTCTACAAGGAAGAAGTGTACACATCAAAACAGGGAGGGGAAGCAGAAACACAGTCACCCAAGTTACTGAGGTGTTTGGGGAAGAGAGATAGTTTTTGTTTAAATTAGAAATAGGGAAATGAGAATATGCTTTTAGCCAGCTGTGAGTAAATTGAAGAATGATTTCAAAAGGATTAGTGTGTAACAGAGGAGGCAACAAGTACATATTAAAAAATATGTACAGCATAAATATAATGTGAATATACAAATACATTCAAAGTAGTTAAATACAGAGTAGAGAGGGAGGAAGGGTTAGGTAAGTTGAAAGGACCAGGAATCACTTGGTGCAGAAATGGTAATTGAGCAAAGATGGTAATTGAGCGGTGTCTTAAAGGAAGACAGGAATTTTGTTAGCCAAAGATAAGGAGGGAGTGCATTCCAAATAGGTGAGATGAACAATGAAAGAGATGGAGTGATATGCATGATTAACCAAGACAATAGGATAGTGGCCAATAAGTATGGGTAGTTTGGGGCCTTATTGTGGCTTTCAAATCTATAGAGAGAAGATTATATTATATCCTAGAGGCAAAAGAAAGCCACAAGAGTTCAGTTGGAGAGTGACATGGTAAGATCTTCACAAAAACAAAGGCACTTTCACATTCATGTATAGGATTAATTGGAGACGTTTGAGACATGAAGCTGGGAGACCAATAAGTGGCATGTGGTAAAAATTTAGTGCAAGATGATGAAGGATTGAATTAGGGTGGTAGTTATGTAAGTGGAAGGAAAGGGTTAGATGCAAAGATGTTTAAAAAGCTAGCAATGGCAAGCTTTGGTAAATGATTGGACTTATGAGGTGAGGGGAGAATGAGGTGTCCAGAAGAATGGTAAGATTACAAATCCTAGAAACAAAAAAGAGATTGGTAAAAAAATAAAAATTAAAAAGACATTGATGACCAATAGGAAGAAGTAAGAAGAAGGCAAAAAATGTAAGAAGAAGGAAGAAGAAGAAAGAAGAGGAGAAAGAAGAAAGATGAAGGAAGATGAAAGGAAGGAGGTAGAAAAAGGAAAGGAGGAAGAAAAAAGGAAGGGCGAAGGGGAAGGTTTGTACAAAAAGTAGTTTGCTTTTTTATTTTTTAATTTTTGAGAATAAAGTATAAACTATAGGGATTAATTGTTCTTTAAAACTTTGAAAAGAATTCTGTAAATCCATCTGACCCAAGGTTGTTGTTCTATCCTTTCTAGCTAACATCATCTAGCAATGATAACTCCTTTCCAGCTAATTCAATTTTCTTTTCTGAAATTGGATTGTTTAAGATTTCCCTTTGACATCGTGTTAATTTTGACAGTTTATTTTTTGAAGATGACTTTCTATTTTCAAATTCTTATTTTTGTTGGCATGGAACCATGAATTATAAGTTTATGAATTATTTCATTTGTTTTTATTTTACACTATTCATTAAGAAAGGTTTTTTTTAGTTTTATCAGTTCTATAGACCATTTTACTTTTCAATTTAGCCAATTCTCTCTAATTTTCAAATTTTCCTCTTTTGTGCCTATTTTGGGATTTTTGTTGCGTTCCTAATTTTTTTTAAATTATATATTCAGTTCATTAATCTTCTCTTTTGTCTATTCAGTTGGATATATGATTTCAGGGATATAATTTTCTCTTTGAAGGCTGCTTTAGCAGCATCCCAGGGATTTTGTTCTATTTGGTATGATCATTCTCTTCATGGTAATTAATCTTTTGCATTATTTCTTCTTGGGTCAAATTATTTTTCAAAGTATCACTATTAAGTCTCAATTTGGTTCTTCCTTTTTGCTTGTGATCCCCATATTTCCATTTTATCATGTTATAGCCTACAGAGGTTGGAAAATTTCATGAAAATAGTGTCTCTCTCAAACTCATTTGGAGAGAATCTATAACTCCTTAGCAACCATTCCTAGATAAGAAAGGTTATAAGTAGAAGAGTATTTGGAGATCTAGTCCAATCCCTTCATTTTTTTTTATAAATGGAGAAACTGAGCCCTCAAAAATTTAATTTGTTAAAGGTTATGCAGTGATCTAATAACAGAATTGGGATTCAATACTTGATCCTCTAAGGATGTCATAGTAGAAAGAGGACTGGATTTGGAATCAATCAAAACAAGTGAGGTCAAATGAAGTCCATTATACCAAGGGGATAAGCACAGAAAAATATAGAAAATATGGGTTTATTAGTTCAAGCTCATCATGCCCTCTGGATGAGAGAATGGGGTAATTTTTCTTTTTTATTTTGACCTTGAATGAAAATTAGATAGTTATGATGCTGATCTAAAACCTCATCCACCAGGATACATAATAAAACATTACTACCTTATCAATTAAGCACCTACTATGCACCAGATACATATGCACCTAGGCACTGAGGATCCAAACAGAAATGTACTGATGTTATTTTTAGACCAGATTATTCTAAATCTTCACTTCAATGATACAGAACCTCTCATTTTAACCATATGTCTTCAAGATAAACTCCAAAGAAGAAAAAAAAGCAAATCTGAAAAAAAAAGAACTGACAGCAATTTTCACTTGGTAAAAGACAAGACCTTCATATTACTTTATTCACACACCATTGAAATTCTTCCATGACTGATGAATAGTCTCAGGTTGATACAACATGTTTGGATATTCTAATAAAAAAAAAAATCTCAGTGGAACATACATCTGAGTCATTAACACTAATCTGCAGAGGCCACAAGGAAATTTAAAACAAACATGCAATTTGACACTATCTTTTGAATATATTATTGACACAGATAAGAAATCAATATAAGGTACACTTTCATATCTAAAGTAATAGTAGATATATTTAGTGAGTATTCATACAAATCCCACAGTCAACAATAAATTAAGAATTGGCCCAAATTGGCCAATTGCATATTGATAAAAATAAGAAATCTATATATAAAATAAGCAGAAGTTATAACTACTCAGAAAGCCAAAAACTAAAAATCTCTGGAGGAAAAGAAAATGTTGAGGCCTTTGCTCCGATACTACAAGTCTTTATATGTTCATTGCTAAAAACAGAATAGATGCATTTTTAGAATTAAAAAAACACTGCCAATTAAAGGATGGTGGGTAAAAACCATTAGAACAAACAAACAAAAAATACCCTTTAGTTTCCTGAAATAAAACCATGCCACTTGTTCAAAGCTTTTCAACACTCCTCATTTTCAATGTACTTTATATAAGTTCTAGAGATGCCATATCTTATGAAAGAGGGCAGGGGAACTTTTAAATACTTTGTGGTTACCAGAATCAATATTATGCTTTAGGGGGGAAGGAAATAATCTAAGAATATTCCATGTGTAATAGGATGGACTGGCCCAGTGGGGCCAGTCCTTTGAGCATGTGTAGATGTTCCCTGCCTAGTTTTAATTCAAGCAGTCTAATAAAGGCTATTCTCCTGATTATAATGTCCAATATCTGAGTGAGATAAAACTTATAGGTCATTCAACAGTTAATAAAATATTTTAGTCATAGCAAAGAAAGTATGCTTGACAGTTATATAGCACTTAGCTCAGATAGATTCAGTCCCTCCTTGGGAAAGGGGTCTTCCAGGACTAAGAGTGGGAGATACTCTGCTTCATATGTTCTCTACATCTGTTTCTCATTACCACCGTACCTTAATTTCAAGCCCACTCTTCTCAGAGTTACTGCGTATATATGTGTTGGGAGGAGCGAGGAGTTTGGTTTATGCAAACACTGTTCTCACTATAATTTTTCAGTAAATCTCTTTTCTTTAAAAAAAAGTTCATTATACTTGAACAATGAGGACTGGACTAGAGACTTAATTGAAGGGGAAAGAAAAAGAAAAACATCAGAAGAAAAGGAAAATGGTCCTTGATTTGGAGTCCTATACAGAAGAGAGAAGATGAGTAAGACAGGTCATGCAGAAGGGTAAAAAGATACACACACACACACACACACACACACACACACACACACACACACACCACACGCACACACACACGCACACACACACGATGGGAGACTGGCTCAGGTCAGGACTCTTGGCTAGTCATCTGTTTCCTTTAGGTTTCCAACAGGTAATTTTTAAAGACTTCAGGCTTTGTCTGGAGCTCAGCAGAGGGTGTGTTTGATGGTTTGAGCTTAAGTTCTATCTGCAGATTCTGGATAGGTAATAGGATGGTCCCGATATTATATACAGTTGACTACTTGTCTTTGAATTTGTCCAAGTAAATACTGCCTTGGGCATCCACAATGGGTTAGTAACAAGCAAACAAGGGGTGACAAATTTCACAATGAGAGCACTACATACGTAGATGGTGGGGAACTCCAGGGGGAACACGTTCCTCAGTTCTTCAGATACTGTCTCAGTTGCCCAAGAGAGAGCCCCAACCCATTTGAAGAGATGGTCAGACTCTGAGAAGACAGAAATTGCTTCATCTCCAGACATTATTAGGGTCGTTAATTTCTCTTTTAACTTCTTGCCTATGAACTCACAGGCTATGTCTACCTCAAGCTTGCCCCCTTATAGGTGGTATTCTAAGAGGTCAATGGTGACAGGAGATAAAGTAAGGGAAACACTTACTTTATTGATGGCAACTGCCATCAATTCCTTCTCTTGAAATTAATGGAATGAAGGTGATTGCTGAAGGGGAGAACACCAGTGGAGGCTCAGGAGTTACAGGGCTAAATAGTAAAGTCCTTTGCATTAACCCTATAACCCTGAGTAAGCATAGTAACCCCCTTTCTGAGAACTCAAGCTGCTATTCCAAGTACAGTTTGAGGAAATGGGTCAGAAAGGGATCTATACATGGCAGATGATGGAAATTTTATTTGTTTTGAAGCAGTAGTCAACTGAGGACATAAGTATTCACTCTAAGCAATATTTTTCATATCTGGTAATGAATTTCAAACATCAATACATAGATAAACATTCTATTAATTCAGCATTCAGAACTATACCCATGGCTTGATCAAACACTGCACTGAGGAGCAAAAATGAAATTCTTTATTCCTTTAGAATTTCTTAGCAACTCCTGGGGTCAATAGATTTAAGTATGAGGGACATCTTTAAGATCTGTAAAACTCATGAAGGTAGATACTGTTCACATGGGTCTAGTGTTTGTGTCCAATAGTCTCCATGTAAAAGTGACTCTATATGGAATTCAAAAGTGTGTTAACTTGACAAAATCAACAGGATATCGTTGGTTCAGTTCACAAAACAGTAATTCTGCACAAACTTACAAACGATAGACTATAAATATGCATATACATATATGCACACATTTATACATACATGTATATGTATACATATACGCACACATTTATACACACATGTATATGTATACATATACGCACACATTTATACACACATGTATATGTATACATATATGCACACATTTATACATACATGTATATGTATACATACCCTCCATATGTATAAACTATGACTACTTAAAAATGTTAAGCTATTAATACATATGGAACAAAATTCTCTCAACGATCAATTCCCATGAAGTTAGGTATAATTAAGCCATAGAGACTATCTGTATGACCCTGGGTAATTTCATCTTTTTGCCTCAGTTTCCTCATTTGTAAAATGAGGACAATAAAGCACCTACCTTCTAGGAGTGTTGTGAAAATCAAATGAGAAATATGCCTGGCACATAGAAAGCACTATATAAATGTTAGCTACTGCTGCTGCTCCTGCTGCTGCTGCTACTACTACTTCATCCTTATGTTCCTTTGAGATATTGAAGTAGCAATGAAAATGATCATTTTACTTTTATACAGTGCTTAATCATTCACAAATTGCTTCCATATCCACCATCTTTGATCTCCTATTCCTCATTGGAGAAAGAAGTTCAAGCATACTATTGCCAGTAAGTGATTTTCTGACTCCAAGATCCATGTTAAATAGAATAATAATTTACTAAATGCTACATAATTACCTGGGAGAATTAATAGGATAGAGGAAGAGACTGGACTTATGATTTCTCTCGTCTGGGGAGCTCCTAGATGAATAAACTCCCTGCAGTAATGTAGTTTGGCCACTTCTCTGAAACTTTTGGTCTTAGAGAGTTGCCTAGAATACTGAGAGGAAGGTAATGGAAGCTAAAAATTTAACAGAAATTTTAGGCACCAGTTTAGGGAAAAATCAAATTCAAAATATTTCCAAATATTTGTATTGAACACTTAGAAATGCTCAGTGAAAACTAATGACAAGCAAAATTTTCCAGTTAAAAAAAATTACATCATAAAAACCTCTTACGACCATTTAAAAAATCAATTGTATGTGCAATTCTATTAATTCACTGGTCTCTTTATGAAGGCTGGAAAGATTTTATGACTGGAAAGTCTTCTACAAGCAGTGAGCACAAGCACGCTGCTAGGTCTATGACTTATGGTACAGGGATAGGGATCCCTTCATGGCATGTTAATTTCTTTTCCTTTTTGCCTCTCAAACTAACATAATTCCCCTCACTCCCAACCAATATTGGGTGGACAAAAATGTCTTCTTGGAGGAAAAAATGGGAATGGAGAAGGAGACTATTAGCTCAGCTTGGGTTCAACATAGTTTTCAAAATGGATTTTTCTCTTAGTTACAGAATTTGGGAATTTCACCCCAAATGAAGCCAATTTTCAATGTACTGTGGGAAATAACAGGTCTCATATTGTGCTACAGACAGTGCCATAATGGAATAGGTCCTCAGTCATTTCATTTTTATATAGTTCAAGACAAAATTAGCTAGTTAGTTTCTTTCCAATACCACTTGATTCATTTCCTTAAAGGAGTTAGTTAATAAAACCATTTTAAGTACTGTGACACCTTATTATAACAGTATACTTTTATGTAGATTTAGATTTATCCCAAAAATTCCCTCTGAAGTATAATTATGTATAATAAAAATTTACATAGTAACAAGCATATTGACACTATTCTCCAACATTTTTACAAAAAAGAAAGTATTTTATTACATTTTATATGGTATGCTTGACTGAAATCATCACTCCCCAAACGCCTCTTTACATTTTTTTTTTATTCATTATGAAAAACTGAGGGGCTAATCCATGGGGACAAGCCATTTTACAGTTTGAGCAGGAGAAGTACATCTCAGAGTTACTTCACCCTATCAAAAGAGATTGCAGACACATTCAAATAATTCAGAGGATACAACATTTAGCAAATGGGCAAAATATCGTCAATACTAACAACTGAAACTAAAGACAGGCTTTCATTATCTCTCTTTCCAGCTCTAAATCTTGTGATCTCAGTAAGTAGCATTTAGGAAATGGTAAGCTAATGGTAGGCTCAGGAACAAAACATGACACCACAGAAGGATTGATTTAGGGCCAGAAGAAACCTTGGAAATCATTGAATCCAACCCCCTCATTTTACAAATAAGGAAAGGGTGACTGAACTTGTGTCCATTTATAATAGGTCAGAAAATCTGAATGTAGACCTCTATTCTGTCACTTACTGGCAATAGTGTGCTTGAACTTCTTTCTCCAATGTGGAATAGGAGATCATAGAAGTATCTACTCTATCACTATTGCTTCTTTCAGTCCTAGTTTCATCTCAAGATTTACAATCAGGACATTTTCTTCAGGGACAATATCATAATATACTTTCCACAGATTAAATAAACGATCTTTTATAAATACATGCAGAATAACAGATGACCCTGGAGAATTCCCTAACTAAAAAGTACTTAGGATTACTAAGCCAAGGAATTTAAGTTTACTAAATGGAACACTTAAAAGGTAAGAAGATTGGTGTCATTTATATTAAAAGCCACCTGGAAACCCCTCCCCCCCAAATACTTTATATTATTTACTGGAAAATTTACTCTAATGTAATATATAGTTAAATCCCTAACCATAGAATTTCATCCCCTGTAAACATCTGGCACAACCTATATACCCAAAAAAGAATCCCCACTACAATATTTCTAGATGAATGGTGTACTAGTGAATATTTAACAACTGACTCTCTGGGAAAACAAAACACAATGCTTCCACACCATACTTAAATTTAATCTGCATTATTAACAACATAACCAATCCTTTATTCAATCTCGGCAATAAACAAGAACAAACCCTGATTTGAAGCATTTCACAATTTTCTGTGGAGTAAATATTCAAAATGAAAATTTAACAATTGGCTCTTGACCACTGGTTCAAGCTGTCTCCAGTAAGCTCATAAATAGATCCAACAAAAATCATAGCCCTACCTCATATGCAATGCCCAGAAATGAATGTAGTACACACAAGGTTTCACCAGGACAGACAAGAAAAAGATTCTGTATAAGCCTTATAAAACCATAACCTTATAAGAGGTTAAAAGTGATTTTCAATAATATTCTGAGCATAACAGAACTTCAGAGTTGGAAGAAACCTCAAGGGGATACATATGTGACAAAAGAACTGCTTCCTACAATGTGACCTTCAGTCGATGAGAAACCGTATCTCATAGAGTGGCCCATTCCACTTTAGATAGCTCAAAATAAGAGCACATTTTTCCTTAATGGTTTTGTAAGCTCATCAGTGTGGATGGTTACTTTTGCAATGCAGAATGAAACCAACCTGTTTCTGTCCATTCTAGGTTGTTCATGGCCTCCCACAATTTTATCATGGAAAAAGGATGAGGAAGGGAACATCATGAATTGTAGTCAAGCTCACTGGTCTTGTCTTTATCCTCCTCCCTTTTCTGAATCTCGGTGTAACACATCCTTTATCAATGCTGTGGACTCTCTCTTTTTCAAATATCATTGGCAAAACCTTAAAAATCACATCTGCCAGTTTAATTAATTAATTTTCACCCAATATAGGTTCATCTGAGGAGTTTAACTGGGTTTCTAGTGCTTACGATAAGTGCCTGGCATATAATAGGTGCTTAATAAATATTTATTCATTGATCTGCTCCAAGATGCTCGCTTCCTATCTTGTTACATATTTTGAGTATTAAAACTCCTTCAACTATTTTAACTATGTCCTTTCAAGTCCAGAAATCATTCTTCTTTACAAAAAGAAGGGAGGAAAAAAGAAGCAAAAATAAGAATTGAATGGTTCTATTATCATGTTTAATCCACTCTAAGCAACAGTTCTGGCCTTTCTTTTATGCTATCTCTTGCCCACATATAGTTTAAGAAAACAACATGCATTGTCCTTAGATTTTACTTGTTAAGGATTTGTTTTCTTTAGTGGATTTTTGCAGTCCCTTTTCCATTTATCCAATTCTATTTTTGAAGCAATTATTTTCTTTTTTCCAAGCTGTTGACCCTTTTTTCATAATTCTCTTGAATCACTCTCATTTCTTTTCCTAATTTTTATTCTATGATTTTTAAGCTCCTTTTTGAGCTCCTTCATGAGATCTTGAGACTTGAGACTACTTCTTACTTTTGTTTGGGGTTTTGCCTATAGGTGTTTTGACACTGTTGTCCTTTTTTGAGTTTCTGTCTTGATCTTCCCTGCCACCATGGTAATATTCTATGGACAAATAATTTTTGTTTTGTTTTTCTTACCTTTTTTGACTTTTTTCCCCCTTTCTTTTAAATTTGAGTTCTGCTCCTGATGTAGAAAGGGTCCTGTTTCCTGCTTCTTGTGCTAGTGGCTACAGACCCTGGATGTTTATCTGGTGCTGTACTGACATTGCCCTTGGGGGATCCTCATGTCTGGTGCTGCACTGGGGACTGGGATTGCTTGGTGGCTGTAGGGATATGGCAGCTTACCTGACTCTGACCCAAGGTTCTGGTGCTGGTGTTTAGTGTGTGCTGAGGCCAGTGGGATACATTGAAATACCTGGTGGTCTGGCTGCTGCCTGACTACCCAAGGCTATGCTGAAGCACATAGTTGGAGTCTGCCCATTTCCCTGGCTAGGTTGAACCATGCAGGGGGAGGGGGGGCACGTGTCCTGGTTTTGGCATTTGTCTGCTCTTCCACACTGGGACTCAGGATCTCCCCACCAGTTTTCTGAGGAGGAGTTTGCTGCTGGCTTGCTGGGATAATTCCTGTCCTGGACTGAGCTCCTCTTTTACTGGAGTGAGATAGACCTTTCTTGACAATCTTCCAAGTTTCTTGGGCTCCAAGATTATTTCACTCTATCTTTTTGCTCATTCTGCTGTTATAGGATTTGTTTTAGGGTGCTATTTTATGGTTGTTTGGAGGGGAATATGGGAGAGTTATAGCAATTTACTGCTCACTCTACCATCTTGGCTCAAGGAAATCCAAGAAAATTGTTTACTTTTATGTCTTCAGAAATTGGTCTTGAGAATTTTGTCTACCTCCTTAGTTTCTTACTATGTCAGATTTTATCCTTCTTTTCTACCTTTTTTGGAATCTGCTTTCCTTAATATTAGAACTATTCCCGGTTTTCCTTTCCTCTACCACAAATCATAAGAGATCAGTGGAATAGACTAGATAAGAAATAGAAGCAGCTGAAAACAGTAGTCTAATGTTTGATAAACTTCAGAACATAAACAATCTGGAATGGAAAATTTTCAGCAAGGACAGCCTTGAACAAAAGTCTGTTCCATATGTGGTGGATTGTAAATAAAAATACATCTAGAAATTAGGAGATTTTGTGCAAAAAAAAAAGTGAAGTATTCAGAAGAACAGATTTCCTACTGACATTATCTTGACTTTTTTATCTCCTGAACACTTGATATATTATATATTAGACTGATACATTCATCTAGGTTATCTTTGGAGCAAGACTTGTTTCTGATATTCTGGAGCACTGAAATTGGAAAGAGAAACCCACCTATTCTTTTGTGGTTATATGAAGTATCCCTGGGGAAATGGAAGTTAAGAGACACAGTCCTAATTACTTTGAAGAAGTCACAACCCATCTAAGCCTCAGTATAATAAATAAACCTCCTCTGCTGTATAAAAAAAATAAATAGCCAGGATGGATGAAAAGAAGAAGAGGAGGAGAAGAAAAAGAAAGAGAAGTAGAAGGAGAAGGAAAAAAAAGGAAGGAGAAGATGGAGAAGGAAAAGATGGAAAAGGAGAAGAAGAAGATGGAGAAGAAAGAAAAAGAAGGAGAAGAAGACAAAAGAAGAGGAGAGGAGGAGAAGATGGAGAAGAAAAAGAAGAAAAAATAAAGACAAGAGATTGACAAAAGAGAAAATAAGTTACTGAAATTTATGTAGCACATTGTTTGCACAATACCGTTATCTACATTATCTCATTTTACCCTTATAACAAAGCTGTGAAGTAAATACTACAGGCATTATTGTCTCCATTTTATAGAGGTTAAATGACCTGTCCTGGTCTTACAGTATTAGAAGCAGATTTTAAACTCAAGCCTCTTCTGACTCTAAACCCAACCTTTTTCTAAATATGCTAACCACTGTCTGAGGTCCTTTCTGGAATTAATATTATATAGCTCTATTAGTAAATAAGATTAGTATCAATCTTTGTAATAGAAAGAACAAGTGTGCCACATATTTATGCAATCTATTAATGTCACAGTGCCCTAACCTGATATCCTAAGCAGCTACCTCGCTTCAGATTCAAATCTATTCACAGTAACGGTTCAGAATCTCTACCTACAGAATATCCCTTTTTTAGACACTGTTACTGGATCACATGATCTCTTATCTCATACAAAAAAAAGAACAGTTTTTTCCTTGAAATATAAAGCATCAAGAAGCATTCTAAAGGAAATTTTAAAAAATTGCTTCATATTAACACCAAAGTGCCTTCTTCAATCCTAGGTGAAGTTTCTTCTCCTCCACATTCCCCATTGCGCATTCATGAAATAAGGAATGAAAGCAAGACATTTTGTTGCCTGGTCCTTATCTTGAGCTCTCCCAATTCTGTGGGAAAAGTAGTTCAATCACTCACCCCAAAGATCACAAAAACCATGCTGCAATTCCCTGGGTCCTTAAATAGCCATGGGAAACTTGACTGATATACCCCATGCCTTAATGCATAATTTTGCTTGCTCCCAGACTGCCTACTGATCTCTACTACTTCTAACAAGAACAACAGGTCTGAATTTCAGCAAGTTAAAGAGTTTATCTGAAAACATTTGGGTCCTAAGGAAAGGTCATTGAGATACCACTCCCTTAACATCCACCTTGTTCTTTCTAAACCAAAGGTGTGGAACCTGCTCTAGACTTTTTCCCTTCCTGTAGGCCATTCAATTCATAAGAAAAATGTTCTCATGGCACGTGTAAAGCCCCCTGAAAAGTCTTAGTTGGGATCCTTTCCAAAAGAGAATACTCTTTACCTTCTGGGAAGTAGTCCAGAGTCCTTGCCTACCTGTACACAAGTCTCCCCTTCAAATGTTGTAGAAGATATGAATAATTCAATTTTTTCTTTATACATTTAAGCAATCAATATTTATACAGCTTTTATTTGCTCAGAGAACAGCATTGGGTGCTCAGAGAAACATAAAATTCAAAAAAGTTCCTGCCCTCATGTAAGTTTAATACTGGGTTGTCACAAAAACATATAATTATCTTACATAGGTATATTTGACACCTTCAAAACAACTGAAGATAAAGAGGGAAAATCATTGCTTAATGGAATAAGTTTCATGGAAGAGGGAGTGTCTTAGGCTGAAAAGGGTAGGTATTAGGCCAATAAGTGCAGCACCCTGCCTTCTCAACAGCCACTGCAGTCCCAGAAAAGAAAGTGCTACTACTGCCAGAGACCTTGGGACTAAATGAGTCAACATCAGAATCTTTTATAATATTATTAATAGAAATGACGCTAAGACCAATTATTTCTATCTGCTTTGATGCTGCGCCCTAAGGACAACTAGACCCTTTCCATCTGACTTGTAACGGAAACTTCTTTTGGTCTCTTCATTAGAATTAAAGTTCTTATTTGTTGTTTCTCATTCTCAGAAGAGGGAGAAGAGGGAGTGTTTTACTTTCCTCTTTGTATGCCCAGAACCAAGTGCAGTGCTTTGCACATAGCATTTAATAAATAATTTTTCATTCACTCAAAAGATAAAGACCCTCTTATAAAGACAGCATTCCCTCACTTAAATCAGTCAACTGCAAGTCATGTCATCATTTCCCTGATGCCATGGTCCTCTTCAAGAAGGAAAGACAAACACCTTAACAAGAGGGAAGAAATTGTAGTGGAGGACGGATACAGAATTTTTACCAAGAAGAGAGATCAGTATAAGCAAAGGTAAAGAAGCAAGAAGAATGTAGTTAATTGGACACACACACACACACACACACACACACACACACACACACACACTAAACTTGGTATCATGAAGTAAAGCACAGCTGTGGGGACCCTCCATTTAAAAAAAAAGATGCTTCTCATGAACCCAAAGATTCCATGACTGATGCAACCACAGAAGTGATTTTGTTAAACAATACTTCTTGAGACACAAAACAAGAAGAAATTGCTCCTTTAATTCACCTTATGACTGAATCACAATGAGAAGTCTTTGTACTTTTGTCTCTTCCAAATTGTGCTCTCTCCACGCAACTTCCTTCATATTATTATGCACATGACTTATTTTATAAGAGGCATAAAAAGAAAGTGTAGTATAACTCAGAATTTTGTTTTAGAACTATGTTTACCAAAATGTCTTAATTTTATCTATTGAACATGAAATTTAGATTGCATAACATCCTTTGTCGGGATAGTGCTCCAATTTGTACCTGTCCTAGAGTGCCCCAGAGGAAAACCACTCTCTGATTCCTAGGGGTAACTCTATGGGTGACTATTCCTATAACTATAGTGAATCACAAGCCCCCATTAACAGTTAGTCAGTATCTGCATTGCTCCCATAAGCCTAAGATGCTCTTTCCTATCAATACACACAGCCATGGGAAAAGAAGTCTCCAACTTAGAATACAATAATGATGAGGCACAAATGAAGAATACATCTATAACTAAAGCAACTCAGCTCCTGAAAGTACTGGACCTGGCATTCCTATTTCTCTTCATAGAGTTCTCATATAGCTCCCCTTGAGTTCATTCTCTGCTGGGCAGGTTACTCATTTGAGTTCTCCATTGGTCAACTCCCTTTTCTGCTGCCTTCCTTTAAGCTGCTTTTGTCCTTTAGAGACTGTCTCTCTATATTCATTTCTGGAGTATGTGTCTCTGCTCCCCCTTAAATGCAGTGTCTCCTATTTAACAAATAGTTCTCATTCAAAGACATATTCAGTCTTTTCCCACACCAACCCCAATTCCAGCTGCACAGTCAGCTACCAGTCTGTAACCTGTCCTACTTTCTTCTAGCTAAAATTCATCTAGCTTTTAACTATTTAGTCTCCAAGGGTATGGCTAATTTGCTTGTTTAACCAATCACTATTTTCTTCTTGACTCAATCTGAAGGGTATTTGTAGCTTTTCAAGGGATTGGAGCATTGACTATAGTTTAAAACCTTATTAATATCTTGTGATTACATTCCTAGTCTTTTGTAACTACATCAACTGCTGGGAGGGTAGGAGATGAGGAGAATAGAAATCCCCTCTCTAATCATAATACTCTCCCTCCATAGGTAAGGGAAATCTCTCTTTTTAATTTGAGATAGTTAATTTAGAAATGAGATCTCTCTTTTAAGGAGACATAGTTTAAGAAATTCTTAAAGTCCCAAATTCAAATAGATCCTTAATACAAACATAACACAGGCAAAACATTGTAAGAGATGTAGTAATGTATTCTTGACCTCCATGAGGCTGCATAAATACACTAACTTTTAACTAGTGAAGTCAGGATAAGGGATGCCACAATTTAAATGCATAAATTCCAGCGACTTAACTTTTCTTTCACGGTTATAGGTCGACAGAGTAACTTACCTTATCACTTTCTTCCCTATGAATCATCACATTTATATCTGTTCTATACTTTCTCACCTAGAATGGTTAAATTTGCCAGTAAAATATGTTATTTTCTAAAAATAAGGCCAAAAGTCCAGACACACACACACACACACACACACAAAAACACACCAATACACAGACTTCCGACCCAGTAGAACAGATAACCTCTAGATGTCACTAGAATTATTGATTTCTCATTTTACTGAGGGGATAGAAATGGCTACAGGGCACAGGAAACTAATTTACTAATAAAGCATGGTCAGCAAAAGTACACAGCCTAAACCAAAGTTTCTACTCTCATTGCCATCAATGACTCCATAGTCCAAAACATGTGGAGAAAAAATCCAGGTCAGACATTAGTGGAACATAAATACTAGCCACCAATGCCTCCATAACATACATGTTAGCTTTGAGTAAGACCCACCTGTCATTACCATTCCAATCTGTGTACATTATTTTCAGTCTTCTTTCTTGGAAAGCTATTTAATTGGGAGTTTTTGCAACATTTAATTAGTATGGGAGTGAGGAAGCAGAGATAAGAAATATAAACCCTCATTTAAAAATTTTCTCATCTTTCTGGACATATAATAGGAAAAAAACAGTTCAGCTTTACATGAAATAATTTGGACAGAATTTTAGTGGTGGACTTCTTTTTCTTTTTTTAAAAGTAGCAACTGATAGCAAGATAACCTTCTATTCTACATATAATCACATATCAGGGATACACACTTTCAAGGCTTCAATAGTTTAATTCTCATTAAACCAAAGAGCAGCTTCATTCTCAGCTTGGTAGTAAGGTTCTGGCACAAGCAAAGAGAGTCATTCTTCAAGCCCCCTCAGGGGAAGCTCATATTGCTATGAGGTTGACTGCCAACATTGCTAGTTATGTTGCTTTGACTGAAAGGATCACAGCAAGGCTAAATCTTTCAGTCAGACTTTTTTCTATTAATCATGAAAAAAGTCATGAAAATGTTTTCTCCTTTTGCCCTTTCTTTTAAGTAATAAAAAAGTAGAGAAGAAAATCAAGAGAAAATAAACTACAGTATATCTGATGAAGGGTTTATGGGGGTGGGAGGAATCTAAAAATCAAGTTTAAATCATTTACTTATTAATTAGCAGAACTTTGGGATGGTTCCAGGACAAGATGAAACAACTATACAAAATTATTAATACAGTACATATCAGGAAGTCATAAACAATATAGGGAAACAATGAATAGGAGGGCTACAGGGTCAGTGACAGAAATAATGTCTGAGCCTCACTATCGACATAATACACCCTACTTTTCACCTTCAGAAAGCCATGTAATTTAACCACCTTTGCTTCTGTCACAGCATAATGAAAATAAAAATATTCAAGTCCAAAATTGCCTTCTAGTTAATTCCATAATGCTTTCCAATTAAAGAGGCTTGAATGTTAAACCTTAGGAAGTATTTATGCCTCCCAATGACACCCAACTAGATTACTGAAATGCTATTAATGGCTCATCATTTGTAGCAAAGGAAAGAAAAATTAAGAGAGAGAAGTACAACTGGAATTGGGAAATGAATATTAAATACTAATCCAGAAAATTAAATAAAGAAGAGCTTGCATAGGGAACCTTTTGCTCTTTTAAATGTTTGTGTTCCAAAACAAAATAGTTTCATTTTAAAAGATATTACTTTTCAACTAGGACATTGTTTTTAGTACATTGTAGAGACGTCCAAACAGTAGGCAATATTGATTGTAATCTTTGGTATGATCAGACATTCTGAGGTAAACTTTGCTAACCTCAACTAAGATTACAGGATTTTTTCCTAATCAATGTCAGACTATTATGACCAGATGTTTCCTTTCTATCTTTTTTAAAAATGAAATGTTTCTGTCGTTTATGCAGAACTTATAATACAAAATGGAGAATGATAATTCATTAAAAAAAACTAATGGTTCTTTCTCACATACTTAATGTTAATTTCTGATCAAACACTTCCCTCCCCCACTCCCCACCTAATCATACTCTCCTTTCCAACTCACTCCCAACCATGGAAATCCATTACAAGCAACAGCAAGCAACAAGGTTCTACTATGAGGCAGGCATTCTGCTAAATGCTGAGGATACAACAAAAAAGAGTAAAAAAGAAAACCATAGTCCTTGTCAAGGAGCTCACAGTCTGATGATGGATACACCATGCTAACAACTATACAAACTAAATATGAACAGGATGATTTAGGGATGGTCTCAGAGGGAAGACACTAAAGTTAAGGAGGACCTAGAAAGACTTCTTGCAGAAGGAGGGAGTCTAGCTGAGACTTCAAAGAAGTCAGGAAGTGGAAAGAAGGAAGGAGAGAGTTCTAGGTAAGCAGAACAGTGAGCCAAAATACCTGGAGTCAGGAATTAAAGCTTCAGCAGTGAGAGACACTGGAAAACAGTATCACCAGATCAAAATGTTCAAGGAGGAGTGTAAGTTATAAGAATAAAGAGAGAGGAAGGACTAAGGTTATGAAGGGATTTAAAAGCAGAAGAGAAGATGTTTATGGTTTTAAACTGTGGATCCTATTAGTAGAAAGAGGTGACAGTTTAAGAGCAATGACATCCATATCTGCCCATCATATTGGAAGAAGAGAACATGTCCCTATCCAAGATAGAGAACCAAGAACTGTTATTTATCATTTGTAATTTTGTGCACTTCCACTGACACTCGTTTTATCCAAGGGAATTTATTACAAGGGAGTTATATTACAAGTTATATTTTTCATTACAAGCTACATTTCATTAGAAGTAAAATTTTTCATCTCTTTGTCAACTTCCATTTTCCTCTTTAAATATTCTCAAGACAATTTGGTTTAATTGAACATACTGACAACTTTTCTATAGTTTCTCCCATCAGTTTGCTCTACTTACTATGCATTCCAAATCTGGGGGATCTTTTCTAGACAAAGAAAAAAAAAACCTCTTTTGACTTAAGTTTCATTTATATAGTGATTAAAAATAAGCAGAGACAGAGAGAGAGAGACAGAAAGAGACAGAGGGAGGGAGGGAGGGAGGGAGAGAGAGAGAGAGAGAAGGGGAAAAGAGATTCTAAGGAAAAGACAATGCCATAAAAGGATATTCCTATACTTTATTTTATTTAACATTTAAAACATAATGATGAAACTATTATGTTTCAACTCAACTGCAAAATCCGGATCTTATTATTTCACCAAAAATTAATGCTTTTTTCTCTATTTGAAAATGAGTGAAACAAATATAATTTGAATTAAAATAATAAATCGTGCAAATTGGTCCTTAAATTTCACAAAATGTTTATTGCTTACAATCTGGATTTTCTATTCCAAGCCATTCTTATTTCACTATTGTGATGCTGATAGCCACTAAGCATATCCCAAGTAACAGGAAGAATCCCTGCTGGGCAAGTACCATGCTCATCTTAGGAAATATTGTCCTCCAACCCAATGAATGAAAGTACTTGAGCAACGCCACACTTTTTTTGGTTCTCAAAGTACTTCTCTCTCAAAGACCTTCTATTTCCTTTGGACAGTTGCAGCACAAATTCATTTATTTAAGTGCTGACAACTAGTTCAGATTTACTAAATCAAAATGAGCTCCTAACCCCTATGCTACTCTAACATTCTATTTCCTAAGTACAAAGAATATTATACATATTCTCCCCCTACCCCCATAAAAAGTTTATTAGATTAAAATGAGAGAACGAATATGAACATTCTATTGCTAGCTTCCCATAAAAGAAGAGATAAATATTTCATTTTTAAGGCAACATCTGGTCACAGGAGTTTATTTTTTTAACCCATAATCTTTTTGGAGGCTAATAACATTTTCCTTAAAATGTCTAATTATACTTAAGGTTATAATCATTTTCTATACTTTCCTAAGGCCTGGTCACATCACCTTGACACAATAGAATTGCTTTCTTATAAAAAGAAACAATGGGCAACTAGGTGGTTTAAAGGACAGAGAACCTAGCCTGGAGTCAACAAGACTTGAGTTCAAATCTGACCTCAACACTTATTACTTGCGTGACCCTGGACAAGCCACTCAACCCTGTTTGCCTCAGTTTTCTCTTCTGTAAAACAATGGCACAGTTCTTTATTCTTTACATTAAAACAATAAAAGCAATAATACATAACTTCCATCCCCCTCTTACATAGCCAGTAAAGGGGTAGACACTAAAATCCTCACAGAGTAAATATGCAAGGACTGACCACAAAGCCTGCTAGGAGATATCATAACAAAGACATCATGCAGGATGTATAACTGGACAGTATTCAATAGAGACCCAAGTCGGGAGAGATGGGTGTAGTTCAGAAGGTGTTCAAACAGGACCCAAAGTGATTGGAATAACCCCAAAATGGCCTGCAGTATCTGATGTATTTGGCTACATCTTCACAGACACTCTCAGAAAAAGTAATTTTCCAGGCAATACACAAACTCTTACGAGCCAAGGAATTCTAGAAAATGTACAGTTCAATTTATTTTGCTTCCACAGATATTTATCTTCCTAAAGGCAAAAAAGTGTGGATAAAACTCTTCACAACTTTGTGCTTGACTGATGTATCTGCTATGCCAAGTTAATAGGCAAGGACTTGGGAACTCCGGAAGGAAGATCTGTGGTAGCATGGATCACAAAATCAGGCTCCAGTGTGAATTATAACTCACAATGACTGCTGTGCTTCTGTTTGCAATAAACATAGGCAGATTGAACTGGTTATGTCTAGAGAGTCTACTATTTATATTTTACTTAGTCAAAAGTTAGTGGTAAGGTTACCTGATCAATATCAAGAAAATAACAAAGGAGAGGGCAGAGCCAAGATGGCAGAGTAAAGATAAGGATTCATCTGAGCTCTCCCAAATTCTCCTCCAAAGAAGTTTAAAATGATGCCTCAAAATGAATTCTAAAACAGCAAAACTAACAAAAGGATAGGGTGAAAAACTATCCAGTCCAAGACAAATTAGAAGGTTTTCAGGAAAGGTTTGTCTCACTAGATTGAGAGTGGAACACAGTCCACTGAAGGCCCAACCACCATAGTCTGTGCCCCAGCAAGTCAGCAGCAGCCTTTGGGGATGCCTTAGTAGATGGTGACTGTTTCCAGAACTCAACATCTGGTGGTAAGGAGGTTGGAAAACTGGTCAAAAGGAGATTACAGGGTACCTTTTGCTAGTGCTGAAAGCAGGACTGTGTTGCATTGCCCATACTCAGTTGTGGGTCATAGTCCCTGGGTAAGAAGGAACATTAATTGAAGCAAGAACACAATAAGACACAATTGCAGAGCAGAAAAGAGTGCTTGTGGTTGCTCACAGATCAGAACACAGGACAGGAGAGCACTGACCACAACTCTCTGCAGATCATACCACCTTAGAAGAACTGAAAGTTTACATACCCCCAGAACTGGCATTCAAAACTGCAGCATGAAAAACATGAAGCTTTGAACCAAGAGTAGAGCCTAACTTCAACATAAAATTAAAAGTCAAGAAAGAGGCTAGAAAAATGATCAAACAACAAAAAAGAACCTTATGAAAAATCACTCTGGTGACAGGGAAGATCAAAAGACAAAATCAGAAGACAACAGTGTCAAAAGAGCTACATTCAAAGTCTCAAAGAAAAATGAGACTTAGTCTCAGGCGAAAAAAAAATTCCTAGAAGAGCTCAAAAAAGATTTTAAGAATGAAATAAGAGAGACAAAAATATACTGAAGAAAGTAATTGCTTAAAAATTACAGTTTGGCAAGTGGCTGCTAATTACTACATGAGATATCAAGAAATAAAACAAAACAAAAGAAAGAAAAAATTGAAGAAATTGTGAAGTATCTCATTGGAAAAACAACTGACATGGAAAATAGATCCAGGAGAGATAATTTAAGAATGGTTGGACTACCTCAAAGCCATGATTTTTTGAAAAACCTATAAATCATCTTTCAAAAAATAATCAAGAAAACATGCCCTGATAGTCTAGAACCAAAGGGTAAAATAGAAATAGAAACAATCCACAGATCACCTCCTGAAAGAGATCCGCAAATTAAAACACTCAGAAATATTAAAGCCAAATTCCAGAACTTTCAGGTCAAGCAGAAAATACTGCAAGCATCCAGAAAGAAATAGTCCAAATATCACAGAGCCACAGTCAGAATAATACAAGATTTAGCAGTTTCCACATTAAAGGATTAGAGGGTTTGAGATATGATATACCAGAAAGCAAAGAAGCTAGGATTTCAACCAAAAATCACTTATGCAGCAAAACTGAGTATAATTTTTCAGGGGGAAAAATGGATATTTAAGGAAATAAAAGACTTTCAAGAATTCCTGATAAAAAGACCAGAGCTAAATAAAAATTTTGGCTTTCAAATACAAGACTCAAGAGAAATATCAAAAGGTTAATAGGAAACAAAAATCATAAGGGATTCAATAAGGTTACATTATTTACATTCTTACAGGGGAAGATGATCCTTGTAATTCCTAAGAACTTTATCACTATGAGAGAAGTTAGAAAGAGGGTGCATTGACAGAAAGTACAGGCAAGAGTTAACTATGATGGGATATATTTAAAAAAAAAAGAGTGAGAAAGAGGAATGTACTGGGAGAAGGGGGAAAGGTGAAGCATAATGAGGGTAAATTATCTCATATAAAAGACATATGAATAAGCATTTATAGTGGAGGGGAAATTGCGATGATAGTGGGTATTACTTGAACCTTACTCGCTGTAATTGGCTCAAAGAGGCAATGATACATACATTCAGTTGGGTAGAGAAATCTATTACCCTAATTACCCTACAGAAAAGTATGTTAGAAGGGGGATGAGAGAAGGGATAGAAGTGATTAAAGGAAACAAGGATTGGGAGAGGCACTGATCAGAAGCAAAACACTTTTGAAGACAGACAGGGTTAAAGGACAGAGGGAGGAAAAATAAATGAGGGGAGTACTGAGATGGAGAAAAATGCACAGTAATCATAACTGTAAATGTGAATGGGATTAACTCATCCATAAAATGAAAGCAGATAGCAAAGTAGATTATGTGACTTAGACATAAAGAGTGATAATACAAGCAAATTAAGGGAGAATGGAATAGTTCATTGTCAGATAAGAGAAGAATTTATGAACAAACAAGAGATAGAGCACATTATGGGATGTAACATGGATAATTTTGATTAGACTAAATTCAAAAAGTATTTGCACAAAGCAACCCAATGCATCCAAGATTAGAAGGTAGGGTTTACATCAAGTTTCTCTGATAAAGGCCTTATTTCTTAAATATATAGAGAACTAAATTAAATTTATAAGAATACAAGTCATTTCTCAATTGATAAATGGTCAAAGTATATGAACATGCTGTTTTTAGAAGAAATCAAAATTATGGCCATATAAAAATGCTCTGAATCACTACTGATTAAAGAAACACAAATTAAAACAACTTTGAGTTAACAACTTACATATCTCTCTGTTTGAGTAATATGACAGAAAAGGAAAATGATCAATGATGGAAGAGATGTGGGAAAATCAGGATAGTCATGCACTATTGTTGGAGCTGCAACTGATTCAATATTCTGGGGGAGCAGTTTGGAACTGCTCCCAAAGGGCTATAAACTGTGCATACCCTTTGAACCAGCAGCTGCAAACTGTTCCAAATATTCCAGGGAGCAGTTTGGAACTATTCCTAAGGAGCTATAAAATGGCATACCCTTTGAACTAGAATACCACTATTAGATCTGTATCCCAAAGAGACCAAAAGGGGCAGGGGGCAGAAAACCTATATGTACAAAAATATTTATAGTAGTTCTTTTTGTGGTGGTAAAGAGTTTAAAATTGAGGGAATACCATTAATTGGAGAATGGCTGAACAAACAATGGTATATGATTGTGATGGAGTATTATTGTGCTGTAAGAGATGATGAACAGGATGCTTTCAGGAAGACTTAAATGGACTGACAGCAAGTGAAGTGAGCAGAACCAGGAGAACATTGTACACAGTAAAAACAATATTGTGTGATGATCAACTGTGTATGACTTAGCTATCTATTCTCATTAATGCAATGATCTAAGACAATTCCAAAAAACTTATGATGAAAATGATATCCATCTCCAGAGAAAAACTGAAAAAGTCTGAATGCAGAACAAAGCATACTTTTTAAATTTTGTTTTTATTGGAGGTTTTTTGTCTGTGTTTTCTTTTACAACATTACCAATATGGAAATAGGTTTTGCATGATTGCACATATGTAACCTATATCAAATTAGTTACTCTCGGGAACACTGAATTTCAGTTCATTTTGCTACAGACAAAAATACTCTACTTCAATGGATCTGTGATTTCATCAATATGGGTACTCTCCAGTTATGTTGCTTGCCATTCATATAAACCTTCTTGTTCTTTGTAACTGTTGATTTCTTTCCATAAATCATCCACAGGTGATCCAAACAGCTTGCTAAGATTCTTTCTCTAGATCTCTCAGCATTTGATAGATGTGAATGGAGCCATGGGCTCTCCGCTGGATATCCCTCACTATTGTTATAAGGCCAACCCACTTCCTTTTCCCATCACACATTTCTTGCGCCACTTCCCTCAAACAAATTTTCACTGGTAACATACTGCAGTCTACCACTTCCCACAAATCAGTCAACGACCTTTGATTAAGCCCTTTCATTCAGTCATTTTAGTCACGTACTTCATGACCACATTTGAAATTTTCTTGGCAAAAAATACTGGAGTGGTTTGCCATTTCCCTCTCCAGCTAATCCCTTACCATATGCCAGGTATTGTGCTAAGTGCTAGAGATATGAAGAAGAACAAATCACAGTTCTGTCCAAAAGGGAGCTCACAAGCCAATTAGGGAGACAAGAAGGGAAGAAGAAGGAAATAAATACATAAATACATACCCCATTTGATTCTCATTATAATCTGTGAGGTAGGTGATGCTATTATTCTCGTTCTATAGTTGAGGAAACTGAGGCATATAAAGGTTAAGCAACTTGTTCAGGGTCACACACTTATTATGTATCTAAGTCCATATTTGAATTCAGAATTTTCTGACTCCAGGGTCAGTTACCCATAATAAACAAATAACTTCACATACAAGATATATACCATATCAATGGAGGGTAATGTCAGGGAGAGGGAAGGGGAAAAGATTGGAAATGACCTCCTACCAAAGGTAGAATTTGAGTTTAGTCTTGACCAAGGTCAGTAAATCAAGGGGCAGAGGTAAGGAAGGACTTCATAATTACAGGGTGATACACAGTGAAAAAACTACAGGTCACCATAGTAAACCTTTCCACTGGTATTTGGGTTATCCATGGCTAATTCTTAAAAATTAGTATTTTGGTATTCCAACTTGCTGTAATATAGCATCACTGGAAGAATATTGTCAGTAAACTGTGAAGTTTTGTCTTAAGGAACAGTTTGGAGCCATTAAAAGGACTGCATAATTTCCCAAAGTCAATCGACTGCTCAAGTCTTCCTGTTGAATGTTGTGTTTTGAAGAATTTGCTCACAATCAACATCCTGACAGATTACTTCCATGGATTAACAATACAACTGCATAGCATAGTCTAAACATAAAGCAGTCTTCAGTCACTTTTTTTGCTCTGAGCATAGTTAAAAGAAGCTCTCTTGGGCAATTATGGATTCCATTTTGATGGCTCTGGAAAATTCCAAGGATTGATATAATAAACACAAATGTCATAAGTAAATAGTAGCATCTCTAGTATATCACCATCTATAAGTAACCTCTTCAATTTGTATTCTATGCTAGTCATTCTTTTGATGGTGGCAAAGCTATTTTCCTTTGAATTATTAGAATCCTCATGTAACTTGTTCTCCTTGTTCTGCTCATTTCATCCTGTATCAGTTCATACAGGTCTAGCTGATTTCCTCTAAATCACATTCACTATTCCTTTCTGTGTAATATGATATTCCACAGCTTTCAGCATTTGCATGCCACAATTGCTTCAATCTTTCTCCAACTACTGAGCCCTCACTCAGTTTCTGGTTCTTGCTCAATAGAAAAAGTGCTGCTTATATTGCAGATATAAATTGTGTTTCTTCAGTGGTATCACTGGGCAAAAGAATATGTACTATTAATACTTTCAAGAAAGTTGTACCTATGAAAATATTCCCTATGTCCTATGGGAAACAGGATGCAGGAAAGGAACTTGTGATACCAAATCAATGTTTGTTTATTGTCAAAAATGATGAGAGTGGGATCTTGTATTTTTGACACACTTCAGTCAACTGGATGGTAAAAAAAATATATAATCTATTGTAGAATATTGTTTGTGCAAATCCTCCTGTTTCCTACTCAAAATTTCTTTTAGTTATTTTTATAGACAGAAAAGTAATCTAGATTCACAATTATTGATGTGTTTTCAATCATTTATTTTTGGCCTAAATAAGATTTCAGGATTTTTTCAAAAACAAAATGTTTGGTGTCCTCCTATCTTTGAGGTATCTTGAAAATCAATCCCACAATGCCTTCAACTTGTCATTACCTCCCACATACACTTCATCTGTGTATAATTGATCTGATCCAAGTGCTCTTTGCTTCTTTGTTTTGTTTTTTAGTGACATCTCTCAGGGCAACTAGGTGGTGCAATGCATAGAGCACCAGTGCAGGAGTCAGGAGGATCTGAGTTCAAATCTCACCTCAGACACTTGACACTCACTAGCTGTGACCTTGGGCAAGTCATTTAACCTCAATTGCCTCATCCTGGGTCATCTCTAGTCATTCTGATGAATATCTGGTCACTGGATTCAGATGGCTCTGGAGGAGAATAAAGCTGGTGACCTGCACAGCCCTCCCTCATTCAATACAAAGTCAAGTGCAAATCATGTCATCATTTCACGGATGGCATGGTTTTCTTTGAAAACAAAGGATGAACACACACACAGTGACATCTCTACTTCTTCAACCAGAACACTGGATATTGTGTTGCTAAGGTCAAAATGAGATGGCGCTGTTATCACTGATGGAGAAAAAAAGATTGCTGTAGAAACTTTAAAAGAACCTTTTCCAAATTTTTATCCAATAGCTAGCTATCCTCGTTTTATCTTTAAATTTTCTAGGGATGGTTTGATTTACTCTCTTTCCAAGCTCACTATAAAACTGTTGCTATTTCTCACCTCCGCTTCATGCTATTTTATTACTTAATAATATTCATATACCCAGGACTGTTTGCAATGTTTTACAAATGAGTTGTAACATATGTTGCTCTTGGTTTTTGTGGTGATTTTCTTAGTAAGGAGATCCAAGTTTCTTGAACTTTTTGTCTTGGTTTTAGAAAGCAACGTTTGGTAACTTTTTGAGTATAATTCCAAATTACTCTCCAGAACCAAGGCAAGTCATTTAATCATTTGCTGCTCTTTCTATGGTAGCAATAAAACAAAAGAAAACCTAAAAATAAAGGGGATATCTATCAACTGAGGAAAGGCTTAATAAGTTCTGGTATATGAATATGATAACACTGTAGTATAAAAAATAGGAAAGAGATGATTTCAAAAGATGTTGAAACACATATGAACTGATACAGAATAAAGTAAACAGAACCAGAACAGTTTCTAATATCACATCAGCATTTAAAAAATGAACATTTGTGAAAAATAACTATGATTGGATAAAAAATGAAATGAGCAGAATCAGGTAAACAAACCATATAATGTTTATACGACTGCCACAACAACACTAATAACAACAAAACAACAATACTATAAAAACAAACAACTTTGAAAGTTGCAAGAACTATACTCAAATCAATGATCATTCATGATTACAGAAGACTAATGATGAAACATTATGCATTACAGAGGGGAAATGGACTTAGAGTGCATCATGGGGTGGGGGAATTGGGGAGGGGAGAAGGAAGGACTAGCCTTTCTTAAATACTTCCTACGTGCCAGGCATTGTGCTAAGTACTTTACAAATATTACCTCATTTGAGATACATACATTCACCCTCAGAGCTCTATACAAAAAGTGTGTGTATACACAAGCACACACACACATTTACAGCCATTGAATGAACTGTCTCTGCTTGACTATGCATATTTGTTACAGAATTAAAAAAAAAATTCCACAATGGGGTAAGGGGTGGGAAAGAAAGTAGATTTCAGTTATTATTTTAATAACCAGGTGAGAAGTGATACATATGTGATGTGTTGCATGCCTTTTCAGATAAAAGCACTGTATTATTAGTTTTATTTAAGGGTTTTCCTTTGTTATGAGACCTCCCCCAAAGGGGCAGTAATCTGTATTTGTAATTTAAAAGCAAAACATATTAGCACAACTTTTTTAAAAATTAAAAGGAAATTATGATAGTTTGGATTTGGTTTTTTTAATTCATTTTCAACTTCTAGGCATAAGTAGTTCATTTAAATAGTCCAGGTTCGTCAATTGCACAGCATAGTTCACCATTTTTATTCTCATCTGGTATTGATTTTGATCTTTACACTGAGCAAGTCAATAGCCATATTGTACACATGGGTAACAAGTTGTTTCCTGTCTGTTAATTCAACAGCAAAATTCAATTCAACAAATATTTAAATCATCTTTGAAGGGTACAACATGCTGTTAAGTACTAGAACATCAAAAACCGGAAACATCAGTGTTCCTGTCCTCCAGGAGTTTATATTCTACTGAGATGATATAATATGCATAAATATTAGTAAATGCGAAGTAATTTTAAGAGAGAGAGCATGAACAACTGAAGGGGTAAGGGGCAAGTGAGTCAGAAAAAATACTGTATTTAAAGTAGCACTTGAACTGCGCTGTAAAGGAAATTAGAGGCACAATTGAGTTATCTGCCCTCCACAAATTTTGCCAACCAGTAACAGTGACCTCCTTGGTGTACTTCACACAAGGCACTCCAACTCCCAACACTGCATATTTTTGCTGATTATTTTCCTTTCCTGGAACTCTTTCCCTCATCTTCTCAGCTCCCGACCCAGATTTCTCTACATTCCTTCAAATTTCAGTTAAAGGGAAGTCCTTTTGTCTTAGTGACTTCCCTCTGAGGTTGACTATGATTAATCCTATATACATCTGATTCATATGTAGTGTGCATTTTGTCTACCTTCTGTTGCTCCTTCTTCCATATAGGATTGTGAGATCTTTGAGAATAGGGTTATCTTTCTTTCTGTCTCCAGCATTTGTCAAAGCATTTGGCACATTACAGACATTTAGAAAACCCTTAATGACTTCAGCTGACTTGTTCCTCTCCCTTGACACCTACCACCAGTGTCCTGAGTCACCTATTATACAAAACATATTTTGCTCAACACTGAGGTAAACCTTGGGGATAGAACTGCCAGTTCTGAGGTCTGTCATCTACTGCTCACCCCGCTGTAGCCATCAAGGCCCCAGAAATCCATCTACTTACTATTCCGGCTTTAATTATTAGACAGCACTATGCACTCCTCATCTTTATTCTCACTGCAGTCATACCTTTCTCCCAACAATTCCCATCTCCTTCCCAGGGATCAGTAATCAATACTACCATTGCTATTAACTAACTAATGTCTTATTTTTGTGGTTGCTCAGTCATTTTTCAGTAGTGTCCTACACTTCCTGACCCCATTTGGGGTTTTCTTGGCAAAGATATTGGAGTAGTTTACCATTTCCTTCTCAGTTCATTTTACAGATGAGGAAACTGAGGCAAACAAGGTGAAGTCACTTGCCCGGGGTCACACAGCTACTAAATCCAACATCATATTTAAACTCAGGAAGATGTATATTCCTGACTCTAGGTTAAGTAATCTATCCACTGCACCACCTACCCACTCTCCACAGACTCTACCATCCAGTGATAATGGCCACCATTGTTGTTCCTCACACAAAACACTCCATCTCCCAACTCTAGACAAATCAATAGGACCACTGCTATTGTCTACTGCCTTATAGCTCCAGTCAGAATCCCTGTGATTGCAAGTCACAGGCTGTTTAAACCAATGCTTCCTTCACTCCTGGACATCACTCATACTATGTTAGGTATACTTATAAGTCATACTTATAACCTCATATTTATCTATGTCAGTCCCATTCTTTTCACTTCATGCTCTACTCTGCTGTTCCACTGGGATCTCTGAAACTTATTTCCCTCATATGTCATTCATACATGACCTTATCCCTCCCCTCAAATTTCTTGAGTATGTTTAGTATTTAATTTTGTATGGATATATTGTTTTCTCCAACAGAATCTAAGTGCCTAAATGGCATGGACAAGAGCAATAGTCCAGGAAAGCTGTGATTTCTAAACTTAGAATTTCACAAATTTCTCATATTTGAATGCCTATTGTCTAGACTATTGTATACAATTATTAACAATCATAGAGCTGGCTCATAAGTAGATGGATCTTGGAAAGAGAGCACACATGAACAATGAATTTGGCCCAAATTTGAACAGGATTAGTGAGCTGGGTTCCTTTTGAAAATGTATTATGTTGGAAAAGATGCCAACTTTCTTCCTCAAACAAAAACATTTATATTTATATATTTATGTTTATTATTGCCATTTATACTGACAATATGTTGTGAAAATGTTTTTAATGTTGAAAATATAGTTCAGAATAAAAATTAGGAAGCCTAACCTTCTTAAATGTTAAATAGAAGCCTAATGAGAAAGCATGACATGATATGAATCAATAACATCATAAAAGTGCTATAACTTAGAATTATAAAAATTAAATGGTTTATATATTCTTTGATTCAGCAATCTCAATATTTGATATATGGCTTAAAGAGATAAAGGACAGAAGAAAAGGTAGTGTATATAGCAAAATATTCAAATCAGTACTTTGTATAGCAGAAATTAAATATGTTAGGCACCTATTTATTTTTTTAAAAAATGATTAAACAAAGGTACCCAAACCTTCTTAATTCATAGACTCCTTAGGGTCTCAGTAACTTTTTCATGGTACCCTTAGACCAAAATAAATACTTAACAATTTAGATCCAAACAACTTCATATGTAATTATATTCTAACAAGTCAGTAACAGTTTAAAAATAATACACATAAATTGAAAGAAAACTGTTCTATTTCATTCTTAAATAACTATTATTACTTACTAATAAGATGTGTGCACCTGTTGGCTTAGTACAACTTCTCAAAGCTTGGAATCAGATTGGAAATCACCACCCTCATTTCTTGTTCCACACTGACTTTCACACAGAACTTTCTTTTTAATCACAGGAAAAAAAAATCACATGCAAAAAAGTCACACACAAAATCACACACCAAAAAAACAAAAAAAAAAAATAGCTTTGCAGAGATATGTTATAAACAAGAAAGTGTGAGAAACTAATGTTGTAGCCAAAAGTACAATTAAATAAAAACATTTCTCAAACGTCCAAGAACAGCACTGAAAGGAATGTTGTACAATCTAATGTTGAAATCACAGTGTTCTACAGGATTTGAATAGGTTTCCTTCGAAAATTTAAAACATCCGGCCACACCCCTATGAGTTCACTGTGACATGGTTGGGAACTGGGGGATTAAACAAATTGCAGTTTATTAATATTACAGAATTTTGTGCCAAAACAAATGATAACTATGATGAATTCAGGAAAAAATAAGATGTTATAAACTGATATAAAATGACAAAAGCACATTTAAAAGGACAATTGATACAACATCAATAATATAAATGACAGCAACACTGAAGGACAACAAAATGTTTCATGCAATAACCAAAGTTGATTACAGAGGACTGCTATGAGAAAACACTTCCTTCTTCTTGGGAAAGCGGATATGGTACAGATGTGGAATAATATATACTGTCAGTCCTGATACTGGTCAGTTGCGCTTAGCTCATTTTCTTGGCTGTTATTTTGTATAACAGAGGATATTATAGTGGGAAAGTGAATGTGTTATCTTAAAAAAATCAAATAACTTCAACAAAACATTTGTTTAAAAGTAAATGAGAATAGAATTACTGGTAGACAGAGACTGTCATTTCCATCAGAAGTAATGAACTCTGAGTTTGTGAATATTTGTGCATAATATGCCACACTATATAATAACATCTTTAGAAATGCAAACAGAAAGATAAATCTGAAATTTAAATTCTGTGATATTCCCAAGAACTCATTAAAATCATGCAACCCAAAGTCATCAAAGTGTGGTGAAACAACCAGAAACATGTGAGCAGGGATAGACTGTGAAAAGGGTGACTGATTTTTAAACGTACTTATAGAATTTGATCTGTCAGTTAATGCTATGGGGAAATGACAGGAAGCACCACGGAGTTAGCAAGGCTCTGGTATATGTTAGGAAATGTGTGGGAAAAAAACAGAGGCACAGAAAAGGAAGGCAGAACTAAAGGCAGTACTCATAACTAAACTATGAGTCAAGTATGGGAATGAAAAGAGTAAAAGAACAGATAAGACCTGGGAGATTTCAATTACCATGCCTAAAAATTCAGAGCTCCCTTGAGATGTTTCAAAGTCGCAAATAAAAAAAAGAGTTGAGGTCTTTCCAAAGTTTATTTTATTTTATTTTAATTCCAGTGCAATTGTACTTGCAGTTTTGCTTTAGGGATGGGAGGATAGGGAATGGAAAGAGCGGGGACGTATCTATTGGATGCAATTTATGGTGGCATGTGTTTCTTAAGTATTAATTTTTTGCTGTTTATTGTTTTAGGAAAAGGAGCTGAATCAAAGACATTTGGAGAAAAATGAGCTTTTCTTTACAACTGAATAGATTTAGAAATGGAACACAGAATAATTTAGAGATAAGGAAAAGATTACATATGGTTTATATTTTAAATAAGCATACTTATATATAAAATAACCAATGCTATTTATTAAAATGAAAGAGAGAGGAGAAAGGAAGGAAAGGAGGGGGGACAGAAGGGAAAAGGAAGAGGGAGAAGGAGGGAGAAGGAGAGGGAGAGAGAGAAATAAAAAATGAAAGAAATGACCTAGGAAGGTGGGATAGCATTTCTCAGTTATAAAATCAAGCTTAGGCTTTCATTTGCCCAACTTCTACTTCACAGTATCTTTTTCACTTTCTAGGAAAAAAAAAAGTCTTTCCCTTCTTAACCACATGGAAGCACTGGAAGCAACACCCTAAAAATTAGATGCTTGTTGCCAATTAAATCTGTAATACAGCTGCAGGCATTTAAAAGAGCAGCTGCTGAAGAACTAAAGTACATTTTTGCATCAAACAACAAAACATTCAAAAACATAGTGACATTTGATTAAACGGATATTAGCCCCATATGGGTTTTGCACACATTCTGCCATATAAACACTTGCTTCTCTTTTTACACCAGCAATGGAGAAAAATTTTATGTGATCATCACAAATTTTTGCCAGTTTTGCCCAATGAGATTCAATTTGCACCATATTTTTATCTGATCATACCTAGGCTAGCTTGAATATTGGATTCAGAGAGCTGGAACCAGTCGGGGAGACCAAGAGAGTCAGTTCCCCCAGTCTGGTAATTTCATCAGTGGAGAGATCACCCAGTGAGCAAGCTTCCTCTGCTGATGCAGATCAGCAACTCTTCTGCAATTTATGACAGTAAAATTGCCTGGGACAAGAAGTTTGGAGACCCATCCATGGTTACACCACTAGTATAAATTGGAGGCAGGTTCATAGGCTCTCTATTCGTTCCTTCAAGATACTACACTTGAATGGATAGAACTAGATTATAGCAAAAGTTCTCCGTCTGACATTTTGATGTATTAGTTATGTTGGATTTTTTTTTGCTTTTTGTAATCTTTATTTTAAAGGATGACTCTCTGAGAGGGAAAGAAGTCAGGAATGTGTGATATACAAACAAAAAGATGTCAATACTAATTTATTTTGAAAGAAAAAAGTTTTACATTCTACTATTTGTGCCAGAAATGGGTTCTTCTTTCTCTATCTCTCATTCACCTGTCACTTTCTCCTTAATTTCAAATTCTCTTTTTTTTTCTCCTTCAGTAAATCCTAGAATAAGATATCAGCAGGGCAGCTAGGTAGCACAGTGGATGGAGTGCTGGGCCTAGAATCAGGAATGCTCACTTTCCTGAGTTCAAATCTGACTTCAGACACTTACAAGCTATGTAAACCTGGGCAACTCACTTAATTGTGTTAACCTCAGTTTCCTCTGCTGTAAAATGAGCTGCAGAAGGAAATGGCAAATCATTCCGGAATCTCCACCAAGGAACCCCATAAAGGAGTCATAAAACAGTCAGTCATGACTGAAAAACAACTTAAGAACAAGGCACCAATCAGCTGCTCATTGTAAAATATCTATGAGATACTAAAGTTTTTCAAGTGGTTCCCTAACCCTATTAAAATAAGATAACTTTTAGAAAGAAACAAAAATAAACATAAAATGAACCAAAAAAGGAAGATTTGATCTGTACTGGCAAGCCCCCAGCAAGTCCTTCATTAGCAATTACTCAGTCTTTAGCTTTTAGTAAGTTTATTTACTAAAGTAGGGTCATTTTCCTCTGAGAGAGTCATTCTTTAAAATAAAGATTACAAAGAGCAACATAACCAATACATCAAAAAGTCAGATGGAGAAATTTTGCTATAATTTAGTTCTGTCCATTCAAGTGTAGCATCTTGAAGGAATGAATAGAGAGCCTATGAATCCTGCCTCCAATTTATACTAGTGGTGGAACCATGGACAGGTCCCCAAACTTCTTGTCCCAGTCAATTTTACTGTTATAAATTGTAGAAGAGTTGCTGAATTGCATCAGTAGGGGAAGCTTAGTAGTTACAAAAAACACTCCCTCTCCCAAAAACTTCTGGGGCACAATATCAATAAGTACATACAGGAGCCATGAGGAAAGTGACCTAATGACCCACTTCACTAAAGTAATGAAATTTCGCTTGGTTGAAGCTCTCTGAACATAAGTGCATTTTCTAGAGTCCATAGGTAACATCTCTCTCCTCCCCTCCCATTTGTGTGGCCACAAGTGGTCACCCTTTTTAAAATTGCTTTCCATCCTTGGTTATCACTCCAGGATCAATGAATTATCTGCTATTTGTCCCATCTTCCTGATACATGGTAGATGACAGGGCATAGGGGAGGGAAGAAAGAAAAGGGGAGCAGAGAGAGATAGATACACACACACACACACACACACACACACACACACACACACGTACCCAAAGAGACAGAAACAAAGAGATACATTCAGAGAGAGAACCTCTCCTGTGGCCACTACTCCCAACTGGCTTACTAATTTTAACAGAGGACTCAAGAGGTGTAATCTGCTCTTGTCAACCAATTTCCCATGTGCCTTCATTTTTCTTTTATACAATGGCTCAAATCCTATCATTTCAAGTAGATCTTTGTGGTTATATTAATAGATAGAAGAGGTAGCCTGGTACAATGAAATAATGCCTCTGGAGCAAGAAGACCTGGATCCAAATCCTACTTCTGATTCTTAATTACTTAATGCGAGCTTGGCTCAGTTATTGAGCCTCTTTGGGCTTCCCTTTCTGCATCAGTAAAATGCAGTTGGACAAGATAGCCTTTTAAGTGTCTTCCAACTCTAAATATCTGATGATATATACTTATCTTCCTACTTTGAAACTTCTGAGTATAAGGATATATCCCTTATATACTTAAATTTAGCCAAATATCACTGCTGTCAATGAATCTCTGATCTCATTAATGTGATTATTTCCTGCAAAGAAGCAGACTGTACCTATCCTTTGAAACTTTTGTATATGTGTTCCCATACATCCCTCCTAATGAGTGAACTCGATATGTAAGGGGATTTCCTCTAGCACTATTGGCATTGTGTGGAGGTAGCTATAGAGTCTTTAACATTTCCATTGCGCAACTGACTTACCTTTTCCAGAAGCAGAGCTCTATGTTGATATCTTTCCAACTACCCTAGGAATCTAATCCATTATTTGTAATGTGCTGTTCCCTATTTATGCCCACTGTTCATCTTTCCATCAACCTCTGGATGACCTACAACTTTGGACGTCCTCCTTAGAAGCTGTGGCATGCAATGATTTTCAGTCATAAAAATATCACAAAAAAAATTGGTGTTCAGAGTTTAAACAGTAGAGAGGATAGGGCTTTACCCAGAGCAACAACTATAAACATTTTTCTTCTCCTCTATGGTCTAGAGAAGGCAGGATCTCCTAATTCCCACACCATGAACACTTACAAATGCCTAAAAAAAGGAATGTATACCAGATGGGATGGGAATAGCCAATGGAATGAACTGTGTCAGGGATGAAGGACTTCAGACGTGCCTACAGACTGGCTTACTTTGAGAGGAGCTGCAGGCATAAACCTTGTGTGGTAGTTTTAATATATTTTGACTTTATTACTTTTGATTCTATGGGTAGCAGTCAAGACCCTATAAAGTTAAACCATGCTTCTGTGATATACTCCATTATACAATGCCCAGGTGTATAAGCTCACTGACATACAGCATGGAGGGAAGAGGATGACATTGGATAAATATCCAAAAAGCACAACCCCTAAACTAAAGAAACAAGTACCGCCAGACTCAAGATACAAAGTAGCTCTCAGAGGACCAAAACTAGTCTAGCATTTTTCCTTATCATCCCTTGATCAAATTAGATATACATAAAATAAAGATAAAAAAGTGCTTAATACAGTGCCTGGCACATGGTAGACACTATATAAATGCTTATTCCCTCTGTAGCCTGTGCCTATTCCATCTCCTACCCCCATGGGAAAGCACAGCGCATAAACTACCTGGACAAGCCCCTGATTTCCACAGAGCCCATTAATAGGTTAAATGTCGAAGTTGGCTTTCTGTGTTGATTTGTTTTTAATATAACTAAGAAAAGAATATCTACCTTCTTGGAACTTTACAGATTTCTCCAGAATTTCAATGTTGGGAAGAACATTTTAGTTTATTCTCCTTCCTGATCCCTTTTTAAACTGAATTGCTATAACCTGAATTTATGGTGAGTATAATATAATATTCTTGTCATGCTAACTCTATAGCCTTTGCTTTTTAATTTGAATACAGGTGCACCTCCAGTAAGACATCCTTTCTCTGACCTATTCTCCTAAATTCCTGTAACTCTTCATTATGTGCCATAATTTTTACTTCCCATTACAAATCCTGTTCACTCTTTCCTGGAAGGATCCAAGATTGTTAGTGTTCCTCTTAAAATAACAGAACTGAACATACTAGTTCCAGATCAAAACCAACAGATTAATCTGATAATATGGTAAAGATATTGCACAGTATATTGTAAATTAAATTCTCCTTAACCTTCTTCCCCATAAGAGGACCTTGATTTTTAAATGATACCTTCAAGTGAATCACATAAGTTACAGAATACCTTATAAGGAAATGTCTCAGCTAATCTTATAAGGAGAAAAATAAAAAGAATTATTTTATTTCAAACTACTCTTCACCATCTTCCCCTCCTATAAACTAGGGCCAATATTATATATATATATATATGTATGTATATGTATATATATGTAGTAGGTGCTATGCCAGGCAGGTACAAAAAATAAAGGGCATGCAAAAATGTCATGACCTTTTAAAAAAAAAGTATGATAAAGAGTTAAATAACATTCTCTTCTTGAGGAAAAAAATAGACATAGCAAAAAGATAGCTAGAATAGTGAGTCATGTCAACACTTTTTCACCCTCCCCCCAATGAAACTAAAACCTAGATTGCAACTTGAAATTATTATGATTAGTAAAATTGTAAGGTACACTTGTAAAAATGTACCAGAGAGCTGACGTATCAGAAAGGTCAAGGTCCTACAAGGTCCTGTTTAAAACCTGCCAACTCTCTTCACTTCCCTATTTCATTTGATGGCAACTCAAGCCTAATCTCAGAAGCTTGAAGCCTCGTAGTCACTTTTTAATTCTTTCTTTTAATTTCACCTCCTGCTCATTTCCCAACGGTCATGAGATCCCAACAATGCACTCCGCAATTGCTCTCCCATCTATCTGTATTCCTTTTACACAGACACTGTGTTGCCCCAGGTAAGTGTTCATGTCTTCTTATCAGCACTATTAAATAGATTCCTACAGAGTTTATGACATAATTCCAAACTATTCTTCCTGTCTTCAGTTTATTTATTCTTCACCCTGCTGTCTAAGTAATCTTCCTACACAGATATGATTATGCTACTTCCCTACTCAAAACCTTCACTGACTGCCCCTGTCACATACTAAATTAGGTATGAATTCCCTACCCTGCATTCAGAGTCTGCTGTAACTGTTCCAATCTACTTTTCAAACTTTAACTCAAACTATTCCCCTTTGTGTGTTTTAAATTCTGACCAAAAGAGCCTCAGTTTCTTCCTGTTCCATCATGTTTTAAGAAAAATACTGATAAGTCAGAGTATCCAGAGGAAGGTAACCCAGGATGCTAAAGGGCGCTTTGGGCATACGAATGAATAAAAAGGCATTTATCAAGCAGTTTTTCTTCATCCAGCACTGCACTAAGCATATGAGTATTTGTTCAAGTGAACATGTTTAGCTTAGAGAAAAGAAGATTCAGGTGCAGCACCATAGTGATCTTCAAATATCTGAAAGGCTACTATGGAAGAAATACATTCATTCTCTTTGGCTCAGGGCCAAAGGAGAACAGCACCCTGAAAGAACTTGCAAAGAAAGAAATTTCAGTTTGCTGCCAGGAAAAACAAACAATTAAAGTGGTAGGATCCAAAAATGGAATCACTCATCTCAAGAGGCAACAGGCTCCCTCTTCTTTGAAATATTCAAACAGGGATAGGCCTTCAAATATATAATAGAACATATGTCTTTTGTGAACAAATGAGGCCAGATGTCTTCTGAGGACCTTCCCAGCTCTCAAATTCTGTGATGCAGTATTTGTACCTTTGCTTATGCTGCCCCAAGTGTCTGGGACATGATCCTCCTGGGCTACACCTACCATCGCGTATCATATCCATTTGTTCAAGCCTTTTCCATTTCCTCAAGATCAAACTCAGATGTCACCTCCTCCATGACACTCTCCTGCCTAGAGAGTGATGAAAGTAATGTCTAATTTTTAAAAAATTTCCATAGCTCGTTGCCCAGATCTCTCTAATACCTTTATTTCCCCGAGACCAGGATCTACCATATCTTTCTTTTCCTGTCTAAAGGATCTAACAGAGACATGCAACAAATGGATACCTTTCTTCACCTTTGAAAGTAAAGAGATCGGTAACAATTTTGCCTGGGGTAAATTCAATTCAAGGAAAAGAAGCGGTGGAAATTCAGAAGATACTCCAAATTCGGCTTCAGATACAGTCATACTGGGAGGAGAGATGGCTTTTCCCCAGGGAGTCTAGTCTATGCTGGGAAGTAGGGGGAGGGAGAGGTTGCTGAAGGAAGACTCAGAGAGGGATGTAATGGTGACTATATGGGGGGACAAGTGATGGGAACCTGGTGGCAATTTGCCACAAGCTAGCAGAAGACTTCGTGGTAAGTCAGTTGCCATGGGCAAGAAACATGCACTCTCTGGGAGAAAATATGCCTCCACTTCTCAGCACCCTTCCTCCCAACCCCATCCCAATGTCAGCAGCCTGAGTCACAATCCTCATCTCCCTATGCTAATTATAGCTCTGCAAATAAATTGATTTTGAAATCTCAACTGTCTTATCTAAATTGTGTATATTCTATATTCCTTCAGTGCCTAGCACCTTTTTCTGTAAACAGTAGGTACTTAGTTTGTTGCAGCATTTTGTAGTACTGACATATAAAATCAGTGAACCATAAATAATATAAAGGAGGGCTATAAACCAGGAGTCTGTGAATATATTTGTAAGCCCTTCCACATTTATTTTTTATTGCTAACATCATACCCATGTTCCAGCATCCACCTCTAACCTGGCTCTCCAGTTACATTGTGATTTCTGATAGGTGCTTACCCTAAGTAGCCCAATTAAGTCCAATTGAGACTCACCAAGCTACTGCTTTCCAACCATCTTTATACCACACATATATACTCCCCTTCCTCCCTAGGGGAGGGGAGAGATGAGAAAGAGGGAAAACGTAAAGATGACTGCAACATTTTTTAGCCTAGGTACCTGACTGACACCATCAATAGACATAAAGTGAGGGAGATGGACAGGTGTTGTTGTTTTCCTTTCTTGCTTTGGGGGAATGGAGATGATGGTAAGAGTTCAGCTCTGGACAAGCATAATTTCAGGTGCTAGTGAGACATCTATTAGAGATAACAAACCCTAAGTTGGAAATGTAGGGCTGGAGTTTGATATTTGTATAGTATTACATGTGTCTTTTTATAACCATATCACAAATGACATCATTTGTTTTATAAATTGTCCACTGTTTCTACTCACCTCTCCCAACCTTCAGAAAGAACCAACATGTTCTTTGGAAAGCTAAGGAGGGATCTGGCACAACCACCGTCTGTCTGGGCCAGGAAGGAAGAGCAAAAGCTCCTTTGGCAGGTCAACTCACAAAAGTCACAAAATTTCCAAGTGGGAAAGAACTTCAGAAGGCATCTAGTCCAACCCATTCCTAAAGAAGATTGCCTCTAAAACACTGAATACCAAGACAATTTTTGTATAACAATTTCTATAGAGGGGGAATCCATATCCTGGAATAGCTTATTAGCTCTAATTACTGGGAAGTTTCTTTCCTTGCATCAAGCCAGAATTGGCTTTCTTGTAACTGCCCAACCCCCCTCCTTGTTCTGACTTCTGTCCTCTGGGACCAGAAACAAAGTGAATACATGACAAACAAACTCCTAAATTGCAGCTCTTAAAATATTTTGACAAATATATATCTTCTCAGTTCTTTCAAAAGCATGATCTCAAGGCCTTTTACCATCCAGTTCACCTCAGACATCCTTCGAATTTAGCAATGCCAATCCCCAAATGTGGTATATTCAATTGGAGGGATGAACAGAGAGTGGAGGTGGGTCCTGGGAGAGAGAATTCTTAGAAAGTTACTAAGGAAGAATCAAAGAAAGTTTTCCCCACAAAAATCCTTGACAATTTCAAATTATCCAACAGTAGCTACATATAGTTTTATCAATGGAAATGACATTAAAGAAAGATGCATTACCATTTACTTTGCCAATGTAACCTTAGGACAACTGGGCCTTTCCATCTGACTTGCAGCTGAAACTTGTTTGTCTTACTGATTAAAATGCGCACTCCCAGACATATGTGTATGCCCAGCTCATTCCACAGCACTTTGCACATGGTAAGGACTTAATAAATGCTTTTTCATTCATTTGTTAATAATTAAATCTTGCCTATGCCAGGATTTTCATCATTCAGTTGCTTGAGGTGTTTAGGTGTTTAAGCTTATTGGATTCTCTCTTTTTTTAGTCTTGAACTGCCTTAGTTTCAATCTTTATAAAATTGGTTTACTATTTTGTTATCTGATGTTCAACTATTAGTATGCAGAAATTTTCAAAAGGAAACAGCAGTGGTGAGAATCTACTAAGTAATTCCAGCTGCTACAGCCTCTTGTCCAAGCTATCTCACTGTAATTTGAATCCCCTTCCAACCACAAAATGTGCCATACTAGCCAAAAAATACATTTTACAAAATGTGCTCACATTTGGACACAAGCTCCAAAGATCTAGAAACTATTTAAACATTATGATGAGCAACTAAAATTTATTTTTCTCCACTTATTCTTTCTCCCGATAGATCCTGATAGCTACAATACTTATATTGAGTATAAAGCAAACCAGGAGGATACAGTTTCCCTCCTTCAAAAAAATGCCCCTCCAATGTAGAGAAATGAGTTTGGTTCACAGTAAAACAGAGAGCAAGAAGATGTCAGAGATTTAGATATAAAAATATGGCCTTAGGCACAAGTAAGATTCAATGTTAAAATTCATTCTATAGAAGGTGGAATTTTAGTATTTCTTCCCTTACTCTCATTGGGGCCCCATGATAGCTAATGTGGCAACTTATTTATACCAGACTCCAGATTTTTAAATAGTTGCCTCAATTCTGGGATATGTATTCTCCAGCTAAGCCTTTCCTCGAGTTCTGTTTGCTCTTCCACTGAGAATAAGGGCTTTGAGACTTCATGCAAGTCACAAAACTTCTCAGTGCTCTAGGAAAGTAAGACTAACTTATAGAGAAGGTCCTGAACTATACTGGGAGAGAAAGTTCCTAGGCAGGTGTTCCTACACCAGTGAAATCATGAGTCTTACCTTTACCTCCTCTTTCTTCTATTTAATCCTCAAGTCTTTAGACTGAGTGATTCTCTTTTCTAGGCTTCTACTTGTTTATTTATTTTTCCAAAATTACTTTTATAGTGTGATAAGAAGGTTCAGTCCATAATATTTCTTTATTGTATTAAGATACTGTTTTTCTTTTCCATGTCCATTCATTTTTAGCCTCGCCATTCATGAAGTGTCATGATGTTTCCACACTTTTTGTTTCTCACAAACTTATTTTGGTTACTATCATCTGATAAACTCCCTTCTGCATGTCAGTGAGCTGGGTCTCTGCTACCTGAACACTTTGCAAAATGGTACAACCATTCCAGACCACCGTCCACAATTATGCAAAGACAGTGACTCCTTAGAGTCCACTGCTAGATATGTAGCCCCAAGAAAGAGGATGACAAAAAGATAGTTCCATATACCACAAAATATTCATAACAGCACTTTTTTCATGACAGCAAAGAACCAGAAACAAAGCAAATGTCCACTGGGTGAAGATGGCTAAGCAAATTGTAAGAAAGTATATATTGTGAATATGTAGCAGCATGAAAAGTCTTATGTGAACTGATATGGAGGGTGGTAAACAGAACCACAAACACACTGCACATAATGATAACGACAAGCAAATAGAAAAACTAAATGCAGCAAAACTATGAGGAAATATAGGCGGAAATGCAGGTGAAATAAAAGCAAAAGATATCAATAAATACACATTTATTTTTAAAGAGTGCACGGTGGAGGAAGGAATCTGTCATCAGCATGGGAAAGTAAACTATAACCTGATTGTGAAGGGCTTTAAGTGTCTGACAGAGGAATTTATATTTTACCCTAAAGACTTGGGGAATAATTGAAGCTTTTCAAATTAAAAAATGACATGGCTAAACATGCTCTGTGACTGTAGACAAGAGAATCTGGAAGATGGGAGTTTATTTAGGAGGCTCTTACAATTATCCAGGTGAGTGGTGATAAAAGGTTGAACTAGAACAGTGTGAGTAGAAGGATGGGTAAGGATGCATAATGGTGAAGAAGCAGAATCAACAAAACAAGGTAAATGAATAGAATGGGTGCAGGGGAGCAATGGGCAAGGAGTGAGAGAGTAGTTATAGAGACAGAAATGACAAGACTTGGCAAATAAGTCAACATGGGGAATAAAGAAGAAAAAAAATTGTCAATGATGTCTCTGAAGTTACAAGGAGAGAAGAGTGTTTGCTTATGTAAAGACATGACAGGTCCACTAGGGTATCATTGTATATTGTTAGGAAGGGTTTGTGGGTGGAAAAGCTATCGAGATTGTAATATCTGAGATTGCCACCAGGTGGTGCTCTAAGATCAGTTAGTTCCACTCCATTTCCACTGTGCATGTGCCAACAGAACCTACCATAATAACTCTCTGGGCAAGCCACCAGATGGTATTTCAATCCATGAACTACTGACTCATAACCACACATGCGTGGACAGCTCCTATGTTTTAATCACTACTGAATAACCAAGAATGAACTAGACTTCCTTGGGCCTACCTCTCTAGCACTTCCCCTTCTAGGGTCTCCCTGAACTTTGCTCAAGTCTAAGGTATAAACATCCCTAATAACAAATCATAATTCCTGAATATGCCACTAGTCCCCATTCTAAGAGTTTCAATCATTTTCCTAACTGTCAATGACCCTAAAAGGATTACTCATTCAGTACAGACTTTATTATATGGAAATAGAAAAAGTGAAGTAGATAGCTGAAGAAAAGGAACTCACTTTCCCCTACTCCCTTAGCTTTTGGTACTAGTTTTCTACAGGCACAAAAACCAGATTGGTAGGAGAAAATCTCCCTCCTTCCATCCAATCATTTTGGACTCAGAAGTATAGAGTGGATTTCCTCAACTTGCCCCATTTCCCTCTCAATTACTATTTCTGTAATATCAATGTAATATGTTCATTGTCTACCAAGGTTCCCTCTGCAGTGTTAGTTAGGTAAGTTTTGGTTTGGCATTTTTGTTTTGCTTTATTTTTGCCTCTTAAAGGTAACAAAGCCATCACTGAGACTTGACTGGTCCAGCTAACCTTGTGTCTCTTCCTGGTGGCCTCTAGCCAAACTGATATGTCCTCCTGGTAGCTTACCCTTATGAGTCTGGAGCCCTCTATGTCATTTACAGTACCCTGCTAAGTGCTAATGTGTCCACATCCAGTATGCTTTCCATGTCAAAATAAAATTTTGCTTTTTAACTGTTGAATGACAAGTGTCTCATTTCTTTCCAACACTGAACTTAAACTAACAGGAGCCTGCCCATTATAAAATGCCACCAGAACTCCTAGCCTTCAAAAAGGTGAATCTGCTATAGGAGACCCCAGCTCATGAGCATCACCCTTCCTTGAGTCTCCTTGTAGGATGTAATAGTTGCTGCTATACTGTCCATCTCCCTCCTTCCCTCCATGAGAATCTTTGTCAAGTCAGAAGGGAGTCTGCTGTTCAATTCTATTATATGCTAGATAGCTTCCTTCTCTTCAAAGATCTTCTCAGTCATGACCACTAGTACAAAAGATGTAACCACCCAATAAACCAAAACTGCCCAAACTCAAATCCCTAGAACAGTGAGAGCACTCTGAAAAAGAGGGAGAATATCCTAATATGTAGATCGAAATTCAAAGTAATTTCAAAGAGACTCTACATTATATAGCATCTAACATGACCTCTCATTCCATTTACCATAATTTCCTCAGGCTGCACAGTATCATATTTCCCATCATTTTTTCACCTAATGAAAAATGCAGAAAAAAAAACCTTTGGAGAGGTGGCAAAAAAAAAAAAAACGTATTATGCTTAATGGAGTTATATTTACATTAGCCCTAGCCAGACATAAGGAAGGGGGAATTTGCTTGCTCTTATTCATCACCTTATTTGATAGAACAATTTTAAGATTTGTGGGAGGGAATATTTGGGTTAAGATCAAATCCTGATCCCAATGCATGTACCTCCAGACTATATTGAAAAAATCTCCAGTGTAGGCTCCTGTAAATGCTAGCCAACATACCTAGAACCCCAAAAGTATCATTTAGCAGAGGAAGAATAAGTAGGATTCTGTTCCAAATCCCCAAGGTTATGGCTTTTCAAGGAAATGAAAACTATTTCTTTTCTTGTTTATTATTTGCACTTTCTTCCAACAATGAAGGCTCAGCTACCAATTCATCACTAATGACAGCTATGAATAAGGGACCTTCACAAATAATATGTTTTAATTATTTTCAATGTCTAGCTTAAAAAGTACTGACATGTTCAACCCTCAGATTTGAAAGAATTTGATGTAATTTAACAAGGGATATAATTTTGTTGACATATCTTTTTCGCTCATAGGGGCAAACTCTTCGGCCAAACCTCAAGGCTTTGGTTATCTCTGTGGATGTGAGCATATATGCTTATAGCTCCACAGCCAAACCTAAAGGGTTCAGATGATCAGATATAACAACTACTCTCTCAGTACCAATGGCATCCTCCTATAAAAGGGGCAAAGAATAAAAAATGACATAACTAATGAATGCTCACCAGAGACCCACATAATATATAGGAGTACGAGAATCAGACCAGGAGTCAGAAGGCCCAAGACTGAGAAACCTCTTCTCCTAACTAGGTTTATTAAAACTTGGTCAAATTCCAATTTTTCTAGGTTTCTTCATTTGTGAATGAGAAAGTTGAACTAGATCCTATAAGGTTTCATTTAACTCTAAATATATGATTACCAGCTATATGAAATTCAACTGCTTATGGCAACATTCTTGAATTTTTTAACCATCTGCTTTAGCATTCATTACTTAGGACCATTTTTAAAAATATATATATTAAATGTTTAAAATATGCCAATCATCAAATTTAATTTATTAAGGTAGTGACAGCTATCAAACCTATTCTATGAAAGCAAAAATATAGCTCTGACCTGCAAATAATCATATACATACTTTCTCTTAATTATCTTACAATTTTTAAAAATCACATGAATTTTCTAATATTTAGATTTTAAAATAAATAAAAATAGAAATAGATGATGGGTAGCTTTGTGTTTGCAGATCTTTCATAATAATCAATAGCAACTATTGGCTATAAAGGACATATGAAGAAAGATACTACCTGCATCCAAAGAAAAAACTAATAAATAGAAGTATGTATAGAGTAATTTTATATATGTAGACTTACTTGTTTCCAGTTGTAGCTATCTCTAGGGTGGGGAGGAGAGTAGGGAGGAAAAGGGGAAAAAAGAAATTTGTATGGTAATTTTGTTTCATATTTGAAAGGAATAGTAAGCTGTACATAGTAGATTTACAGCTTCATGTGCAATCATCCTTTTTATAATACTATGTGATGGAAATATTTATTTTATTCTGTAACTTAAAAATAAAATAAAAATAATAGCAACACTGTAACCTCATATGTCACTTAAATCAATAACAAAAAATAAATATCAGAATGATGATTAATAGACTAGCAAAAAATGGCTACAACTGTCTCATAAAAGCAGAAATATCTATGGCACTTTAGATACCAAAAGCCATGATTTATAAAATCAACGATTCTCTGGAATGAACAAAAAGAAAGATTTTTAAATACTGAAATAATTTTCTTTTACCTATGCCTTTTAGCCTGATTCCTTTTACTTCAAATTTCTGCCTTAACACTTGCCTGACATGGACTCTCTTCAGTCCCTACTGATTTTCTGCTTTCCAGTAAGAATTTCTGCTCTCCAGTGCCTGCATCTCTTCAGAAGGTTCTCCTCCCTCCCTTCCTCCCTCCCTCTCTCTCTCTCTCTCGCTCTCTCTCTCTCTCTCTCTCGCTCTGTGTGTGTGTGTATATGTATATCATATATGTCTCTCTATATATTATATATGTATATAATATTGAAAGAAAGAAACAGAGATAGAGACACAGAGAGAGAGACCCAGAAAGAGAGGGAGGGGGACAGAGAGAGAGAGAGAGAGAGAGAGAGAGAAAGAGAAATGTGTGGGAATGTATGTGTGTATGTATGTATATTTTCATCTAAGTAATATCCTGATATATTTCAAAGCAAATTCAAAGGAATTTCCTTCTTCCCTTTGATATACTAGATAAGGTTACTGTTTATTGCACAGAACTTTTTTCTTTAGTCAAATGAATGCGGGTTGCTGGGGAACAAAAAGATGCAAAGAATTTTCAAAAACAACTCAAGATTTTTAAAAAGAAAAAATAAACCTTTGATAGAAAGCACTTGTGTCTTGCTTCATTATATCTTCCATATGCTTCTATTACAGAGATAAAAATATCATCACTGATCAATTAAATCTATTTGATGAAGAAGTCTATATTTGGCAATGGACTACTAAAAATATCACAGATTCATTTGCTGTATATACAATCTACTCATCAGACTTTACCCAAATAGTTATCACTCAGTTCAAATAGTTATCATACAGTTCTAAAACAACTGTAGATTCAGTTTGGCATAGCCCATATCAATTTCATATATGTTCTCCCTATAATACCTTAAATTAGAAGATATAATGGAACCTCTTTTTTTAAAAATGTGTTTCTGAAAGCCCATACTTGAAAGGTATCTTATTAATATCTTGTTGTTCACAGTCTTACCCTTTTACTACAGCAGAAATTTAGAATTCCCTAAATGTTACTACAAAACCTACATTTCAATTGCCCCTTTCACTACAATAGAAGAAAAAGATCATAGTAAGTTAAAAGTTTTAAAATAAAACTACTTTTCAGAACTTATTGACTACTCATGTTATTCATATCTCTGAGGAAAAAGTATAAAAATGTTGCTATTATCATAGAAAAATGATCAGTGTAATTTAGATCAAGAATCTGGGCTAAGTAGAACCAGAGTAAAGTGTAATAACTCAAATGCACAGGATTTTAAAACCAACAAAGTGGCGTTACTTTTAGAAGAATTATATAATTTTTCATTCTGTATCGTTTCCAAATGTTTCTTAATAATTAGGTGTTGGAGAGCTTGTAGGAGTTAAGGGAAGAGGCAGACAAAGAATCTGTAAAAACTATCTAAAATTTCCCTAAAATTGACATCAATAAAACTATTAGATCAGTCGGTAGGTAGTTTATTTTAAAAGAAACACTGAAAGAATTTAAAGGGAACAAGGTTAGCTAAAAGATATTTGGTATTTATCAAATCCACTTACAATGAGGATGATAAAGCTTAAGTTTACGTATGCATTATGTAAAACATGTACTGCCATAGGAAAAAATAGGAAGAAGGTTCATACAGAAAAACATGCAGAAAAAGTACCTGATATATGTGTGTATACATATACATGTATATATGTACATGTATATATGCATTTCAGATTCTGAATTCATTATTCAGTTAAATGTAGTCAATAAACTTAAAAAAAAACTACTATACTATACTGGTGTATTTGTAGCTTATCAATGTCATGTTTAAAATACTGTGTCCATTCCTGAAAATAGTATTCCAGCTATAAACTGACCAGTATGGAAGGGATTTATCCTCCCTAGTTCTGTATATCTTGCCTCTCAAAGAGGTGTATTATAAAATTAGCTTTCATGGTTTCCATAGCTAAGGAGTGACTTATGTTTACACAAAGCCAATCAGCCAAAAAGTATTAAATGTCTATGTATACAGTAGGTGCACATTCATTGCAGCTTAATGTCATCTGAAAATTTACAAGCATGCTACTAGCTGTGGCTTCATCCAACTCATTCACAAAAAGCATTTTAAAAGTTTTGTTGTTCAGTCACTTTACAGTCTGTGACCCCATTTGGGGTTTTCTTGGCAAAGATACTGGAGTGGTTTGCCATTTCCTTCTCCAGCTTATTTTACAAATGAGGAAACTGAGGGAACCAAGGTAAGTGATTTGCCCAGGGTCACAAAGCTAGGAAGTATCTGAGGCCAAATTCAAACTCAGAGAAGATAAGTCAGACTCCAGGTCTGGCACTTTGAACTCTGTACCACCTAGCTGTCCAAAACATTTTAAAAGCACCAGGCCTAAAACCCATCCCTTAAACATTCCACCAGAGACCCTCCAAGATGACACAGAACCATCAATGACTATTTCCACCCACTGTTCCCATTTCTGTTCTCTGGGTCCAAGCAAAACAGTTCTAGTATCTCTCCTACATAACAGCCCTTCAAGTACTTGAAGATAACTATCATATTCCTTCCTCTATTTTCTTGCCCAAATTGAACATTCCCCAACTATTTTAACCAATCCTTATATGGAATGGTTTTTCTCCAAGTCACTATCCTGTTCACCCACTCAAAAATTTTTCAATCTGTATTGCTCATAAAATGCGGTGCCCAGAACAGGACAAAACACTCAAGGCTTGGTCTGACCAGGAGAAGGGAGGGCAATTATCACCTCCCTCCTTTTGTGTACCCTAGGCTAATTCCACAATAAAAGACAAATTCTGAAAAATACAAATAATTGCATCATTTTTATGACTGAGTGCAAGTTGAACAGATGTCAAATCTTTAACTGACATGGGAAGAGGTGAGGCAGAAGGGATGCTAAAAACAAGAACAAGAAAACAGAAGGGATGGTGGGAAGAAAGAGGAAGAAGCATTCAGTCAGCACCTACTGTATGCCAAGCATTGTGCTAAATGCTTTACAAATATTTTCCACTTAATAGGAGAGAATGCAGAAATACAAAATCAGAGGAGTTTATAATTTTGGTTCTGGCACGCTCTGTTTATTTTCATCTGAATCTTGACTGTCAGGGACTTCAGAGAAGGAATTCCTGCATAGGACTGGAAATTAGGATGGGTAACTTCTAAGGTCATTGTCAGCTTTAAGATTCAATTATCCGGGCGGCTACTCACATAAAGGAGCAATCACCAAAGCTGGGCAAAACCAGAAGAGTAGTGATTGGTAAACGTCCTGTTCTTTACTTTGCTTTCCTACAACTGTCATTTTTGTTATTTCTGAATGCTCACTTCCAGGACATATGACAGTCTGGTGCTGCTGGCGAGTGTAGAAGGGACTTATAAATAGACTTTCGTTCTTTTTGTGTTTTGTTTCATTTTTCAAATAAGGTGGATGTGACAGTTCAAAATAATGGGATGCTTGGGCCCCAGGCCTAAGATCATGTCTCTGGAAGCCTATCAATTGCTCAGGGGTCCTGTTAGAAATCTGGAGATTTCCAGAGACATGATCTTAGGGCTGGGGCCCAAACACCCCATCAGAATAATGAGGGTACAAAATGATTATGTGTTGCTTTTTGGACTTCATAAACTAAACAAGCAAAAGACACTAGCCATGGCCTAATTCAGTAAAACTGCATGATCCAAACTCTACAAGAAAAATCCTAATGAAACAATGTTCTTGCCTGAAGTGACTACTACTTTTACAACTTCCTTTCCTTGTCTTCATGAGCTGATCTTGACAACAAAAACAAGTTTCTGAAAAATCAAATTATGACGCCTGCCAACCCACCACTAAGATGAAAAATACAACCACTTTCTAAGTGCTCCTTTTTAATTCTTCTCACCAGTAGTTAGGTCAAAAGTCATAAAAACAACCGTGAAGTAATTCTCCTAAGTCTGGTATGCCTGAAACTGCCAAACAGTGAGAGAGAAAACTGAGCAGACATGATCAGAGTGACTTACACTGACAGGCCTTCCTCATCAGTAAAATTCATATTCCCATAGAATATTTATACTTTCCCCAATAGATGCTTCTTGGTGGAACTCTCAAAAAGAAAGAATGATAGTAAAGGGAAGGTGTAGAAAATAGATGATTGCGACACATTGTTTAAAGTGAAATAGTAAGTGCAAAATTCATAAAAAGGTGGAAGTGTAATTTTCAAAAAAACAGACAAACAAACATACACACACAAAAAATGCCATAATGAATCAAGTAACTGAGCATCGCAGTCCAGGCAGTAAACTTAATTAGCACAGCTCGATCCTATCTGAAAAATCTTGCTGCTTCGAAAACAAAACAGGCTTCCAGAAACATGGCTGAGCAAAAAACTATGTGTCAGCCTAGCTCCAGTCCTCAGAGCCTCAAAAAAACACGTCATGCATCAAGTGATAAAAGGTATAACAAGAAGAGAAGAAAGGAAAAAAATTCTGCCAAAGATATATCTTACTGGAGGGAAAACAGCAAATAAAAAACTGCATTACCAATCTACTCCCTCTAGCTCTGCTGAGTATTCCCTACTTCCTAACCTAAGGTACATGACTCCAAAGGATCAAAGCTGGAGAAAATGAAAACATAGCATATTTAGAGCAATCTGTTTGATGGCAATGAAGATCTAGAAGCCAAGTAGATGCTCACAGATTGAGGAATGGATAAAAAACCTAATTTATGAATTTAATGAAATATCAATGTGCTGGAAGAAATAATCAATATAAGGTATTTGGGGAAAATAGAAAAAAATTGTATAAACTGGTGCCAAATGAAGTAAGCAAAAACTACAGATAAATTTATACTATGACTACAATAACAATGGCAACACTAAAAGAGATGGTGGATTGTTGGTATAGAATGAAGCATATCTTTTCAGACATGGTCAGTGTCCTTTTTTTTTCTCCTCACTTCACTCCCCTCTATGTACTCTGAACCAGTGACACTGGCCTTTTTGCTGTTTCTTGCATGTGATACTCCCATTTCCCAATTCCAAGCATTTTCCTTAGCTATCTTCCATGCCTGGAACACTCTCCTCCTTAATTCTCCCTCCTGGCTTCCTTGGCTTCCTTCAAGTCTCAGCTGAAGATTAATTTCCTGCAAGAAGCCTTTTTTTTGACCCTCCTTAATCTTAATGCCTTCTCTCTGAAACTGTCTACAATTCATCCTGTATATACTGTGTTTATACATAATTGTTAGCATATTGTCTCTCCCATTAGACTGAGTTCTTTGAGAGTAGGGACTGCTTTAAAAAAAAACCAAAAAACAACAACAAAAAAAAACTTTCCCTTTGGTTCTCCTGTCTGACACTCTCTTGAATTCTCTTTTGCCAGTTCATCATTGATATCAGGTCCCTTAAATGTGGGTGTTCCACACTTCTTTTTTAGCTTCTTTTCCTTCTCACTCTACACTCTCTCTTTGCAAACTTATCAACTCTTGTTGGTTCTGGTTCAATTATTTCTAGGCAGATTCTCTCTGTCTCTCTCTCTCTCTCTGTCTCTCTCTCTCTCTCTCTCACACACACACACAGCTTTAATCCTACATCACCAATTGCCTATTGGGCACTTTAAACTGGATTTTCTGAGATGTTCCAAATTAACAGGATTGAAAATGAACTCTTAATCTTTCCCCTTAAACCCTCCTTCTCTTTCAAACTTCTGTCAAAGATACTACCATACTCCCAGTTATCCAAGTTTGTAACTTCAGTATTATCCTAGACTCTTCACACCCCCTCATCCCACTTATCTAGTCATTTGCCAGATCTTGCCGTTTCTACCTTTGCAACATCTCTCTAATCTGAAATCCTCTGTACTCACATAGCTACCATCTTAGTTCAGATTTTATCATCTCTCATTAATATTATTGTAACAATCTGCCTCAAGTCTCTCACTACTCCAAACGATTCTTCACACAGCTGCCAAATCATATCACTCCTCCCTGATCAACTCCAGTACATTCCTCATGCACCTAGAAGAAGGATTCTTAATCTTCATATCATGTGTCCCTTTGGTAATCTAATGAAATTTATGGACACTCTTCAAAGTTCTTCTCAAAATAATGTTTTGTTTCTTATGTTCATAAATGAAGATGAAATTTCAATTAATGGGATTTGAATTTTTAATGTTTTTCTCATCTAAATTGATGGATCTCATGAAACTTGTCCAAGAAACTCTTGAGAATCAAGAGACCCCAGGTAAAGAAACTCCACTGAAGAATAAAATATCAGCTGCTCTGTTTTTAGTTTTTAAAAGCCATTCACAATCTATTCACTTTACAGTAATGCTTTATATATGTATATAAGTACTTCCCATCTTTCCCATTAGACTGTAAGCTTCCTGGGAGCACTGAATATTTTATTCTTAGTACTTGAATCCCAAGTTCCTAGCACAGTACCCTGTGCATAGAAGGCACTTAATGAATGTGTTTCTTGATTGAATAAGAGTGATATAATAAAAAAACCTATAGAGATTATTTAGTACATATTCCCAGCCAAAGAATCACAAATGTAGTGCTAGGAGTGACCTTAGAAGCCAATTACTGCAATCTTTCTCATTTTGCTGACGAAGAAACTAAGGTCCATGGAGGTTAACTGAGCTATCCAAGACACAAGCAGTTAAATATGAAGTAGGATATGGAGGAACCCAGTTCCTTCAACTCAAGAGTGAACGCCCTTTCCATTGTAGCAAAAGCATTCATCCCTGATAGGTTGTCACAAAGCTTTTCCTTGAACAAATACAGTGAAAAGCTAACTGTTCAAGGTAAAAAAAAAAAATTTGGTGGCAACTCTCATTACTAGAAAGTTTTTCCTCATCCCTTGCCCCGTAGTTTCTACCTAGTAACCCCTAACCTCTGGAGCAATGTAGAGCATGTCTATTACCTCTTCTGTGTGTTAATCTCATGTATCTTCCTTTAATCTTGTCCTCTAAACATCCTTAGTTGCTTCAACAATTACTCAAATGATATGGCTGTCCTTGTTACCTACCAAGGACCACTGAAGCTTGTTCTCCAGTAGATATGTATTCTACCAATTCTTATATTCCACTCTTCTCTGTATAATCAACAAAATGTCAGCAATTCTCACTTCCTGCACACACATGCATTATTCACAACAATGACATTAATAAATTGACATTTCATGCTACTAATTAATAAAAGAGAGTCATTTGCTCTTATAGAACTACATTTATATTTACCAACTTTTTACCAAAGCTTACATCAATATAAAACTCACTTATAAATTTAAAGCCTTGAAACATTTCTTCAATATAATTTGTGCTTCATGGAAGAAAGGGGCTATAAGATTGTACATCTAGAAATGAAAGGGACCTCAGAAGTTATCTAGTCCAAACTCCTCATTTTAGAGTTAAGGAAACTAAGTCCAAGAGAGATTGAATGACTTGTCCAAAATCACATAATAAGTTGACAGAGGTTTTTTGTCATTTTTCTTTGAAATTTTAACTTCTAGGAAAAGAACAGTTAGGGAAATGAGCTGCAAGCAATTTCCCAACGGCACAACAGTGGACAAAACAGTGGAACTCAGAACTTCCAGAGCCTATTTGCATAGATTTCTAGGATACATGATTTGGAAAAGGATTTTAAGAAAAGAAAATTAAAATATTTAATTTCAGGAAACTAAATGTGATTCAATGTTAGGTTTTAACATGCTATTTTGGTCTAACCATCTTAAGCAATAGATACTGCCACTTCTGATTTAAACATAATCTCATATTGATCCACAAAGCCAAAAGAGCTTGAATAGTTGAATAACATTTTGGGAACAAAATTATCTCTAGTACTGTAATGTTTTTTTCAACTGAGATATCCCTTATGATTTAATCTGTCAAGTACCAAAGACCAGAAACCATCTGCTCTCTGCTGAGAAGAAAAATAGCATTTTTACAGGGAGGGGGGAATTATAGAGTTCCAACATTTTTGACATTTCAGTTGCAATTACTCATATAGTATAGTGGATGCTCTGGAATTATGACAAATATTTTGCAAGTCCTTTTTAATTGTTAACACAGTAACACCATAGTTTATTTAGATCATGCTTTTGATTGAGGGGAAAAATGTCATTAGGAGGAAAAATGTTGAGAGTTTTGCATTCAGAGATACATGACCTGAAACACACCTGGCTTGAAAAAGATTGCATTTCTTTGGATACTTTCATTCATTCATTCACTCACTCATTCATTCATTTATTGGCATACTGAAACGAAACCAAGAAACTTTTTATACACAAATACATATCAATTTCCAGTCATACCTTTCAAAAAATCATGGATTTACATAATGTAAATTCAATTTCATATTTTATTTGACAGTTTGAGATGTCACTAAGTATATAAGTCAGGTAGCAATAAGAAGGACATTTTAGCAAGGATAAGGTTATAATTTCCTTTTCAGAATTATTTTGTTGTTTGTGTCTTCATGTGTTACTTTAAAATACAAAAACAAAAACAAACCTCAACTACATATAACAAGGTCATATATTTTTAGTCAATTCTGTTTTAATTCTTTGCAGTTCTGTTTCAAGATTTTCTGAGCTACTCTCCAGGTCATCCTGAAGGAACATAGTAAATTTATGACACTTGAAGTTTACAAATCATCTTATACATATTAACTCATTTGATCCTCTCAGCAAACTTATGATTTTGTTAAGTAGGAAAGGCATTATTTTATCTCTTTAATGTAAGGGAAACAGAGGACCCTTTTTATTATTGCTGATTTTTCAGTTGTATCCAACTCTTCATGACACCATTTGAAATTTTCTTAGCAAAGATACTTGAGTGGCTAGCTATTTGCTTCCCCAGCTCATTTTACAGCTGAAAAAACAAATAGAGTTAAGTGACCTGCTCAGGGTCTGAAAGTAATCTTGCTACAAGTCAGCAAGTAATTTAATGTTAATCTATTTAAAAATCACCTTTGTAAATTTATTATTTTCTTCCTATTACCCCTAACTCTTAGCACTATAACCCTGACGAGAATGGAAAGTGATAATGGTGACAATAACAGCTGGTTTTATATATATATATATATATATATATATATATATATATATATATATATATATATATATACATAGGTATAGATATAGATATATAGATATCATACACACACACACATGTCTGCTCCAAGTAACCAGAAAATAATAAAAATAAATATGACATGTGACTTGCTCAAAACTTGGCAAAATTTGAGACTGGTCGTATATATACATGATAAAGGTAAGAATTTGAAACAAACTATTAAAGAGGAGAAGAAGCTCTACCTGGCTTTTGCTTTGTCTTTTCCCCTTCCATTCATTTTCTTGGGAGATTGAAAACAATCCTAGAGTTAAGGAAATTAGAGGGCCAGACCTGAAGTTTTTTGGTAGCTGGCTAGAAGGGCAACATTAAAATGCTGTTGTATAGGTATGGTTTAACAAATGGACATTAAGTAGGAAATTTACAATGACTTTCTATCATTAACTCAGAAATACTGTCTTTTGTGAGCAGGAGGTTAAAAACAGAAATGAAGCCTGCAGATACCACTTACCCATCTATTATATGTTCCAAAAAGCACCTGGATAGACAAGTATTCTTTTCGAAAGGAAGTTCCTATCACCATCATGGCTCTGAGGACTATCAAAATATTATTTATGGAAGTGAAAAAATGTTGAAGCCACACCTTGCAATGATTAATGGTGATCATGGAACTGACAAAATTGTGATTCCGAAAGACCCGAACCAGCTGACTGAGTACATGACTCACAGAAACCTCACACCACGCAAGACCAAGACAAGTAACAAGAAGACACCAACAGCTGTATGAGCATCCTGCCCTCCATGTTGCCCTCTTTGCACTTGAGTATATCTCAAGTTCTCAGGAAAAATATTCTCCTGCTATGTTTGTTATCAAGCTATTTAATCAGATGGTTTTTTTTAAATAACTGTCCCCTTTGGCTGATTTATAAAAATAAATTTGACGGTAGAGGCTTAAAAACTATGGTTTTGAGGTTGCGTATATATAAAGTATCTTGAACTTGTGCAGCTGGGGGGGACCACCCATGAGAGTTAGAAGAGTTAGGGGTATTCCAGTTGCTACAAATAAATACACTTGATGCCAAGAAATGAAAGAATCACACATTTATTACTTCGCCTGTCACATGCTCAGTCAGTTAATAAATAAGCAGCTCTCTGAATATATAATGTACTTTTGGCACAAGTAAATTATTTCAAATTATGAATATACAATTTAATATAATCCTGGGATCATAGACCTAATAAAGGGCTCAAAAACCATCTAAGTTCATCACAAGGGGTCTACCCAATAAATTAGAGGCTTTGTTTTCTCTTGACATCATGAAAATAACACCAGAGTCTACAGTCTATTCATATTATTCCTCATACTCCTTCTATAATCAGTCTCTTTGCTGTCCCCCCATAGATTTCTTTAATAAAATCTTTTACTCTGATGTTCCTTCTTAATTCTTCGTTTGTAATGTGTAGCGGTTTTCTCATACCTACCATGTACTTCTCCTTGGCCTCCTATGTAATATATTCACTTTTGATTATCCAGCATGTACACGCTTCAGACCCACTGCTATACTCAACCAGTTGTGCAGTTGTACATCAATAAAAATTTATTTAAAGAAAAAACAGACAGCCACATGATTCTGGCAAAGAAGTGAATATAAATGTGAGGTATAAGCATCAGTATAAAGTCATCTTTCTTACAGGCTGGGGGTAGGAGTAGTTCTACAAACAGTAATTGTACATCTCTAACTGAGATACGGTATCCTTTGGTATCAATTTAAGAAGCAATACTTTGGGGGTTTTGCCATATCACCAGATGATATGCATACGAAGAATAATTAAAATATGTTTGGCTAATAAAACCAACCCACACTGCTTTAAGACCAAATTTATATAAGCAATAAATATGCATCACTACATTGACCTGGCACCTCAAAGAGAAATATAGCTTGTCAAGTAGTAAACACATGGCATAACTCTCTGCATTATCTCAAGCTCACACCCAGAACATAGAGCAGATCCACTCTATGCAGAATGAGATTTGGATGGGTTGTGATACCAGGAGTAGCTATATCATTATGACATCATAAATCTTCCATGGAGCATGATATTTTGGGTTTAAACAATATCTTACATACAAAGTACTTTCGCTCATTATCCATTCTCATTAAATTCTTCTGAGGTAGTCAGAAACAACAATTATTTCCAGGGCCATACATAATGAGGTAAGACTGAAATGAAAACGACCAGGTTCATTCTTTTGCAAACAACAAATATGGATCGCTTTCCTCTTAAACCCAAAGAAAAGGAGAAAATCATAGGTAATTTTGGAATATGGCCCATTTTGGAGAGAAGAGGTCTAAATAGGACATGGAAGAAGGCAATTTACGATATCCCAAAAGTAGCCTCAGGGCACCTGGTGAAGGGGGTATGTTAAGAGAAAAGGATGCAGAGCTGGAGGCAAAGGGTACACAAAATGCATACCACGGGAAAATACTGACTGTGGACAGCTTAAATACCTTTTTTGCATGCATTGACAGATTAGTTAAGGGATACCTGGGTCCTAGGTGAACATGAAAACTAGTTATTCTTATATTTACTTGATCTTATCCCTTTTCCTCTATTTCTTTGGTCCGGAGTAAAGAAACCATATGCAGTCAAGTCATGGTTATCTCCATTATATAATTTTCAGATGATAGGGACTTACTGAATGTAAATGAAACAGGGAATAGAAGAAGGCAGAATATCACCAGGTGGGTAGAGGCATGAACTAAAATGAATTTGGATAAATCCATATAATTCACAACCCTAACACTCATAAGATGAACACTACTCCCCCAAAAAGGAAGAGCTAGGAGAGAGAAACGACAAGGAGCTAGGGATTTCCAAGCACTGCCTGGAGAATTAAGGAGAGTACATAACTTTATGGGATGGCTGTGGAAGTGTCCAGTGCCTAATTTATTTTTGTTAAATTGAATCAGGCTAACGACCAGAAGCATCCCCGATTGTTAAAAATAACATGCATCACAACCACAGGTTAGAATTGAACATAATCTTTCCTATAATCATAATCTTTCCTTTAATTTTTCTTTTCTCCAGAATCAACATGCCCAGTTCCATCAAATGCTAGTGATAAGGTTCTGGTTATGTATTTCTAAGTACTATAGCCTGTGAATGTTATTCTTAAAATATGGCACCTTGAAAGTAACAATATGCACAAGTGCCAGATAGATATTACTGAACTAGTTTTGACATCACTCCCTACTCCAAAAAAAGCAGTTGATTCCTTTCAGGTAAAATGCAAACAAATAATCATAACATTTTAGAACAAATGAAGTATTTATTAAGTGCGTGCTACACGCAAAGCACTGTATGCCACACTAGAGAAGGAAACAGAAGTGTTAAGACAGTCCTTCTCAAAGAACTCACATTTTAATGGGGGGGACGACTCATATGGAAGATTTCAGCTACAAGTCAAATGTAAAGGTTTAATGGTCCTCAGGGAACAGAGGCAAAGAAGATGGTGATGCCACTTCAAAGAAATATCTGCTGACAAAATCATATCAGTTTATGGTACAGAAGCATTTCACAGTGCTAAGGAATCAAGAACTCTCTTTTCTGGGTCTTCAGTAAATGTGACTGTAACATCTGTAAAAGTAGTTGCCAGGCTAGGGAATATATAACCTGAATACGTAATAGGAAAACTACGTTTCCACAGGGGTTGCTTCCCAGGATGACTGCACTAAAGCATTGGTTTTCCAATGGCTCTTGGGTTCAGGGTCCTGGGCTGTCTCCAGTAGAGTTACAAGGGTGACGGTGATCAAAGTGGCAGCAGTGATTTGACTTGCCTGGCAAATGCTGCCTGCAGTCTCCCCCTCAGGGTACTTTGCTGCTTCTTATAAGCTGGTTTGCCAGTTGGAAGGAAAACTAAAGGTAGTGTATGAGTATACAATGAAGGATACTGGAATTATAAAATTCAGTTTCCTAAATGAAAGGATCTTTAGTGCAAACCTGAAGCAGAATGATGCCAAAAATAAATATTTCCTTCCATAAGAATTCAAGATGGTTGATGACCTCCTTAATAACTATTTCTTCCTTTCAGTTAATTTGAAACAAGATACCTCTATCAGAAGTCATGAGATGTGTATTTCAGTAGTACTGATTGCATGCTTATATAACCTAGATACATTTTTAAAACACTGAGGCATTATCGAGTTCCTAAGAGCTAAATTATTTACTCTGAGGCCTTGGATTTGACATAGAATTTAAACTGCTGTATAATAAATGACATGTGCCAGAAAATGATGAACTGGAACCTTCCCAGAATGCCAGCATAATTAGTCAACCTGGCATACATAACATTTAATCAAAAGCTAGATGTTCTCATTATTCCATAAACCAACACAATGTTAAATTGACTTAGCTCCTCTGCTTTATTTAATTCAAAAAAACTTTTTTCCTCCACACATACTTGACTCCATAAATAACTTTCAAATATCATGTTTTATTTTTGTACTAATGGAATAACCTAAAGTTGGAAGATGATATATTGCAAAGGTTTATTTCAAAATCTGAAAAGTAAGAGGCAAATATGAAAAAGCTACACAGATATAAACTGAATATTTGGAAGATAAAGACTGGGAACTTAGTTGCATCAATTTAATTTCGCAAGACTGTTTATATTATTTCTATAAATAATTAAAATGTACCTTTGTGAATCAGAGTAGCTTACAACTAAGAGTGTTATTCAATGTTTTTAAATAATAAGAACTGATATTTAACCTAAAGTTAAATTTATTCAGGAAAACAAATGTTTTATAACTATTTCAATGCTAAACATTACTTTAAGATATTTTTTTTGCCTCACATGGTTGTATACTGTTGCTTCAATTTTTAGTACCCAATAACACTACAGTATCTGTTTCATAAAAAGGAGAGTTTGCTGTCCTTTGTAGTCAAGTGAAAAATCTCCTGATGTAAAGACCTTCAAGCTACCATGAGTGAGAAAATGGATATTTCTTTATACTCTATTTTGTATACTATACTCTGGGATACTTTTATATCGTGATTCTATCTTCATACTTCGATAGTAATTAGTCTTATGATGAAAGAGGGAGGGAGGGAACGATGATGAATGGATATTCAATGTCAACTGACTAGAAAGTTGGTTCTTTTTTAAATTTTTGTGGAAAGGTGGGAAGTAGGAAAAAAGAGAATCTATCTCTGATGTTTCGGGTCTATTAATCAGAGGAGTGGTTAGAATGCAGATATTTCCAGCTAGACTTCTGTCCTGCATCAGACATGCAGAAAAGAGATGGTAAGGAAAATAAAAGTTATTTGTGTAGAACAGCTATTTTCCAGCAATACTCATAAGCCAGGCAAATTTTGTATTTTTTATGCATCACTGCCTGTGATCAAAGGCCCTGATTTGAGGTGAAAGCAAGGAGGGAGTCACATTCATCTTTCCACATGATGCTACTGCTACTGATTTTGTGAAAAGCTGCATGACCTAGAAAGGAGTGAGGTATGAATGATGCATGACTGCAGGGAACATAAAGCATCATCACTCTATTTCTATCTGCATGGGGTGGTGGGAATATATTCTCCATGGGCAGAGTATTCAAATATCACACTGAAACAACAAACAATAAAGAAAAGAAATAATTTATAGGCTTAAAAATAGAAAAGGGCAAATCAAAAGAGATCAGATCAGATTTTTCTTGATCATTAAAGCAGAATTTAACTTTTAAAGGATTTTACATTTATTTACTCACATCCTTGATATAAAGCATTTTGGTTTGAAGTCAAAGGCACTGTCACTCACATTTTGTCTCTGGATTTATAGCATACTAATATTTGGCTTTGATCTATAGCCATTTGTTTCCAAGTTGGACTTTTTGAGAAATATTTTAGCAAGCTCAGTTCCAGGCAGTAGGTGGTATGTAAAGGGCACTGAGACAGGGTTAAGCTGCCCATAATAATAAATAACTTCTTAGAAACAATGTAAATAGTGTTTTATGTGGCACAGGAGAGGCTCCGTGGAGGACTTAGCATTTAGGTAGGAACAGTTATGTTGGTGAGGTAGTGGATAAAGGAAGAAAAAGAAATTCAGTAAAGCCATCTCCTGTTTCCATTCCATGGATTACCAGATTCTCCCTTCCTGGGAAAAGAGAAAAGGTCATTCCTTCAAGTCTCTGTGCTGATCTCCAGTCTTTCAGGAAAGGGAATACCATCACTCCTTCAGTTCCCAGAACCTGTCCCCTCCCCTGAAGTGCCTAAGACCCTAAGAGGACTGTACTTTGGATCACACCCCTATGGATAACATTTCTGTCACATAACCTCAACTGGACCTTCATTATGACAAAGAAATCCTTTGACACCTTCCCAACTAAATGTCTAGGGCAGCTAGAAGGTACAGTAGATAGCACGCTGGGCCTGGATTCAGGAAGACCTGAGTTCAAATCTGACCTCAGACACGGACAAGCTGCGTGACCCTGGGCAAGGTACCGAACTCTTTTTACCAGAGAAGGAAAGGGCAAACCACTCTAATTTATCCTTGCTGAGACAATAAAAAAACAGCGTGACCAAGAGTCAGACACGAATGAAACAGTTGAATAGCGACAAACCACGATAATGACTTTCAATCCACGCAAGCATCTCTTCCAGACCTTTCCATCCATCTTCGAGCCTCCCATGACCGGCTCTCCCAACCTTCTCAGCTGAAAAACTTGTTTATGTTTTACTAAATAAAAAGAAAAGGAAAGAAAAAAGATTGATGCTATTTACCAACAGTTCCTTCTCATGCTGCCTCACCTAGAGGCCTTCGGCCACTATGTTCTCTTTTACCCCCAAACTGCATGAAGAGGTGGGGCAGTGGATAGAGCACTAGTCCAAGAGTCAGGAGGACCTGAGTTCAAATCTCACCTCAGACACATGACACTCACTAGCTGTGTGACCTTGGGCAAGTCACTTAACCCCAATTGCCTCATCCTGGGTCATCCTGATGAACATTTGGACACTAGATTCAGATGGCTCTGGAGGAGAAGTGAGGCTGGTGACCTCCCTCACTCAAAACAAAGTCAAGTGCAAACCATGTCATCATTTCTCTGATGGCAAGGTCTTCTTCGGCAACAAAGGACGAACACACATGAAGAGATGGTCTTTCTCCTTACAAAGACAGACTCTTCTACATGTAAAACTTTCTCATTCCATGTCATCTTCTCCAGCAGATTGTCTTTTCTATCATCCTACCCTCTTACCTCTCTTCAATTTCTCTGTCTCCTGACTGCTTCTCTGCTGCCTACATGTTCATGTTTTCTCCTTCCTCAAAATAAAAAACAAACTTATTTATATACATTGATCCCCACTAGCAACTGTCCCATATCCCTTCTCTCTTTTATGGCTAACATCCTTTATAACACTATCTATAATCATTGCTTCCATTTCCTTTCCTCGCATTCTCTTTTTAATTCTGTAAAGTCTGACTTCCCATTTCTAACTCCCAAATCTAATGGTCTACTCTCAATCCTCATCCTTCTTGCCCTGTCTTCAGACTTTAATTCTGTCAATGACACTCCTCTCCTCGAAGCTCCCTATCTTCTCCGTATGTTTTCATCCCATTGTTCGCTCCTGTTTCCTCTCCTACCTATCTCACAATTCCTTCTCAGTCTCTTTGCTGGATTTCCATCCTGGTGATACCCATTAATTGTGAATATTCTGACTCTATTCTGAACCTTCTTCTCCATCCATACTATTTTCCTTCATAATCTCATCCCGTGGTTTCAGCTACCATCTCCATGCTGATAGCTCTCAGATTTATTTGTCCAGACCTAACCTCTCTCCTGAATTCCAGTCTCACATATCCATCTGCTTATTGTACATATAAACTCAGCAAGTCCAAAACTGAAGTCATTGTCTTTCCCCCACAAGCCTCCTTGCTTCCAAACTTCCCTATTATTGTCAAGGGTACCACCATCCTCCAAATTCCTCAGGCTCACAATCTAAGCACTCATTGAAGACTCCTCACTCTCTCTCACCTCCCATGTCCAATCTCTTGCTAAGCCATGTCAATTTAACTTTCATAACATCTCTCATATACATCCCTTTATCTCCTCTGACAATGCCACCACCTGGTGCAGGATCTCATCATCCAAAGTAATTTGGAATTATATAAAATGGCCATACCTAGACTTGAAACAACCACCTGACTTGATCTTCTTGCCACAAATCTCTCCATACTTTAGTCAATCCTCTACTCAGCTGTCAAATAAATCTTCCCAAAGATCAAATCTTACCATGTCACCCTCTTTTTCAATAAATTCCATAGTCTCCCTGTCACCTCCAGGACCAATTTCAAAATCCTCTATTTGGTATTCAAAACTCTTCACAACCGGACACTTTACCTTGATTCTTCATATGCATTCTCCATCTCACACATTCTGCAATCCAGTGATACTAGTCTTTTTCTGGTCCTTGTACAAGACACTATTTACAGACTTCAGGCATTTTCACTAATTGTCTCCCATGCCTAGAATACTTTTCCTCTTCATCTCTGCCTCTTGGCTTCCCTGAATTCCTTCAATTCCTAACTAAAATTGTATCTTCTACAGGAAGCTTTTTCTTATCTCCCTTAATGCTGGTAACTTCCCTCCATTAATTATCTCCAATTTATCCTACATGTATCTTGTTTGTACATACTTGCTGGTATGTTTTCTCCCTATTTAGACTATGAGATCCTTGAAAGCAAGGATTTTTTTTTCCTCTTCTCTGTATCCTCAATACTTATCACAGCTCCTGGAATTTAGTGGATGCTTAATAATTGCTTGATAATATTTCACTGTTGGTGGGAAACAATTTGAAATTAAGTAAAGTGATTACTATATCCATACCCTTTGACCCTGATATTCCAGTGTTAGGTATGTACCACAGGCAAGTCAGTGATAAGGATAAAGGCCTCATATAAACCAAAATATGTATAGTGGCACTTTCTGTAGTAACAAAGAATTAGAAAGCAAGTATATGCCCATCAACATAGTTTGGGTAAACAAATATAATAGATACTGTGCTGCAAGAAATGAACATTATAAGGAAAACAGAGAAGCTCCAAAGAAGAGATATAAGAATACACTTCCCCTGACTCCCATGAAAAGTGGGGAACCACAGAAGTCTGCAGGTTAATATTATAGATATTGCAAGATTATTCAATGTATTAATTTTGTTCTTTTCTTCTATCTTTCTTTTAAAAAATCTTTTATATATGGGATGTCTTTCTGGAAAGTAGAATGGAAGAGACATAGGAAGAAATATAGGTGACATAAAAATATATTAATAAAATTTATTTTAAAAATTGCAAAAACAAGTTGGGCCTTTCCACTTCTCTATCCAGAATGGGTCCTTAATTTTTTTTCTTACTTGGCTTTCTCAATTAAAGTATTTGTTCTTACAGAATTGTTTTAGAGATGACAAAAACCTTTATGATGGAAAAATATTGGATTTGTAATTAGAGGAGTTGGATCCAAATTCTGGCTCTGACCTTATTACACTGGTGATACTGGGTAAGACACAACCTCTCTACATTTCAATCTTAATCTGTAAAATGAGGGATGAGACTTGATGACATAGAAAGTAAGTTCCAGCTCTGATCATATAATTTTATTGAATGATCACCCAAAAACTGTATGACATAAAAAACAGAAACTCCATATTATCCTCACTGAATGTGTCTTGACACATTGAAGACACAATGTTGATGAGTGGTAGAGGCCAAGTCATCTGATTCCTAGCTGCTCTTTATATTTCTCCACTGAAATCATCAAGGAAATGGCACATAACTCTAAGTATCTTTGCCAAGAAAACCCCAAATGGGGCCACGAAGAGTCAGACACAACTGAAATAACTGAACAATAACAAAGAAAGACTATAATTAGTGCTCCTTTCAAAAATTTCATTTTATACCATCAGTCATTATTGGAGGCAGGGAGTACCATATTTTAATGCAAATAATTAAACACAAACAGCTTCCCAATTAATTGCTATTTTAGTGAATGTGTCTGCAGTTTGACTTTATCTCAATAGAAAGATGAGAAACCCTAAAAGTCCCTCCCAAGAGGAAAAAATTGTGAGAGACCTACATGAAGGTTTATAGGTGAGAGAGCTCACCTTTTCTTTTTGTTGGTTTTGAGATAAATTTTCTGTATGCTCTGTATGGCAAAAGAAACAGAAAGCTATCAGGCAAATAAAGCCCCTGAGATTCACAATTCCTATTAGTCATGGAGGGAACTAACATAAGCCATGTTTCACCTTGGGATAGGAGACTACCAAATTATAGCAACCACCAGAAACCATCACAAACCAAGGCTCTTTCTGCTGCCTGTTGTGATCAGATGAAGATGAAGCAAGACTGTGGTCCTTACTAGGATATCCATACCTAAGAGATGATTGGAATAAAGGAGAAACTGAATGACAGGAGCTGTTAAGACTGTGCTCCATTGAAAATTCCATCAACTAGTGAGATGGAAAGTCAAACAACTCTCCCCTACCATGTTTCTTTTGATATCATCCAGAACAATTTGCAGGGGTTCTAGGGAACTTACCTACTTTTTTTTCACATAACCTGTGAATATAAGGGATTGTTTCAAAAGATGATTAGAAGCAAAGACTCCAACCAGGGCTCATTTTTGTTATATTCAATAAACTATGTGGTCAAAGTATGTTAGATATCCTTATCCTGTGAATGGGGGGCAAGAGGGTAAGTAGAGACTTATGTAATACAATGTCTTTCTTTTAGAGCTTAAGGAAAGTAATATATGTAATATGTGTAATATAAGTAATATATAACATATATGTAATAATAATATATGCTATATATGTATAATATAAGTAATAATAGTAATATGTGAGCTAATTGAGGAGAATTATACTTCTGCACTACCCCAAATGTATACATCTAACATTATATGCTGGTCTCAAGTGTCACATAATTTTTTTTAATTTAAAAATTACCTATTTTAAATTATTTCTGTTTACTTGATTGCGCAGCTAGATAATGAACATTTTTAGAAAGGAAGGAGATTTTTATCTAAACAACTCAATGGCAAATTCCTTCATTTTAATTGCATTCATAATATATATAAACCCTTTTTTATGAAGACTTTCATCATATTTCATTACCAAATTACCACATTATCATAAGACGTCAGAGAAGGTAGTTAAAAAAGGACTCAATAAATGTGATCTTACTATGTCAACTATGAGAAGTGAATAGTTCCATAATACGGGGGCTATATCATTTAATCTGATGTAGTCTGAATAAATAGGTGTTAACCTATTTGTAGTGCAGTTACTCCAGGTAAGAATTTTTCTGCACAAGAAAGAGACCTGATTCTTAAAACCCTCTCAGGCATATATAATCTCCACATCTGCTGATTCATCTTTCTGTGAAAGAAACCTTGAATTAGTGCTCTGTGATAAATTTAGCCAAGTAGAAGAAACTTTCAATGGAAAAAGAAGAAACTTCCTGCAAATCAAGAGAGGATCCTAGCATTACTAAATCTCAAAGTATTTTATAAAATAATAATCTGTCATTATGGAATGATTGATTAAATGGTTACCTATGAATAAAAGTAAATATTCTTACTCCTCGGGAAAAAATAATTCAGAAACAGGAAAATGAGTGTGAAGTGACATAAATTAAACAAAGCAGAAGAGAATATAAACACTGCCAATAATATAAGCAGAATGAATAAGCAGCCAAATTCTAATGAACCAGTAATGAACTATTCTGAAGAATGAAATCAAGAAACACATTTCTTTAATAGAAACGTGGTTAACCAGGTAAAGATTGGCAAATCCAGGAGCTGGGTTAATTGGTTTTGCTTAAATAATCTTCTTTTTTGCAAGGAAAGAATCAAGGGGGCAGAGTAGTTCAGGGAACATGACACACACACACACACACACACACACACACACATACAGACACACAAATAAACAGATAAATCCATAAGCAAGCAAATAAGTGAATGAATAAATAAAACCATAAACACTAGCACTGGGATAAAAAGCTGAAATTTACTCTCTTTTATTAACTTTGAGTATGAATGTAGATTGAATCTAGATGCAATCAAGTTTTGAGAAAGTTAAATAGGTGGATGAGCACAGGTAGAAAACAGAAACCCTTAAAATTTCTTTCCAAATGTCACGTAAATTAATTAGGTATAATTGTGATCTTTACCTCCTCAATTAAGAAAGCTTGTGTTGTATCTGCCATGGCCCAGATGGACTTTGTACATGGGATATTTTATAATGGAGGTCACCCTATTTTCCTAACTTGTTAAATTTCTTAACTTAGACAAGGAACTGGGAAGCAAGTTGCTTTCTCCTGTTTCGGCAAGTTTAGTTTGAATATATTCAAGTATATGGTCTAACAATTATATCACTGCTAGATCCAAAAACCTGGATCAGGGCACCCTTCCCATGTCCTCTAATGGAATTCCTCTCTGAGGTTCAAGCATTCAGTCCAGGCTGAATCAGTCCAGGGGAGAATTAGCTTCCTATAAAAGTTTATACTCCTTTTTCTCATATACTTTGGCCTGTTGAACTTCCCACTTCATTGCCCCAGGGGAAAATCATTTTCTTCTTAGATTTTGGTTTGTTTCTAGGGTTTACCTAAAGCGGAGAGCAGAAATGTATTCATTGTTTAATATGAATGAGATAGGGGACAGGTATTTATTTCTCAGAAAAATAAAGAAATGTTTAATACAAAAGATTCATGAGCACTCATTAACAGATTTGTTTTTAAGGATTAGTTTATAACAAGAGTTATACAGTCCTAAAAGTTGATACTTAAACCTCATCAGAACATGAAGTAATTTTTCTGGCCTACTGAATAGGTATTGTTACATTTCTTCTAGAATATGTGCTTTTTCCTCAAGGTTCATTCCCACTAGATAGCCAGGCCAAGACTTGAGCTCTTCCTGTTGTCAGAGGTAATCTTTTCTGATGCAGAAACTTCTCCAACTATCAGTCAATTCCATCCAATGGACCCAAGAAATTCATAGGGTTGCATCTAACTTGGGATTGATGTTGAACCTACTCAAGAAAGAAAACACCAAGCATAACAGGCAGTGAGGAAACCAAGCTCAGGCTTGCCTTGGTCAATCCACTTCCTCAAGTTGTCTCTTGAAAATAGTCAACATACTGGCCCAGTCTGGGGAAAATGAACTCTCCTCACCCTCTCATGAGAAGTCTAGTCAAAGTGTACTACTAGCCTCATGGGGCAGATTCACTTGCTGCCTTTCTAAAGGTTCACAGGGTCATCAGCTTTTTCTAACCAGAGGCCAAAAAAAGTGATGTTTTGTCATCTCTAAGCCCAAGGGTTCTTTGGTCCTAATTTACTTATGGTAAGAAGCAGCAGGCTTTTTTTTTCTTTCTCAAAGGGGCCAACCACTGAACATGTAAGGTTCAGCTGGAATCAAGAAGGGCATATTTCCAAAGGCTCTGATTCAACCCCATCACAAGGGTAAGATAAATGAATGATACAAATCTCATCTCATACCTTAACCCAGCTTTTAAACTCTAGCTGCATAGAAATTTTACAACTAAATTTCAAAAATTTTTTCCACTGCACTTTTTTAAACAATGCAAGAATGTGCAACCTTAAAAGCTACATTATGGAATTTGTGTTTTGTCTTCTTTAGCTTACAAATCAAAATAAATGACACCATCCTATGCATTTTTCTAATACATTTATTTGAAAAGGAAAATATGAAGAACCAGTTCACTCATGGCCTTCGTGTGTTAAAAATGTGACTCTGAAAATAAAAATTCAAGATATCATAGCCTTTTTCATTTCAATAATACATATCTTTAGAAAAGAGAAGAGAAACAGTATTCCTTTGGGACACAAGTAGAGTTCTAGTTATGTTACAAATGGATATTTTTTGTTCAAACATCACTAAAAGTCAAAAACAGCTTTTCTTTCATTTCCAAAAATTGTTTACCTACACACAATCTCTGCATTAATAAAAATAATGAATTGCATTAATGCAACAATAGTTATAAATAAAAATATAACAATGATTATGCATTAGTTTGCTTAAATGGGATTCTTTAGTCTACAATTCATTTGTTTACCTATCGTTTCAAATGAATGAATCTTTCAAATAAAAATAAAGTTTAAAATTATATGGTATATCTCTCATCAGTAAAATGCCATTTTCCAAGTACAAACCAACTAGGAAAGGGGAAAGAATAGGTTCCACAGTAAGACATCAAATAAAAGTGAATTTAAAAGAAAAATGCAACAGAGTATATAGAGCCAAACCTTGGCATTAAAAAAAAATGGTAGGTGTTATTGTCAAATTCTGACTTCTGTTCACAAAAGAACACTATTTAAATCTGTCAACTAAAGCTACTGCAAAGACTGTGGAATTTATCATTAATACAAAGAACCTACACTGAACAGACTATGTAGTTATATCAACCACTCTACAAAGAAATGTTCTTCAAGATAACCTCATTAGAATAGTCAATAAAAAGGAAGTATTACTTAATAATTTGAACACAACGCTACACACACACACACACACACACACACACACTTCTAGAGAAAAATCTCTTATCTAATATTTTTTAGATATGACGAAACTAAATTCTTTAAAAAAATTTTTAATATAATATTTTCTCCCAATTACATGTTAAAGTAATTTTTAAGTTCAGAAAATTTTTATTTCTTTTATGCTCAGTTAAAGTCACCCCCAAACATCTTAAATGTTAAAGAAATGCAGCATTAGGAGAGAGGAGTTGAGTCCCACCCCCATTCCTTACAACTGCTGGGTAGAGTAAATTAGGGGTTCTCTTCCCAGGTTTTACAGATAAGAAATAACAGATTCAGATAAGCCTAGTGATTTGTCCATAATAGCACAATAAATCAGTGACAGAGCCTGAAGCCAAGTTTAACAATCCCTAACACAAGCTCACATTTACTCTCATTCCTGACCAGGGGTAAAGAAAAGGGAAGAAATCTAATCTCCCACAATTTGTCAGATAACATTCTTCACTACAACCACCATAAAGACGTCACAAGGCAGATAAAACTCCAAATAAACAACTGTCTGCTGAAAAACCCTATTTTCTCCTCAACTCTGACCCCCTGGTAAACCAAGTGTTTCCTGATGGCCATTGTCTGCAGCTCAGTAAATAAGCAGTTACAGTATAAGTTGTCTATGTGAATTGGTTTACTAAGAAACTGATCTGCACTTCAAAGTCAACTGAACCCTAGAGTACAATCTCTGTAAACTTGTGAGACACACACACACAAATATGGGTTGTGTGCCTCTTTTGTTCAAGTCTATTCTGTTAAGCTAAGGAAAATAAATAATATGACAGAAGTTACAGCTAGAAGAGGATTCCCTGCTTTCTAGTATATTCCCAATTCAGCCATTTCAGGAGGCCAAGGTCTTGAATTTTGTCTTCCTACAGAAACTTTCCACCATACCCTTTCCCAGAATACCCCTAAATACTTAAGCCAGCTTACCATCTTATCTGTCAAAAGCCAAGTAGTCTATTTGGTAAAAAAAATAAAAATTCAACCTTTAATATTTCAGATTTTGAGAGCTCCCAATCTAGTCATAATAGCCTATTTGATTCTGTCTTTAGGGACTTAGGACAGCCAATTGATGAGTGCAATGTAATTGATAGAGGGAACTCCCTCTGTCAATGCATTCTGGTACTTTCTCTATAATTTCTGTTATAGACAAGAGATGCCAACACTTGCTCCCCTGGCTTCATGTCACCCACAACACTAATAAGTACAATCTCAACCAGATTAAAATGTAATTAAGAAATATTTATATTTCATAACATAAATAAAATATATTACGTCTAATATCAATACGTGTCTAAGTCAATATGTGACCTGCAGCATTTTTAAGTAAGGTTTAATGGCCCCCATATCTATTTGAGTTTGACACTGGCTTAGAGCATTGAAAAAATGAAGTGACTTGCCTCCGATCACAAAGCTAGCATATGTCTGCAGCAGGGATTGAACCTATGTCTTTTCGACTTTAAAGTCAATTCTTTATCCATTACTCCAAGCATTTTCTTAAAAAAAGTAGATTTTAATTTTAATCTACTCAAGGCTATCTCTAATTGCATCTAATTAGCATTATCTACCTTAGTTCAACCCAACTACCTACATTTTCAGAACAAGTGAAAAGCTTTAAAAACAAAACCAATAATTTAAGAATTTTATTTCTAAACATACAGGAAAATTATATCTACTTTATGTATGAATCTAAACAAAAAATCTCCACGGCAAAATTGTATTAGGTAGTTCTAGATGTCTGTTCCTATTTTTCCCAGACTGACTTATGCAATATCCTGATGGTCAAATGTATTCTGTCATGGAAAATTTGTCTCTAGGGTAAAGGGGAGAGTTTGTCCCATTTTCTTCTTAAACATATAATTTGAAACAGATAGTTATAAAAATATAATAAACTTCCTGCACTCTGAAAATAGTTTTGAAGTATGTATTGCAAAGTTACATGGTGAAGACAGAAATACACATTTGGTAGTAAAAAATAGAAAAAAGTCACCTCTTCCCACGGCATTTACAGTACTGTAAAATCTAAATAGTCTGTCTTTCAAAGATAAGTAGTCAGGAAAGATTCAAAACAGTGTTGCAGTCATTTTTTTTCAAATACCATAAATTACAAACCAAAGAGAGAAAATTTTAAATTGTACTATACTTGTTTAGAAGAAAAAGAAAAACACTCATGGTTTTCTTTCATAAAGTATAATTTTCTTCCATAAAGTATAATAAATATGGCAAATGATGCTTTTCATGGGTCATAATGAAAAATAAATTCCCCATATTTCAAACATGTTAGATGACAATTTCCACAATTTCATTTACAAAGAAAACAAAGAATATGAGGTTTACGCCATTATTAATATGTGAAAAGCATTATAATGGCAAAGAAACTTGATTTCCTGAAAGCTTACGGTCTGATTCTTTAACTTGTCAACTTGCTTCTTTTCCTACTTCAAAACAAATTTTCCTAAGTCCCTCAAGTCTCATTTTAAAATCATAGTTTCTGGGGTTAAAGGCAGAAATAACTCACTTGCTGGACTGCTACAGTTAAGGAGAGGTAGTCACTCCCATTCATCTGAACAACACCCTTTAAAATGGGGGCCTCAGTAGTCTTTATTAGACATGCCCCTTCCTTTACTCGTTGCTCACCAGGACTCTACCCTTAAATAGAGTGATCTTTTGTGAAGGCAAAAGATGAGAAAGGCACCTAGAGTCCCCAGCCCAGCCCCTCCCTACCCCTCAAAGCAGCCAGTCTGATTTGAGTTTGAAATTTGCCTTTGAGGATTCAGTGTTTATACCCCTTCAGTATTTACAGAAATGTGTGTGTCATATGCATATATGTGTGTATAGACCATATATACACATTTACACACACATACTGTATATATACATAGGATTTTCACATACAGCTCAGCATAACTCAGCATGTTGAAAAAAGAGAAAGGGAGGAAAGAGGCAGGAAAATCCTTCCACTTAAGCAATTCTGAGAAAATTCATTCTCTAGATACGCAAAAGATGTCAGCCACTGATCCTATCTTTTTTTTGTAATTCCTCATTCAAAAATAATGAAGCATATGAACAAGAAAAGTTATTCTTGGTCAAATCTTTATCTAGTATAAGCCAACACCAGTGCTCATTAAAACAGAAAGCATAAAGGAACTTTCAAGGGCAAGAAATCATGCTTTGGAACACAAATGCCTTCTTTCCCTAGGAGGGTATGCAGAGAGACAAGGATAGAGGAAAACATCACCATAGCCCTCAGCAGACTCAAGCAATCATAGTCTGTCTTGTCTTTGGGCTCAGATGGCATCTGTATGAATTAGCTCCCTAATTGTGAAAGCAGCAGCAAGTGCTTCCCCACAGCATTACCCCTACATCTCTCCAGTTCCTCATAAACCTAAAATGAAAATGTAACTGCCCATATTATTGTGGACAGTTCTTGCAGTTCATGAGATTTCTGCCCTCTCGAGCAAGTGGAATTCCATTTTGTCCTGCAGAACTTCATCAGCCAGTCTCTAATCCCTCCATCTGGAAGTGGCACAAGGGTTGTGATTTCATGGATTAGGAATCATCATTGCTTTGTAGTATTTAATTACATCAGAATTCTATTTTCTACTGTGACATATTTCCGTAATTTCTTCTACTTTGAGGAAGCATATTAATGTCCAAAAGGTTCGGTGATACATAGACTTCAATGCAGATTCAGGCATTATGGAGTTACTTAGTTGACAATGAATGACGTCAATTTCACTGGGTTGGACCTTAACTCAATTTCCTATGTTGTAAATAATTCATTAAAATTTTTTTAAATGTTTAAGTAACTACAATCCATAAAGTATATTATAGGGAATATAAAGATTAATTAATGACACATCTCTAAGAGTTCAGTATTATGAAAGAAAGCTTATTACAATAATCCTATGACCAGCACAAACTACTCAAAAGTAGTGTGCCTAACCACGGTACTATTTGCTCTCTTTTTTTGTTAAGTAGATTTAAATCAAAGAACCACATTTCTCTAATGTTCATAATATCTAAAACAGGAAGGGCCATTAGAGATCCTCTAAAAGATCTTCATTTTACAAAGGAGGAAGTTAAGTAACTTTCCCAAGTTCATACATGTAACAAGGAAAAGAGCTGGAATTCAAACCTAGGTGCTTACTTTGGGACTGAAGGACACTAGATTGTCAAAGATCTCCTATCAGACCAGCATGACTGAGTAGCTCACATTAATTGAGGGGAGGGGAAGGAAGAAGGAGAGGAACAGTGCAAGACTACCACTCTCAGACAGCTGTAGTACCTTACTGCCTTTCTAGCTACAAAGACCACAGAGAGTATTAGCTTTTTTCTCTAAGAGATGTATTACTCAGGAGCAGCCATTCTTTCTCTGAAGGGTCACATCTCTGAACTCCTGAATTCTCCCAACAATTCTCAAATCAATACAATCCAAGAAAATCTCCCTTTCCTGGCTAGGTTAGATTTTGGAATCATTTTACCTATGAAATTCAAATTCCTTCCTCATCTCTATTATACCAGGGATTCAGGAACATTGTAATTTTTCCTCAGCCATGGAGTCAAGCAATTTTGAGTTCCATGTGCTTTTCCAGGATTCTCTATCAGTGCCCTGGCTGCTACCATCTCTTGACTAGGAAAGTCTGCTCTGAGAAATGTCCTCTAGGACTTCATAGATGGACACATGCTTCTTCTACCTGCTCCTATACCAAAAAGTCAGTAACATTAAGGGGTAGAGAGGAGTAAGGGCTGTGAAAAAGCATGAGCTCCTCCTTCCTCCCACTTCGCAATAGAACCAGGTCTGTTCTTAATCACTTTCTGGAATTCTCTGACAAGGTAAAATGGGAAAATGGGTTGAGACCCAAAAAGAGGGGGTAGGAATAGGATATATAAGTTCAGTCAGTTCATTTTTATGTGTCAACAAAAAGGGGTGACTTCTCTCAAAATTGTATGCCATTCTAAGATTCTGAAACAACCAATTCACCTGAAGGGCAGCCTCCATTCCTGAAACCCATCCTCTTGGATACAACAAAGGGTAATACCAAAACAATAACAAATTAATTTTAGGACAATCTCAGTCACTTCTGTCCCTATAAGGAGTTGTCAATGGACATGTTGATGCTAAGTAGAAAGATGTGCTTTTAAAAGTTGCAGACAGGGGGGAGGAGCCAAGATGGCAGAGTAGAAAGATATATGCTAGCTCCGAACCCACAGCCCATAAAATACCTGTAAAGAAAAACTCCCAACAAACTCTAGAGCAGCAGAAGCCACACAACAATGGAGTGGAGGAAATTTCTGTTTCAGAGAGCCCTGAAAAAGCGACACCAAAGGTCCGTCGAGCACCAGACCCAGAGCAGAGCCCAGCCCTGCCTTGGCGGGGCAGCAGGTAGGTAGGAGACTTTTTAGTCAAGGGAAAAGGAAGAGAGCTGAGAGAAAAACATGAAGTTTACTCTCATCACATTGGACTAAAGGAAGGAATAAAATGCATACTCATTTTGGTATGAAAACCTATCTTACAATACAGGAAAGTGGGGGAGAAGGGGATAAG
>CM053770.1:145297998-145361138 GCA_028658325.1 Potorous gilbertii
GGAAAAGGAAGAGAGCTGAGAGAAAAACATGAAGTTTACTCTCATCACATTGGACTAAAGGAAGGAATAAAATGCATACTCATTTTGGTATGAAAACCTATCTTACAATACAGGAAAGTGGGGGAGAAGGGGATAAGCAGGGTGGGGGGGATGATGGAAAGGAGGGCAATGGGAGGAGGGAGCAATTTGAAGTCAACACTCTTGGGGAGGGACAGGATCAAAAGAGAATAGAAGCAATGGGGGGCAGGATATGATGGAGGGAAATACAGTTAGTCTTATGCAACATGACTATTATTGCAGTCATTTGCAAAACTACACAGATATGACCTATATTGAATTGCCTGCCTTCCCAAAGGGAATGGGTGGGGAGGAAGGGATGGGGAGAAGTTGGAACTCAAAGCTTTAGGAACAACTGTTGAGTATTGTTCTTGCTACTAGGAATAAGAAATATCGGTAATAGGGAATAGAAAGTTATCTCCCCTACAGGACAAAAGAGAAGATGGGGACAAGGGAAGGGAGGGATGATTGAAGAGAGGGCAGATTGGTGATAGGGGAATGCTCGGTGTATTGGGGTGGGGGGAAGGGACAAATGGTGAGAAAATTTGGTACCCAAAATTTTGTGAAAATAAATGTAAAAAGTTAAATAAATTTAACTAAATAAAAAATAAACAAAAGTCGCAGACAAAGGATGAACGACCTGTAAGTTCATCTAGTCATTTGATGCACTCCCCTGACCAGCCTCACTTTACTTGTAAAATGGTAATGACAATTCTTGTATAATTAAGCTCAAAAGGATATTAAAGAAGCCAAATATAATTGAATCATTTATTTTAGTAAGATATTCTAATACTATCTGTGTGTGAGATTAATGGAAGAAAGTGGAACCAATACCTTGCCATTTCATATGGCTGTCCTGAGTATCTTTGAAATTGAACATCAACCATGATGCTGTTAAAAAAAAGACATATTTCACTCTATTATTTTCCTAAATATAAAGGCTTTCATCTCAAGAGAAACCAGACTAACCATAGAAGCATAAGGAGACCTCTAGGTTCTCTAAAACTAAAAGGTTTGTATTTTTAAAAGCTGGTTAATGCTTTGCAAAGTCCCAGATTGGGGGCAAGGAATATGCTATGTTTATAAAGAAGTAATTGTCTATTTTGCTTGTTAAGTTCATTAACAATATTAATTTAATTAGAATGTGTTTATTGTGAGAGGGAGCCATAACATAAGAAGCATGTTACTAATGCTAAATTATGATCTACTGAATGATAAACCAAAAATCCACAAATAGGAAAAACCATACTGTATTTCATCTATATTTCCAGAGTTCTGTACCAGTGTTGTTGTTTAGTCAACTTTCAGCTGTGTCCAATTCTTCACGACCTCTTTGGGGGTTTTCTTGGCAAAGATAATGGAGTGGTTTCCCATTTCTTTCTCCAGCTCATTTTACAAGTGAGGAAACTGAGGCAAGAAAAGTTAAGCAACTTGCCCAGGGTCACACATTTAGTAAGTGTCTGAGGCCTGAGTTAAACTCAAGTCTTCCTGAATCCAGCTCTGGCCCTCTACTGATGTACCACCTGGTACTTAATAAGGATATGTTGAATTGACTTTAGTACATTTCAGGTTTTTGAGCTGCAAGGTCACAGAGTCTCCCATAAACACTTTGCTGAAGTCTCAACAAACATCTTTAAGTCTCAAAATAAAAAGTGGTGACCGGCTACCTGCTTTTTTTTTCTATGATCATATAGATGTGGATCAGAAAGTAGCAGCCAAAATATCAGCAACAGCTCTTGCCATAACCTCATGAAGGGGGAAAAGCCTCCTGTCACGACCTCCAAAGATTCTGTCAGGTATACTACTACACTATCAGTTTCCATTCTCCAGGAGTTTAATATAATTAATACTGACATACCAAACCTTCAGTTTAGCATCTAAACAAAGGGTATACAAGATTGAAAACTTAAAATCTGTCACTATCATAAACATAAAATTCAGAGCTGTAGTGTAGACTCACCACAATGATTTATTATTCAAAAAAAATCCTGTTTCCTTTTGCTTGTACAATTTTCCTGGTTCTGTGAGTTCTCAACCTATCCAGTAAAACTGGAAAAGGAGGTTAATTAGTTCCCGTTACAATAGTATTTTTTCTCTGGAATCAGTATACTGTTATATACAGTCTAAGGTTTAATTCCTTCAACCTGATTAAGGATTTAAAAACCCATTTTCAAATTATAAGACTCAATAACTGTGTTAGTTTTAAGTCTTTAAACCCCTCTATGTCTCAATTTCCCCTATCCATTTATCCTTGAGATCAGAATAGGATTAAAACATTTTTATCAAAGCATCTTGAACTCTTCAAAAAGTCCAACTGGCAACTAATTATGAAATAATGAATGCTTTGATAAATTAATAGGACTTCTGACTAAATTCTCTCTCCCTCCTCCACTCCAGTCCCCAGTGACCTATAACACCAGATACTAGTAGTTCTTATTTTTGGTCTCTTGTTGTTATGATAAAGATAGGGAATCTGACTTCAGCACCACATAAATCTTTAGTGTAACATGTTTTTGGATTTTAATGGCCTCAAGGGATCGTCAATGGAAAATAAACCCAAAGCACATTGCTGGTCCACTGCAGTAAAAAGCCACTCACCTTCCCATGATGGTACTGACCCATTCCATAACTGTCAACTAGTTCTAAAGAGCATGGTTAGTATTGTCTGGAAGTCAAATAATTTCTTCACATAGTTTTTGTTCCTAAATATTTTGAATGCTCTCTTAAAAAAATATATATATATACTTTATTTTACAACCCAAATGCAACAGTGAAATGTAAAGGGCACCTCCATCATGGCAAGCTCTCTGAGATATGTATTATGCCTGTATAATCCACATAATTAGGGATCAATTTTACAATTTAAGTAAATATATGAAATTAACCAATAATCATTTATTAAGAGTTTACCCAAGTTACTTACTTGGGTCAGCCCTTCATCCTCTTGTCTTACTATGTGCCAGGCACAATATATACATACATACATACATACATATGTATATATATACACTACAACATATCATTTATATTTAATTTAATATAATTTAATATAAAGTGTTTATGATATGATGTGATTTATGCACACATATATGTAAAATAAATACAAAGTAATTTTTGGAGGGGTGAGAGATACTATTAACTAGGATCAGAAAGCTTTGAAGGAAAATTGTTGGTGTTGTTTTGTCATGACTTACTCTTCATGACCCCATTTGGATTTTTCTTGGCACTAATTCCACTAAGGTGGATTGGCTTTTCCTTCTCCAGCTCATTTTACACTTGAGGAATGAAGGCAAACAGAGTGAAGTGACTTGCCCAGGGTCACATAGCTAGTAAAGTGTCTGAGGCTGAATTTAACCTCAAGTCCTTCTTATTCCAGGGTTGGCCCTCTATCCACTGAGGCAACTAGCTGCCATTTAAAGGAAAGCAGAGGTTCTGAAAAGCAAAGGTAAGAGAAGATAGTGCATGAATTCAACCTATACAAAGGTGCAGAGACAAGGGATGTGATACTATGTCTAAGAAAAAGTATGAATGCTAGTTTGGCTAAACTGCTGAAATACGCACAGGAGAATATTATATAAAGAGCCTAAAAAGGGAAACTGGAGACAACTGTATAACCATTGGGCTAGAGCCTAGACTGAATAAGTTACTTAAAAGTGACTCGGCCTCAGTTTCCTCATCTGCAAAATGGAAATAATAAAAAATAACTACCTCACAGGGTTGTTGTGAGGACCAAATGACAAACTACAATGTATGAAAGAGCTTTGAGTCAGCCCTTGGCCCTCTCCTCTTCTCCTTCTGTACCATCTCACTTGATGATCTTAGCTCCCATGGGTTCTACTGACATCTTGATGCAGATGATTCTCAGATATATTTATCTTGTCCTAACCTCTTTCCTGACCTCCAGGCTTGCATCACATTGCAAGCTGCATAACCCATAGACATCTCAAAATCAACATGTCCAAAAAAGAAGTTGTTATCTTTCTCCCCAAACCCTCCCTTCTTCTGAAGCTGCCTCTTACTGTTAAGGGCACCACCATCCTCCTAGTCACCCAGGCTCGCAACCTAGTGGCCTCCTCAACTGTTTCCTTGCATTCACTCCATTCATTCAATATGCTGCCAAGCCTTGTTATTTCTACCTTCACAACATCTATCTTAAAGTCCTCTTTTCTCTTTCATCGTTGCAATGTAAAATGGATAATTTCAATTACTTTAAATTAAAAATTTCTTGTACAAATAAAACCAATATAACCAAGAATAGAAGCTTGCACAGCCACCATCATGAGGAAGGTCTTTACCGCCTTCCATCTGAACTATTGTAATAGTTTTGGGTCCCCCACCTCAACTCTCCCTTCATTCTAGTCTATCTTTCATTCAACTACCAAAATGATCTTTCTATAGCACCAGTCTGACCATCTCTCTCTCTCTCTCTCTCTCTCTCTCTCTCTCTCTCTCTCACACACACACACACACACACACACACGCACGCACGCACACACATGCACACACGCACGCACACACCACAAAGAAGCACACACACACACTGTTCCACTCCTCCCCCCGTAAAAACCAGTAACTCCCCATTACCTTCAAAATCAAATCCTCCATTTAAAGCCCTTCGCAACCTTCCCAGTCTTCTTACACTTTACTCCACTATGCACAGTCTATGATCCAACAACACTGACCTTGTTGTCATTCAAATAGGACATTCCATATCCCAACTCATGCCATTTCCCCACACCTAGGACACTCTCCCTCCTCTCATTTGCTTCCTGGATTCCCTGACTTATTTCACTCCATTCAAAATCCCATTTTTTGCAAGAGGTCATACCATCCTCTTCATGCTAGTGCATCCCCTCTGAGATTACTGCCCATTTTGTTGCTATTTATTCATTTTCACTTCTGTCCAACTCTTTGTGACACTATATGGGACTTTCTTGGCAAAGATACTGGAGTGGTTCACCATTTCCTTCTCTAGCTCATTTTACAGATGAGGAAACTGAGACAAGCAGGATTAAGTGACTTTCCCAGGTCACACAACTAGTGACTATCTAAGGCCAGATCTAAACTCTTGAAGATAAGTCTTCCTGACTTCTGGCCTGTCACTCTATCTATTGTGCCACCTAGTTGCCCTACTGCCAATTTACAGGTTCTATATTTTGCAACCACATAGCTGTTTCCATGTTGCCTCCACCATTGGAATATGAGTTACTGGAAGTCCTAGACCAAGAATTTGTCTTTACTTGTGTCTCCACCACTTAGCACAGTACCTGACATGTAATAAGTACTTAACAGTTGTAGACTGACTTTACAAACATTTAAGTGCTGTATAACTCTCATCTAATATATCCCATGAAAGATCCAAGGATCCTTCTCTCAGAAGCCATTTCAACTAATACTTTGAGTTCCCAATGTTAGATTGGCTTCTCATTGGGCTTCAAGAGGTACCACTGGGAGGCACTGAAGTAGCTTGCTCCATTTATGTGTTTCCCCTCAAGTTCATCAGGTATGAATCAATTTGGCAGGCCAGCCTTGGGTAGTTTTAAGAAACAGGCATTTTTTATTAAATGGCATAATACACTGGATATAAAACATCCCCCTAAAAGTCTATAATATACTCTCCCACAAGTATATATGTGCACAGAAAAGTGAACTCAAGTTTAATGAGTGCAGGCATCAAAGAGGTAACTTTGCTTAGAGCTAGAACTCCTTTTTCCCCATTCATTGGAGGTTCAAGAATTTTCACTTAATCTGTATCTGTCAGTTCTCATTTCCAATGCATATACCATCATTATCTGATCTAGGGATACAACGATGACTTCAATGGAGAGATGGGAAATCTAAAGTTCTACAGCCAAAATAAAGGCTGAAGTCAAGACTTCTCCCCACCCCCACCCCAACACACAGATTAATTCAGTTCTTTCCAAGGGGTGAGCTGATAAGCCACTTGCTTCAATATCTGGAATCATAATTTTTTCTCAACTACATTGAGAATTTATCAATAATTCCCTGGAGCTCAGCCAAGCTTCCTCAGCCTTTAGATATTTAGAATATCTGAATATTCTAAAGGACTTTTAGCACTTACTCTACCACCAGTGATTGACTGTTGTGTTTGTCTTTCGTTCTCAAAGAGGACCATGACATCAAGATGATGACATGACTTGCAGTTGACTTTGATTTGAGTGAGGGAGGGCTGTGCAAGGTCATCAACCTCACTTTCTTCTCCTGAGCCATCTGGGTCCAGTGGCCTGATATTCATCAGGATGGTTGGAGATGACCCAGGATGCAATGTGAGACCCTGGCCCTTTCAGGCTTAGGTCATATAGCATTCTCACTTTGAGTGAGACACACCCATTCAGTGATGAGTGATTTTTAAGACATTTTCTCACTCACTTGGTTAAGGTACCATGGCTGAAACTGGGGAAGGAGAGGGGAGGAGGACTCCACCTTTACCTTTCTGGAGGCGGTGGTGGAAATGGTGGGTGGTAGTTGCTGTTTTTTCAGTTTATATTTCTGTAGAGTTAGGTAGAGAAATAAATAGATTTGGTGTAAACTATATGAAACCATAAGGAAAAAATGTGGCTTAGAATGCAATGAAATTATGATATTAATAGTATCACAACTGCATTAATTATATTACGACCCAGATCTAATTATATATACACGTATATGAAAATACTTGAAAAATGCGAAACGGTTAAATAGAAAAGAAATTAATTATTCTCTGTATTAATTATTATCAATATTATAATATTGATTTTACAATAATAAGTCAGAAGAATCTGGTCTTAATTAGTAATAGTGTGACACCCGGGGCACTACACTAGGAGTACCCTGAAGTAGTCCCCGTGAAGTTGTGTGCTACCTCCCCCATCCCACTTTAGTGGGAGGAATAAATTGTAGAAGGAATTCCTAGTTAGGAAGCTCCCTCTATCTCACTCACACAAACAACTTTTCCATTCCCCCCCAGTATATAGTACTTTCATCCACTTGTACAACCCCGAGGTCTCTTATCTCAAGGGCAACTGATAAAGTCTCAGAACTGTGCCCAGAGATTTACATCTGTCAGTCAAAGGTAGAGGGATACAGATTCATCAAGCCCAAGTGGAGCTTCTTGAACTACCCCCATGCCTCTGAATGGCAGAAAATTATCTCTTTGATGCATGGACTCATTTTATCATTTGTCCCACATTGCTAATAAGACTCCAGGAAGCTTGCTGGTGCAGTATGATACAAAGCTGAGTCTTGAAGAAGTGAGCTCAAATCCAGCCTAAGATACCTATTAGCTTTTTGACCTTGAGAAAGTCATTTATTTAGCTACTTTCTGTTTCAGTTTCCCTAACTGTAAAATGGTAGAAATAACAGCACCTACCTCACAGGGTTGTTCTGAGGGTCAAATGAGATAATATTTGTAATATACTTAGCACAGTACCTGGCACATAGTAAGCAATTAATATATATTTTTTTCTCTTCTCACCCATGCCCATCCCTAAACTCCCATGTGCATTTATTCTCGACTAGATTAAATAACTCCTAGGGTCTCTCTATCTACAATCATAAAATGTCCCAGCAGAGCAACCCAGGTTTCCCCATCTGCATCACAGTGCTCCCTCTTCACATTCCCCCCCTCCACTGAGGAACTTCCTGGAAGGCTGAAATGCAACTGCAAATTATCCAGATTTCCATGCACACCCCCAAAATAACGACTCACACCCTCACTGATACTGTCTCATCTACCACACAATCAGGTCAATTGTTCTGTCAGAATTCAAAGCTAACACTAAACTCTTCCTTCCTCCATACACTCAAACTCCATTCTCAACACACTATCACAAAGAGAGGCCAGATTCTAACCATTCTTAATAATTATCAGTTTCAAAGAAACAAAAGCCTAGAATGAGTGAATTTAAAGAATGAGCAAGAGAGAAGAGGATTCAGAAAGTATGGGGGCAAGAGAGCGAGTGGGAGGGTTGTCCTGCTTCAATCATTCACTGATAACAGAGGGTCTGTGAAATATGAACAAAGTTCCAAATTCTTTTCCTCCCCAAAATTCATTATTATAGTAAATGGAGGGGGAGATGGCAGTCAAGTCATTCTACAGTTAACCAATCAATTGTCCCCATTACTATTTATGTCAAAAAGTAGTTATTATTTCATCTTGTAAAATTCACAACTCCTAACAGGAGACAGGTGCAAATTATAAGGAGGCACACTTAGGCACAGTATTTAAGGGACTAAAGCTTAAACTGCCCTTAGACTCTCAGGACGTTCTTTGGAAGATACAAATGATATACAAATAGGAGGTGTTTTGCTGCTTCTCCATGTGAATAATTGTGTGCAAATTTAGAGACATCTCCACTCCAAATGTTCATATGGACCATTTGTGCCTGACCTGTGGTAGACCTTTGCCAAGCTTGTACTGGTCTAGTGAACGAAAGACAACCAATCAGATGAATGAACTGTGATTTATCATTGAACTTTCCCTCTGGGTATAATACCTAACAACAATAATAGCAGCTGACTTTCTATAATAGTTTAAGGTTTGTAAATCAATTTATATTTATTATCTCACTGGCTATTCACAACAGCTTTATGTGGTATTAAAGATACCCCCATTTTGTAGACAAGAAAACTGAGACTCTGGAGTTTGGTGACTTGTCCATAATCACACAACTAGTAAATATCTGGAGGAGGATGAGAACCTAGTTCACTCCTGAAAATGAAGGTAGGGAACAGGCTGACATCTGAGGTCTTTTCCAGATCTGGTTAAATGGTCCTGCACTTTTAAGTCACAAACACATGCATTCCATTATAGCATGCTGCCTCAATATTTTTTATGACAAACTCAGTAACCTTCTGACTTCTGTATTTCTGGCAATTTTACTTTTTTCCCTTTTCATATTATGAAATCAGAAAAGTTAACTTATACTGCACCTACAAGGTCCTTTCAATACAACCAATTTCTGACAGATACAATAAACAATTTTCATTATTCTTGACTTTATGGGATGTGGTATAAACATTATAATTTTAAACCTCTTCTAAACCTTGCTAAAGATATGCTCAGAACTTTAAGAAAGGGATTTAAAATATCCTCAAACCCATAAGGTGCCAGGGATCCAAATAGGTGAGCAAGTTAGTCGCTTCATGGTTAGTGGCAGGAATAGAGTACAGCACTTATTTTGGAAGCCCTCTTCTCATATACCATCATCCTAGTTTCTTGTAAACATCCAACAAAACCATAAATTTAGCTTTATTGTTGTTGTTGAGTCATTTTTCAGCCATGTCCGACTCTTCGTGACCCTATTTGGGGTTTTCTTGGCAAAGATATTGGAGTGGTTTGCCGTTTCCTTCTCGGGCTCATTTTACAGATGAAGAAACTGAGGCAAACAGGGTTAAGTGACTTGTCTAGAGTCACTGGGTAAGTGCTTGAGTAAATATCTGAGGCTGGATTTGAACTCAACTCTAGGACTGAGTTCCAGGACTAGCACTTTATCCATCATACCACTAGCTGTCCAAGTTTATCTTAAAGAAATACAAAATCCTGTTTCAGAGACTCAAAATGTTTACTCATTTTATTTGAAGTTCAGAGTGAGACAATTAGAATGATGAAAATCCCCAAGTGAATTCTAGATGAGGATTAGTTCAAGGAACCATAGATAAGTTAGTCTGGACTCAGTGGGTACGTAATAGATGCTTTCAAACATTTGAAGGGTTGTCTTTCAGAAAAGGAATTCTGTTATTTCTACTTGACCTGAAAGCACAAACAGCTAAGAGCAAAAGGTGGATGTTACAAAGAAGCATATTTTGGTATGATTTAAGGAAATATTTTACATCAATTAGAGATATATATAAGTGTAGTGGGCTGCCTCACCACCTGTCATATATGTAGCAGAAAGGCATTATTCTTCACCTATAGGTTAGACCAAATGGTCTCTGAGATCACTTTCAACTTGGATTCTTCCTCTGTCATTCATTGCTAGAGTTTATGGGATGCAAAGCTTAAATATTACTTTGTTTTGAAACTTAAAATGTGCCATGCTTTCTCTAACACAAATCCAATAATGAGCCCAAAAAAGAAGGAAAAGTTCAAAGTATATAAAAATTTAATTACAAATGCAAGCAATATGTGAACCTTAAGTTTTAAACAAAAGCACCTTGGTAGCGTTCCTGTTAATGGCTCGAAATGCTTTTCTACAAGTGTGTTTATTCAGAAAAATGATACTAACAAATAGTTAAATACCATATGCTGCAAGTCATGGAAAAAAAAGGAGTTTAACTACAGTTCACATAAAACTGAAAACTCAAAGCGAGGTTATTTTGAAAATCTACACAAATAAATTTTAGAAACATTTGGGGGCATTTCAGAGTGCAAGTCCTTTACAACTAGGAGGCTGAATACAGCAGATGTTGGTGCTTGGGTGCTGGATGCCTGCCAGGAAGGCATAAAAGAGGCAGCATAGCATGTATACAACATGCAGTTCAGATTTCTGCATTGGAATAGAAGGAAAAAGGAAAAGGAAATCAAGCCCTTCACACAGGCTACTCTCTCTACTAATTTTCTAAATGTCTACACTCTTATCTATATGCTATTCCCGTGAACTCTGAAGTGTCCTACAAATAACAATCTTCAAAAAAAATTTTAATTGAAATTTGTTTCTAGACTGAACGGACAAAATTCCTTATGACTGTTCACTCTGCTAAATTAGAATGGCTTTTGGCTGCTAAGAATGCCCTCAAGTATCCCTTCCCCAATCACATCTGCTCTCCAACGTATTTTTTAAAATAAGTGCAAACATTCACCAAACAGCACTGTTGCACTTTCAAAGTATTACCCACATGAGGAGGCCAAGGCATCAAGCCTTATGCTAAAATATTAACCTCCTTGAAAAACTGATTCATACTGATACAATGGAGTACACCTAATTTAAACATTATAAAGCTAAAGATCACATCATTAGAAAAATTAAGAAGCAATTCAGCAGAGTGGAGCCTCCAATCCACAGAAACTTCTGTTATCACTGTTGATCTAGCTCCATAAATCATCAGAAGTTTGGGAAACAAAAATATGTACTATGTATATATATATATATATATATATATATATATATATATATATGCCATTATTTGAGAAGATAAATAGTATCACCTCTTAGAAATTCAAAAGAAATGTGACTATATAGTACTCCCAAAAGTCATACTTTTAAAGAAAAATATAACCTTTATTTCTTTATAGTCACAATTATCCTGCATTCCCATGCAATCTCTGGATCCCTCAGTCTTATTGGAACAACTAACTCAAGAGCAGCATCTTTTTGGCAAGTCAGTAATTAAGCTGCCTTTTCCTGAGTCCAAGACCAACCCACCTTATATACCGAGGGCCACTTAAAGAATGCGATTAGCAGGACATTCCAACAAAGTCATAATCAGAGCTGTTAAACATGATCCAGCTCTGGCTTCCAGTTTCATTTCCCTGAGGCTTGCACACACCCAAAATTGTTGTTCTATCAGTATTATTGAGTGAACTGAAAAATAAATCTGTATGTTGCTATACAGAAAAATGTAGAGAAATTCTACTTTCACTTTTCTACTTACTTTGACAGTTTAAATTTCATTACTTTATTATATGGCTGGGAAACACCAAATAACTCCTTCAATACATACTGAAGACTGATTCTGTGACATTCTTTACTGATTCTTACTATAACACTGAAAGACAAAGCCAAAATCCAGAGCAGAGGACATGCTGCTGAATCAAACTCTAAGAATCCAGACTTTAGAATAACAGCAGGTGCATCCTAGCCAAGTTAGACAATGTAAATGGGATTGAAAAGACCCCTGAGAATACATCCATTTCTCTGTTCCAGGAAAGAGAGGAAAAAAAATCATATGCTTAAATAGTTTGGTGGCGCAGAAACTTTAGCTACATTAGGATTTCTTCATAGAACACACCACAGCCAGAAAACATGAACTGCACATATGCTTTCAATTATTGTGAATTGTGATCACTCATCTTCATACTTGATCAGCTAAGTGGTACAGTGGATAGAGTGATGGGCCTGGAGTTGGGAAGATAAATCTTTCTGAGTTCAAATCTGGTCTCAGACACTTACTAGCTGTGTGACCCTGGGCAAGTCACTTAACCCTATTTGCCTGTTTCTTCATCTGTAAATAAGATAGAAAGGAAATGGCAAACCACTCCAGTATTTCTGCCAAGAAAACCCCAAATGGGGTCACAAGAGTCAGACACAACTGAAACAACTGAACATCTTTATATTCTTTCATTCTGTCATAATTATATGGATTTATTAGGCTATTAAAGTTTATATGAAAAATAGCCCAATACTGATTATCATCTAAAATTTATTATAAAAAATATTCATCTAAAATCAAATGTATAAATACAGCCAACTCTACAACATTTTTCCCCAAAAAGAAAACAAAGCAACAACACTATAGTGGAAGGAAAACTGAATTTGGAAACTGAAGAAATGGCTTTTTTCAGTCCTGCCTCTGTCCTTTATTACTTGTCTGACATTGGGTAAATCACCTAACTTCTATGGGCCCACATTTCCTATTCTACCAAATGGGAGATTTAGTGTTCAATGTCTTTTGAGGTCCTTTCCAGCTTTGACTCCATGATCCTATGTGATAACAGTAGTAGTAAAAAAAAAAAAACAAGTGCTCACAGTAATTTAAAATGTTCTTTCTATACATAGTACAATTTTTAGATAGTGGATGCTGTTTCAATAGCACATACATATATTTTCAGACAATGTGCTCAAAGTCCTATGGATCTAAGCCAAGGAGTCTTAATTTTTTGTGTGTCGGGTGCCTCTCTTAGAATAGCACTCTTAAATGCAATAGATTAAATAAACAACATAGAATTGTAAAGGAATCAATTATATTGAATTATAGTTATCCAAATGTTAAAATTTACCCCCCCACACACTCAAGAATCCCTAATCTAGGACATTTTAATTTATACTGTTCAATCAACAAATATTTATTAAGTACCTGCTACATACTAGACTGTATGTATATGCTAAGCAGTAGGGATAGGGAGATAGAAAAGGAACACCACATTCTACTAGAGAATACAACACATACTCATAAAAGTATATATAAAATAAAGGCAAGGTAATTTGACATGACAGGGTAAGGGGAGCGGACAGGAAAGAACTCGTTAATAGATGATATCAGAGCTGAGTTTTGAAGGAATACAAAGATCCTAAGAGATGAAGTTTACAAAGGAGTGCATTCCAGGCAAACGGACAGAGACAGTATATGGAATGTCCCATGAGGCACAGCGAAAAGACCACTTTGAACCATAAAGTGTGGAAAGGGAAGTAGCAGCTGGAGCCAAGCTGTGAGTGCTTTAGAAGGCAACAGAGGAATTTACAATATTGTGCACAGCTATAAAATAAGGAAGTTGGGACAGGTGAATTTTAAGATCTCTTTCAACTCCAGATCTCACAATCATAATGGTAGACCGCTGGTGCTTGTAGAGCAAGGGAGTGACATGATCTGTCCTGTACTATAGGGATATCACCTTGGAAACTGAGCAGAATGGAACTGGGAATTCTGGGAGGGCCTGCATCTTTTCCCCTTTTTTTAATCACAGTACCTGGCACATAGTAGGAGTCTCATAAATGTTTATAGCCTGACTGCATTAAAGAGGGGAGATACTTAAGAGAAAAATACCAATTAGGAAGAAGTGATGAGGGTCTAAATCAGGGTACTGGACATTTGAATGGCAAGAAGGGGAACTAAAGATCACTATTTAGCCCTTTTACTTTCCCATGTACTTACTTTCTTTTCACATCCCTCAGATGCATTTATTTTCCCTATAATTGATTGGTTTGAAATGTGCATGTGCACATATGACATGAAACTCTACTTCAGTTTCACCTGCCAGAAAATAAAAGTAATCCAGTGTCTACCACAGTGTCCTCTACAAAGTAAGCAATGAATCCTCTGATTCCAGCATTGCTTTTCTTTTGTGTCTCTTTTTTTTCCAAAGGACTGAGGTAAGGGGTGTGAGCTCAGGAAGGGGAGAGATGGAGGAAAGAAAAAAGACAGGACTGCCAAAAAAGAAAAGAGAAATAAAAGTGGGTAAGTGAAGCATTTTTATTAAAACACACAGAACAGAAGAAAATATTAGACATGCAGGATAGCTTTAAGAGCTAAGTAGTGAATTAATTATACATGTATACATAAAAGGGAAAACATGTTACATACAATCTTCAGTTTCTAGTAACAATACTTTTTATCAGTTCTGCTTCATATATGGAAATGTTTGTTTTATTTGATATTTAAGCTCAGAATTTTTTTTAACTATTCACATTTAGTACATTTACCACTTTGTCATCCTTGCACAGGATATATTCTAAATCATCAATGACTTTCCATAAACCTGGCACCCAGAACTGGTCTTATTACTCCAAGTGTGGTCTGAATATAACCTTCCCCCATCTTGTCCTTACCACTTGGTGTTCTGAAGCCAATTTCAAGAATTTATATTTTTTCTCTTATTAAATATGAAATTAGGTTGTTATATTGGTGTTACATAAGAGCTGTTTGGGAGTCTGTGATCCATTTTCTCCAGAAGCAGTCTCAATGAAAACCCACTTCATCTCTAACCCCCCCGCCCCCACCCCACCTCTAGTCCACAATTTTTCTTTCCAAAACTCAGATCTAACCTCATACCCCATCTTCCCTCTCCCTCAACTCAATAAACTCCAGTGCCTTCCTATCATTTCCTGGACCAAATAAAAAATCCTTTGTTTGGCATTCAAAGCCTCTCACAATCTATCTCTCTCCTATCTCTCCAGTATTCTCACACTTAAACCTCCCTCCCCTTCTCCCACTCCACCCCCATCCTGCCCTCTGCAACCCAAAAAACTCCATCTCCCAACTCTGGGCATTTTCACTGCCTTTCTCCCATGCCCTCTCGATTTCTTCCTCCTAGCTTCCTTTAGGTCTCTGTTAAAAACCCACCTTTTGAAGGGAGATTTTCCTGCTGTCCTTTCATTCTGGCATCTTTCCTTTCTTTATTATCTCCAATTTATCCTGTATACAGCTTGTTTTTATATAATTATTTTCATGTTGTCTCTGCTTACTCCCCCTGCCCCTACTAGGAGCTCTTTGGGAGCCAGTCATCTTTTGCCATGTCTGACACATTATAGGCACTTAACAAATGCTTACTAGCTTACTGTAAAGGGCAGTGTAGTTTGGATTCAGGAATCCTAGAATGTTATTTGACTTCCACAGGATGAGTAACTCACTCCATTAAGTGATCACTGAGGTTTATGATTTGATGAATAAATTCCAAAACACTGTTTGAGGTATTTGGAGATTAGTTGACATGACCAGGGTCACACAGTGACTGTAGTGTCAAAGATGGCTTAATTACAAGCATGTAATTAAGCTGTGTACTGCCTCATCAGCACAGGGATGGAAAAAAATGAGAAGAATCACATACAATTAAACTTCTATGAGACCTCATGTGAAAGGGTCAAATGAATTCTCAGTCGATATTGTCTCTGAAAGGATGTTATTCAACAAGCACCCCTGCTTTATCTAAGGCTATTTCCTTGTTTCAGAAAAAAAAAGCAGCTGGAAGGACTTATATGAACAGATGCTGAGTGAAATGAGCAGAACCAGAAGAACATTGTACACAGTGACAGCCACAGTACGCAAAGACGGTTTCTGATAGACTTAGCCCTTCAAAGCAATGCAAACACCTAAAACATTCCCAAAGGGCTTTTGAGGCAAAATGCCATCCATGTCCAAACAAAGAACTATGGAATCAGAATGCAGAATGAAGCAGACTGCTTTCTCTTGTGTTGTATTTTGGTTTGGTTTCTTTCATGGTTTCTCCCATTCTTTTTAATTTTTCTATGCAACGTGACTAATGTGAAAATGTGTTGAATAAGCATGCATGTGTAGAACCCATATAAGACTGCATGCCATCTCAGGAAGAGAGGGAGTAGGGAAGGGGAAAAAATTTAAGATTTATGGAAGTGATTGTTGGAAATTGGAAACAAATTAATTTATTTTTAAAAAGCAGCTTCTAAAGCACTAGCTGAATATGTACTTAAAATACAACTATCTCCATGATCAAACTTCACTTGAAATAATTTTGAAATATACTCTGGGTTACTATTTTGTGGAAGAAATCTATCAAAAATTTATCTCAAAATCATCTGGTGATAATCTATTAATTATACAGTTTTACTGAAATATAGTTTAATTTTGCTAAAATTTACAGTTTTAATACTATAAATTTTCTTTAATATCCATAGACACCCAAACCTAAATTCACAGGTCTCTATTTTAAGCTGTTTATTTAATATATTTATATAGAGATATTAATAAGAGACTAGTATATTATTTCATACTATATAAATTCAGATCAACACAGATTTCAGCTATGTTTAGGCTGGGAGAGTCCAATGACTACTTACGTTTCAAATCAAATATCACTTCATAAGAATTATAGGAATGTAAATTTTATGGCTATAACAAAAAATTAGTTATATACCTGGAAGATTTCATAAAAATCACATTTTAAAAATACTTGGGGAAATACTGGTCTTCATTACCTCTCAAGACACTTTCAATGCTAGGATTCTTTGTTTTTATAATCTGTTAATCACAACTATAAAAATGTGGTTTTTAAGGCAGAAAAGTTTAAAATTATTGTACTGTACTTCTAGCATTCTTAATAATTCTGCCAGTATCATTTTAACAATTTTAATATAGAATAGTCACATTTACTATAAAACACTTCTATGTTTTCCTATTAACTTAATATTCCACTATGCTTCAAAGCCAACATCACCCCTTCTAGATGCCATTTGGAAATATTTCCCTGCTTTTCTGAGTACAGTAAAGGTCTATGTAGTCTTAAAGATTAAATGTTTAAAGAAATTTTATGTCACTTTATTCATGCTGTGTCAGTCTTTTCTAGATAAAATGAATGAGAGAAAAAGTTATTACTTTTTTAAAGTATTTAAATATCATCCAGAGATTTTTAACTAATATTACTTTTAGTAATCTTTATGGAATATAAAAAGTCTTTAGGAAAAAGGTATCACTTTTAGTTCAAAAGATCAGCTAATTAAATGTCAGAGACATGGATCTAATAAGGTATGGGAAATTTTCTGGTGGATTTTTTTCTTGCACTATTCCTCATTTAACTTTAAAAACTATTGGAGATATATACTAAAGTAAGCAAGGACAGGAAAACAATATTCACAAAGACTACAAAAATGTAAATGGAAAGAACAGATGAAGATCAACTATTCCCCAAAGAAGAAATATGAAGATTTACCTTCCCCTTTTCTTAGACATTGAAGGTAGAAGGCAGAATAGCTAACCCAGGTGAGGTATTGGTTAGTTTTGTTGAACTGCTTTGTTCCCCCCATTACCCTTTTCCATTCTTTGTTATACTATATCCCTTATGGGATCACAGTGGCAGTGTGGGTTCAGAGGGAGTAGCTGACTACTGACAGACTTAAGGGTCTTTTAGAACGGAAATTTATTGAGATTTTACAGTGAGAAGAGTTGGTATAAAAACATCCCCTCAGGAGCCTATGCCACATTCTCCCCTTGCATAGACAAGGTACCTGAGGAGAATAGGGTAATGTGGCCAAAAGGTAACTCATAGATCTGGGGTTTTTGAAGTTCTTTTCTTTCCTGTGTGGAGTGCTCAGGAATTTTTCCTGTAGTGTGTGTAGCTTTTCTGCTAGGCTTCAAAGGTCAATAATCTTGTAAAGTCCTGACACTACCTATCATTGATGTGACTACTTTGTCCTCATTTCCCAATGCCAACACTCTGTAAACTACTACTACATAACACAAACAGGAAGCCCATATCATCAAAAGGTCATCCTCTTGGGGTTTAGGAGGAGAACAAAGCTCCACCACACCTTCCTCCCCATTGTTACCACCCCACCTTTGCCTCCAAACAATTCCTTCTCAGTAGTTTAGTTGGGGTTGAGAGTGACAACTGAGGCCAATGTTAGACTGTCCTGCTACTGAAATACAAATATCAAGCTGGCTCAAAGCTTTATCCAGATCCCATAAGGAGAGGTTGATTCCCTTCAACTAAACAAGACATTCCCACGCGGCAGTCATCTGCTTCCATTCAATGTATTCGTAGTTAATATCTTTAATTGATTGATTCTGTAATTGAGTTTCTCCCTCTGATCAGGGCATAGAGTATCTTGTTAATGGTGTTAACTGGGTTTTTGAGGGGTAAGGGACATCTCACTTAAAGCAGTAAGAAATGACTCTCTGGAATAGGACAAAGTCTCTATCCTTGCAATCTGGCTTCCCACCCCACTCCACCGAAACTACGTCAATTGCTAACTTCCACGACCTTACCTCAGTACTCACTCAGCTTGACTGCTCTAGAGCGTCTGACACTGTCCAATCACCCTTCTCCTAGACATCCTCTCCTAAGACTGATAATGATGAACTAACATTTGTGTAGCCCTTACTATGTGCCAAGAACGGTACTTTACAACTATTATCTCACATAATAATCATCTAGCATTTCTACAGCACCTACTACGTTCTAGGCACATCGTCGAAGCACTATATAAATACTATAGATATTATCTACATTTGATCCTCACAACAAGCCTGAGAGTTAGGTGTCTTATTTTTGTCACCATTTTACACGAGACGAAGCTAAGGCAAACAGAGCTTAAGGAATTTTCCCAGAGTCACAGTGTCTGAGGCCAGATTTGAATTCAGATCTTCCTGCTTCAGGTCCAGCGCTCAATTCACTGTACCACTAGCTGCCCTTCTTATGGCTTCTGTGATACTAACCTTTCTTGCCTTTTCTAAGTGCCTGATGACTATTTCTTAATGACTTTCAGTGAATCTTCACCTATTTTCCCATTACTTATTCTCCAGTATCCCCAAAGGCATGGTTAGAAACTCTTTTCACTTATTTTCTTTCTGGGTAATTTCAGCAGTTCCTCTAGCTTCAATTATTGCCTCTTTCCAAATCACTTCCAGTGCTCTATTTCCAGCAATACACTCCAGCACTGGTCAGCTCAGCCCAAAGCTTACTATTAAACAGCTCCACTAGGATGTCTCATAAGCATCTAAAACCCAATGTGCCCAAAACTCAGTTCCTCCCCGATTCACCTTTCCACCAAACTTCCACGTTTCTCCTGAGTATACTTTAATCCTTCCAGTCACCTAAGTTTACAAACTTGCCATCATCCCCAGCTGCATAACTTCTCTGACACCTATCAACTTTCTGTCTCCTTAAACAGGTTCTCAACACTTTTTGGGTGGACTACTGAAATACCTTCACACACAAATAGCAAAGCGACATTTCTAAAGGACAAGTATAACCACAACACTACCCTGTTCAATAAAATTGCAGTGGTTACGTAGCACCTTTAAGATTATACATGAATGCCGCCATTTGGCATTTAGGCCCCTTTACCTTCAAACTATCTTTCCAACCTTAATGTACATTACTCCCCTTCCTGAACTCCTCAATTATTATCTGTATTTATGCTCCATACACAGAGCCTTCCTTTGAATAAACTATTTCCCCATAAGCAGAAAACATTCCCCTTTCACTTCAATCTCCTGGAATTCCTGGTTTCCCTTAGGACTCAGCTCAAATGCCACTTATGTGAGGTTTTTCTTGATTTTCCTAGTTCTCTCTCTCTCTCTCTCTCTCTCTATCTCTCTCTCTCCCCCTGCCCCCTCCCTCTCCCTCTCCCTCTCTCCCCCTCCCCCCTCCTAAAAATATATTTTGCATATACTCACAAGTGTAAATATTCTCTACCTTGAAGGAATGTTAGTTCGTTGAGGAAAGGAATAGTATCATTTTTGTATTTGTATATACCCAGTACCAGCCACATAGTAGGAGGTGGATAAATGCCTATGAATTAGACATATCACTCCTCTGCTCAAAAGTTTTGTTTGGCTCCTGATTGACTCAAAAAAAACCTCTTTAGTCTGATACAAGCTGTTCCTACATGCCAGAAAATCACTCTCTTTTCAACCTCACCTCTCAGAATCCCTAGCTCCTTTCTAGGCTCATCTCTGGTGGTATAGTGAAAGTAGTGATGTGAATATTTCATGCTGAGTTATCTCCATGTGCCAATCGCACACACTCAGTGCATTGCTGCCAACTCTTAGATTATTTGGATCTCAAAAGGCAGTCATTCAAAGAAGCAAGAGTCTAGAAAGAAAAGAAAACGAAATTCGCTACCCAAAAGAACACTGAGTAGGAGCTGCGGAGGCATAAAAACAAGCCTCATTTCATCTCTCCCATAGCAATAGTGAAGATAAAAACAGAATCAGTTCTCAAAAGAGTCAGGTACAGAGTTGTAACCTATTTGCTCACACAGTTTCAGAGTTATAAACTTGCAAGATAAGTGGCACTAGAATTGGTAAATACTACAAATCATCCCAGTTGCAATTAAAACAATAAACTTCATACTAAATTCAGCACTTATAGCTCTTCCTTATATTACATGGTATGAACGTAGATTGTAGTTCAGGAATGGCATTTACCAAATATAAGACAATCAGCTCTCCTGATGATCAGGACAGAGTTAACAGGATCTCTCTCTCTCTCTCTCTCTCTCTCTCTCTCTCTCTCTCTCTCTCTCACACACACACACACACACACACTCACTCACTCTCTCTCACACACATACATATACACACACTCAAACATAAACAGAAAAATAAAAGAGAAAAATATAATTGGTCAATATATTTCCTAAAATTCTACTGAAACATAAAATTGTGATTGCAAAAATTAATAACATTACATTTTAAATATATCTAAAATTCTGAAACTTTAAAAAATACTTAAGCCAATTTAAAGAGCATTTAAATGTTTACCAAACAAAAGATATGGGTAGAAAGGAGGAAACATGGACAAGCTCTGGTAAACTCAACCAGCACCTGGATGAAAATTAGAGGTAGGAAGATAAAACAAAGAATAAAACTGAATCCAGAATTTTTAAAGCTACTGTCACCTGACAGTATTACAAAATCATCTGACAAAAGGAAGAACCTGTCACTTCCATTACTTAATTATACTATTTCCATTTTCTTTTCATCTTCAACAGAACATAGCATCAAATATAGTCGCCAACACTATTCCCAAAGGAAACTGAATTTCACAGAGTAGCATTCTGAAGACCTTGACCTTCATTACTACTCTTATCTCTCATGACAGACAAAATCTAGGTGCTCAATAGCTTTCAAGCAAGTTCTATAAAAGTCCTGCCAAGCTATACAGATTTCAAGTACATGGCTGACAACAGATTTTATAGCTGTGTCATTATAACACTGTCTTGGAGAAGGGTTGTTCACTAGACCACTGAACAAAAAGTAACAACGTTTTTTGGAGGAGGATACAGCAATTTATTAAGATGGTTGGTAAATCCAAAATTGGATTAGTGGCTGCACTAAATAATTAGAATGTAAGTTCCTTAAGAAGAAGTACTGATTTTCTTTGCATTAATCATGTCTGGTACAATGTCTGACAAATAGAAGGTAAATGTTTGTGGATCTGACTTACCTCTTCTATTCCTTGTATTTGAATCCCAATAGGTATCTAGTAGGTGTCTGTTGACTGATTAATAATTGTATATAATTTTGGTACTTACTTCTGTGGCATTTCAAAAATTTAACCAATAACTTGGATAAACACATAGACAGTAATAGATAAGAGATGGTACGACAAAGAGAATGGCCTCAAGATTCAAGAACATCTCGGTTCAAGACCCAACTCTGATATAATTATATGATAGTCATTTGCAAGTGCAATGGCAATAGGGTAGGGGAAAAGTAGCTAAACAGTTCATATGAAGGAAAAACATAAAGGGTAGACATTAAGGGTAACCAAGCAAATTAAGGTGGCATGGAAAATTTTACCTGCAAGACCTATGAATAAGGGAAGAATTTATGTCTAAGCATGAAACTGAGAGGATTTCATGAAGAAAAATGGATTTGACTACATGAAAGGTTTTTCACAAACAAAACCATTATAGTCCAAATGTGAAGGAAAGTAGGAAAATGAGAGGAAAATTTACACCAAGATTCTGTAATATTTCTCAAATACATAGGAAACTGAGCCAATTTTATAAAAATAAAAGCCACGACTCAATTGATAAATACTCAAAGGAAATGAATAAGCAGTTTTCAAGAAAAAAATTTAAGTCTATCTATAATCACATGAAAAATACTCTAGATCACTATTGATTAGAGAAACAAAACAACTCTGATAGGTGTAATACCTCACACCTATCAAATTGGCTAGCATGACAGAAAAATGACAAAAGTTAGAGAAGATATGGAAAAATAGGAACACCAATGCACTGTTAGAGTTGTGAACTGGTCCAACCACTCTGGAGAGCAATTTGGAACTACACCCAAGGACTATAAAACCATGCATACCCTTTGACCCAGTAATACTGCTCCTAGAGCTTGAATTCTTGTCAGTTTCATTTGAGAAAGGACCTCAGTGTCTGGATTCTTATCCTGCCAGGTAATCTTTAGAATCTTCCTAAGACAGTGAAAATGAAATCAATGCAATTTCCTGGCATGGCACTGCTATGATGTCCAGATTTCACAGGTGTACTAAGAGGCCAGGCGCACAATGGCTCTGTAGACCTTCAGTTTGGTAGTCAGTCTAATACCTCTTCTCTCTGATACTTTCCTTTGGAGCCTCCCAAACACTAAGCTAACTCTGGCAATGCACATGTCAACTTCATTATCAATGTGTACATCCCTGGAAAGTACACTACCAAGGTAAGCGAATAATCCATAGCATTCAAAACTTCTCCATTTGTCATAGGCTCCTTTCATGTGGCAAAGCACCTGGTGCTGATTCTATTACAGCTGAGATTTACAAGGTAGGGGGTCCATTGTCAATACAAAAGCTAACTGAAATTTTCCAAGTTATATGGCAAAAGGGGGTTATCCCCCAGGAGCTCAAGGATGCCTCCATTGTCCATACCTATAAAGGGAAAGGAAATAGATTGTCCTGCTACAATCACAGGGGGCATCCCTATCTTAGTCACTGCTGTCAAGATTCTTTCCAGAGTTCTTAATGAGAAACCTAAAAGAGCAAAGAGAGGCTTAAAGAAAGGAGGAAAAAATTTCCTAAAATGGAATGAGCTGCCTTGCCAAATAATGAATTCCCCTGAGTGGAGGTTTTAAAGCAAAAGCTAGATAGATTCAAGGAAAGTATAATTTAGAGAAGTGTCTTGTTCAATGACAGTCTGAACAAAATTTCCTTTAAGATAGCTTCCATTTTAAAAGTGCTGAAATTTTTTTGATGTTTTTTTCCTTATATGACTTTAACATAATGATGGGAAACATTGTTGAAAGGGTGGCCTTTCAGTTACATTTTATTGTAACGAATCAAATGCTTTTGTAAGGTTAACAATTAAGCTCGGCATGATTTTGCTTTCTTTGTATTTTTCAATGAATTGTCTGACTATACAGATGTGATTTTCTATAGAGTTCCTATCCAAAAGCCAATCTCTCCCCTTCTCATATTTTTATGAAGGATATTGTCAACACCCAATTCCCAAAAGTCTTAGAATTGTCTCAAATTATTAAAGTTATCAGACTATTAAAGCTAAAACTATGCCAAAACTTTAAGGACACTGTACATATATGGCAACTTATTCTCATAGTTTTATAAAAAGAAAATAAGTAAATATATTGGCAGTTGTAAATATCATCATGACTACCTTTTCTACTTATAATAATTACCATTGTCTATTTTTACAATTGTTTAGTATTTTTCTCAGTTTTTTTGATATCTGTAGTATTTTTCCATCAGAGTAGCCAGAGTTGGAGGATTTGTAGAGAGACCTACACACTAATATACTGTTGGTGGAACCATGAATTGGTTCAGCTATTCTGAAAGTCAATTTGGAATTATGATAAAAAATTGAAAAAGATATCTGTACCTACAGAGTGAATAGATGAAGAATTTATTAAGAACTTACTATGTGCAAAAAACTATGCTGAGTAGTAGGGATACAAAAGTAAGACAATTCCTGCTCTCAAGGAATTCACATTCTATAAGGAGATACAAAATATATAGAAGGAACAAGTCAGATGGAAGTCTCATGGTCTTAAGAGCACAATCGTAGGATAGATTAATATATATTCTTTAACATTATTTCCACTAATAAAATGATATGAGTTTCTGATATTAAATAATTTGACATTGCTAAGGATTTGAATGACAATAACTTAGTTTTCTGAGTCATCTTTCTTTGACCCAAAGATTCCACTAATAGTCATATGCCTCAAAGAGAACAAAAGCAGAAAGGTTCCATGCATATACAAATAATCACAGCAGCATTTACTGTGACAACAAAGAATTATAAACAAGTTAGATATCTATTGAAGAATGGTAAGGCAAACTGTAGTATGTTGATGTAATAGAGTATTAGCTGGCCACAAGAAAAAATGAACATGAACAATGCAGAATATTGGAACACAGTATGAACTAATTTATTGGATTCAGACATGTCTTATGAGACTATGATAAAGAAGCTTGGCCATTGAGCCTCAGGAGTGGTAGATTCTAATTGGAGAGGCTGCCCACTATAGCGTCTAAGAGTAAGGTTGTATTCTCTTTTGGATGCTTCTACATTGGGTTGCATCTCCAATGCTTACTCTTTGTTTACACTAAGAACCAACTGAGAATTTCTGTTATCCCAGGAAGCCTTCAGCAAGCAGGGCAACGCTAATGTATAGTTCCAGGTGAAACAAGAGCTCCAGTGCAGAAAATTAGAAGTTCCTTGATCAACCCTCTTACATAAGTAGAACCAGGAAAACAATATACATAATATATGTAAAGACTACAATAATGTAAATGGAATGAACTATCAAAAAATCAAACGAACACTGTATAAACACAATGAACAATCTTGGTCCCTGAGAAGAATCATAAAATTGTATTTTTCCTTTGCAAAATTGAAGTCTCTGGGGATATAAAAATTGCATACACCATCAGACTCAGTTGATATGGTGCACAGTTTTATTCACCTTGCTTTTTTTTTCTTTGTCACAAAGGATGATTCACTGTGTAATTGACAAGAGAGGCATAAATTCAAAAGTGATGGCAAAATAAAAATGAAATTTTGGATCAATATTGTTTTCTAAAACTAGCAGGAAAAAAATGTCACCTCAAGAACAGACCTCTCCAATGAACAAATTTCATTTGTTTTTTGCAATCATTGTTTTCTTTAGCAATCATTGTTTTTTGCAATCATTGTTAATTCTTATACAAATGGTTTGGAGTCAGGAAAGCCTGAGTTCAAATCCTGGCTCAGATACCTACTAGTTACATGACCCTGGGCAAGCCACTTAACTTCTATCATGATAATAGCACCTTCCTCTCTAGTTTACTGTGAGGATCAAATGAGTGAACATATACAAAGTACTTTGCAAACTTTAAAGTGCTATGTAAAATGCTAGTTAATAATTATTACTAAGATATAAAATATTGCCTTTTCTAATGTTGTTTAATGATTGTCATGTTCACCATCTCCTGACACTTCTTGAAAAAAACGAGTATTCATGATATTTAGTCGGGAAGAATTCTTTGAGTCTGTAAACCTTTGAGTTATTTGTGAGTGAGAAATCTATCATTAGATCTATAATGAAGAAAACCTATCAGTTCACTTTTTGGATAATCCTTGCATAGCAATCTTTTAAAAAATTTATTCCAAAAAAATTGAATTCCTTAATTACTTTACAACTTCTCTTAGCAAATATTAAATGAAATCATCCAAAATATATTTCTGATGACCTTCCCTTGGCAAAATTATTTCTCTTATTGCAATTTCAAAAATCTAAGTTGTTACTATAGTTTACAGATTTTGTACTTGGCACTACCTTGAATGTCTGATAATCCACAGCAACATGAGATGGGTTCATATTTCCTTTATTTTTCCTTTTTCTTAAAAGATGAACATATTATGTATTTCCTTAATTTTATATTGCTAAAAATTGTACTTTGTCCAATGTAAGAGTTAGATCTGAAAAGGAACATGGATGTTTTTAAGCTACCTTATATAAAGAAACTGAACCAGAGAAAAGGAAAAGTACTTGCCCGAGATCACAAAACTATTAAGCATATATATTGAGGACAGGGGAGGAGTATGATAAAATTGAAAAAGCACTAGCTTTGGAATCAAAAAATTAAAACCCTGCTCCTAACATTAGCGAGGTGACTTTGGTTGAGTTATTTAAACTTCTTAGGCTCATATGACTCACCTATGAAATGAGGGAGCTGGACTAGATGACCTCTGAGCTCCCTTCCCAGTTCTAGGTCCTTAATCATATAAAGCAGCAGAGCCAGGATTCATGAAAGCTCTATATATGGAGTTCATCTAATTACTCCTCAAAACCTGTTTTTCTTTGCCCTTTAGATCTCTATATAGTATTTCTATTCTTAATCAAAACCTAACAAAAAGAACAGGAAGATCTATTTTAGGACATACCCATCTGCTGAGGGAAATTGATATATTTATTTTCCCCACAAGTAATTACAAACATAGATGTGAAAATATTATACACTAATGCCTAAATGGAAATTAATTATATTGTTCTTTCTGAATCATCAGGCATTACCTTCCACCACCTAACAGCTCACTGGAGAGAGACTATACATTTAGAGGTACAGTATTAGGTAACAGAACTATACTAAATACACAGTATCCTGGTACAAATATCACATTTGAAGAAAGCACCTAGCAGGCAAAAATTCATCCCAAAAGGACACAAGTTTTATAGTAGGAGTAACCTCGCAATTCCCTTGTTTTTAAAATACATATTGCCATCCATTTGTCCCACACAAAGTTTACTCATTCCAAGCTAAATGAAACATTAATGGCTACTCTTACAGTCCAGTCATTTAATGAATTTTAAATCCATCAAATTTTATTCTCCTTCATTTTTCTAAAAAGTAATCTTTGTTACATAAAATGAATTAACATAAAGGGAAAGGAGTTCATATGAACTCGTAGGAAGTGCCAATATAATGAAAATAACCATATTTCATAAATTAGTTCATAAATTATTTATTGACATATAGATTAATTTATCAAAGGATTATTAGGTAAAACTAGAAAAAATGAAATGTACCTGAAGGAATACAAGATCAAGAATCCCAAGGAAAAACATGGGACACAAGTAGAGCCAGCACAACTAGACCTCAAACTATATACTACAACACAGAAACTCTTTGGTATTGGCTAAAAACCAGAATAGTTGATCATTAGAACAAATTAGGTAATAGATGACACTAAAGACAGCAACTTCTGAGCAAAGATTTTGACAGAAACCACTAGGAAAACTGGAAACCAGTCTAGCAAACATTAAAGTTCACAATGCTTTTCTCACATCAATGTCAAATGGATGCAAGATCTCCATAGAAAAGATCTTACCACAAGCAAATTGAAGAGGAAAATCCTTTCAAGAAAATGGATAGGGAAAGACCTTTTAATGAAACAGGGTTAAGAAAATGACAGAAAAGTTTTGATTACATGAAGATCTTCAACACAATAAAAGCAATGTTGTTAACATTAGATGGGAAATAATTAATAGAAGAAAATCATGACAGTAAGTTTTTTTCTGATAAATGTCTCACACCCCAAATATAACAGGAATATATTCAAAAACATAAAGAAAAGGATTTCAGGAGATAAAGCCAAGATGGTGCAGTAGAGAAGCACTCAGCCAAACTCTCCCAACATTCCCTTCCGAGCAATTTTAAAATAACACTGCAAATTAAAGCATGGACTGGCAGAGGAAAGAAAAAGGTCAGAATGAGACATTCTTCTAGCCAAAGACAACATAAGATGCTGGAAAGAGAACTCTATGACATGGGGGGAGGAGGCTGGCCCAGAGTCCACATAGATGAAACACCAGTAGTGAGACCAGGTGGTAGAGACAGAAACAGCAGCAGCTTCAAGAGCTTCCAAGTGAGAAATGGTAAGGGGACCTGGCAATTAATCAGAAAGAGATTACATAGTTCCACTGTACAAGTGCTGGATACAAATTCTATTTGGCAATTCCACTGCATATACCCACTTTTGGATCATAATTCAAGGGCAGACAGGACCACTTTCAGTCAAAAGGTAAAGGGAGATCCGACTTTGGGTCACAGTTCAAGGACAGAGTAGAGCAATTTTGGTCAAGAAGAATTGAAAGACCTGAGGAGAAACATCCTTTTTAGCCTTAAAGAATCAAGAATACTGAGGAACAGAAACATTTCCAGTTTCAAGGAAGGAGAGGGCCATGAGGAGCAACATCAGTTGCAATTCCAAAGGATCAAGTGTCCTTCAGGAAAAAAAATCAGAGTAGAGACAAAAAGACCTATGCCTATACCTCATCTCCACCTCGGAAGCACTGAAAACATCCAAATCCTCAGAACTAATTCTGAAAACAGCAGTGCAGAAAAAGACTTAAGCTTGAGACAGAGCCCATCCCACACCAACTCTGGGAATAGAGCTCAACATTAACATGACATCTTAAATCATGAAGTAGGGTAGAAAAATGAGCAAACAACAAAAAAGAATATGACCATTAAAAAGAACTCTGGTGACAGGGAAGTTCAAGACATTAACTCAGAAGAAGACAATGATCTCAAAAGAGCACAAGTAAAGCCTTGAAGGAAAAAAATGTGATGTATAATTTCCATCAGATGGCTTATTATCTCAGAGAGCAGAGAAGGAGGGAGAGAATTCAGAATTAAAATTTTAAAAAGGAATGTTAAAAAGTTGCTCTTATGTCTAATTGGGGAGAATATTTTTTTTAATTTGAATTGGACACAACCCCAAAAAGAATTCCTGGGAGAACTAAAAATGATTTTCAAAATCAAGTATGAGTAGTAGAGGAAAAATTAGGGATAGAAATGAAAGCAAAAGAAGAAAATTATGAAAAGAAAAGAAATTTAATAGCTTTGTCAAAGAGGTCCAATACAATGCTGAAGAGAATGACACCTTAAAAACCAGAACTGGCAAAATGGTAAAAGAGGTACAAAAACTTCACTGGTGAAAATAACTCAATAAAAAGTAGAATTGGGCAAATGGGAAAAAAGGTACAAAATCTCACTAAAGAAAATAAGTAAAAATTAAAATCGAGCAAGTGGAAGCTAATGATTCCATGAAATATTAAGAAACAAAGGCGAAATAATAAAAATTAAAGAAAATTTGAAATATCCCAACAGATAAAAAGTTATCTGGAAAATAGCTCAAAGAGAGATAATTTAATAATTATTGAATTATGAAAGCTACAAATAGAGAAAGAACCTATACATTATATTTCAAGAAATTATCAAGTAAAACTGCCCCAATATCTCAAAACCGAAAGGTAAACTACAAATTAAAAGAATCTACCAAATATTTGCTGAAGAAGATCCCAAAATGAAAACTCCCAGGAATGTTATAGCCAAATTTCAGAGTTCCCAAGTTAAAGAAACAGCAAGAAAAAAAATTCAAATACCAACCCATAGACACTCAGTCAAGATCACACAAGATTTAATAATCATACTAAAGGAGTGGAGGGCATGGAAGATGATATTCCAAAAGCAAAAATACTGGAATTATAATCCAGAATACCTGCTCAGCAAAATGCATATAATCCTTCAAGGGAAAAATGGATATTCGATGAAATAGAGCAGTTTTAAGTAGTCCTGATGAAAGACCAGAGAAAACTGGAAAATATAACTTTTAAATACAAGATTAAAGAGAAGCATAAAAGGTAAACATGAAAGAGAAATTATAAGGTACTCTGTCAGGTTAAACTGTATACATTTCTATATGAGAGGAAAATACATGTATCTTCTAAAAACTTTATCATTTGGACAGTTAAAATGATTTCACAAAGAAAAAGTGTGGAAATTAGTTAATTAGGTTGGGATGATCTTTTTAAAATGGATTAGGTAGAAAGAGAGATGGCCTGGGAGAAGGGGGAAGGGAGACAAAAAATAGGAAACATTATGTCACATGAACGAGGTGCAAAGGAAAAAGTTTTTACAGTGGAAGGGGACATGGTAGGGACAATGTGTGAACCTTACTCACATCTAAATTGGTTCAAAAAGAGAATACACATTCATACACACACATACATTCACACACACACACACACACACACACACACACACACAAAATCAGTAAGAGAAATTTATCTTAATCCGAAGGAAAGTAGGAGGGGAAGAGGATAAGAAAAAGGGAGGGCAGATAACAGAAGGCAGTGGTCAGAAGTTAAACAGACTTTAGAGGAGGTATAGGATAGAGAGAGAGAGAGAGAGGGAGGGAGGGAGGGAGAGGGAGGGAGGGAGAGGGAGAGGGAAGGAGAGAAGGATAAATAGAAGAAAATAAGATGGAAGGAATCCACATTTAGCAACTACAAAACTTTGAATGCTAATGGGATGAACTTGCTCATAAAACATCAGTCAATAGTAAAATGCACTAGAAAACCGAAATCAACATAAAATGTATTGTTTACAAGAAACTCATTTGAAACAGTTAAAATAAGAAACTGGAGAAAGATCTATTATGCTTCAGTTAAAGTAAAAAAAAGGTGGAGTAACAATCAGAATCTCAGACAAAGCAAAAGCAAAAATAGATCTAACTGAAAGGGACAAGGATGAAAGCTACATCTTGCTAAAGGGAACCACAAACAATGAATTAGTATCAATATTAAACATATATAGGAACCAAATAGTATAGCATCTAAATTTTTTTGATTACAGGAGGAAACAGAGAGTAAAACTATATCAGTTAGAGACCTCAAATTTCCCCTCTCAGAGCTAGATAAATCTAACCATAAAATAAACAATATGTCAAGAGATGAACAGAATATTAGAAAACTTAAATATGATAGCCCTATGAGGAAAACTTAATGTGAATAGAAAGTATATCTTTTTAGCAGCTGTACATGGTCCCTTCACAAAAATTGATTATGTTTTTAAGGCATTAAAAACTTCACAACCAAATGCAGAAAAGCAGAAAAATATTAAGTGCACCTTTCTAAGATCATAATATAATAAAAATTGCTTTTAATGAAGGGCTACTGAAGTAAAGATTAAAAGTTAATTGGAAGTTAAATAATCTAATCCAAAAGAATGAGTAAATCAAAGAAAAAATAGAAATAATCAATTATTCCATTAAAGGGAATGACCCAAAAAGACAACATTCCAAAATTTGTGGGATGCAGCTAAAGGAGTACTCAGGGAAAATTTTATATCTCTAAATATGTAAATAAATAAAAGAAAGATCAATGAATTGAGATTGCAGCTAAAAAAAAAACTAGAACAAATTTAAAATTTCCAATTAAACAGCCAAATGGAAATTCTGAAAATCAAAGGAGAGATTAATAAAACAGAAAGTAAAAAAATAAACTAATAAATGAAACTCAGAGCTGGTTTTATGGGGAAAAACAATAAAATCAATAAACCATTAATTTGATTTTAAAATAGAAAACCAAATTACCAATATCAAAAATGAAATGGGTGAATACATCAACAATGAAGATGAAATTAAAGGAATTATTAGGAGTCATTTTATACAATTATATGCTAATAAAATTGTCAATCTAAGTAGAATGGGCAAATACTTAAAAAAAATTCAAATTGCGTAGATTAACAGAACAGGAACTACAATATTTAAATAACACTATCTTGGAAAAAAGAAATTGAGTAAGTCATAAATGAGCTCCTTAAGAAAAAATCCCCAGGACCAGATGGATTCACAAGTGAATTTTATCAAACTTTTAAGAAACAATCCCAATACTATATAAACTAATTGGGGAAAAAGATAGCTAAAGGAGTCTTACAAAATTCTTTTTATGAAACAAATGTTTTGATACCTAAATTAGGGGGAATAAAAACAGAGAAAGAGAACTATAGACCAAATTCTTTAATGAATATCAGTGCAAAAACTTGAAATAAAGTAACAGCAAGGAGATTACAGCAATATTTCACAAAAATCATACACTTGACCACAAAGAATTTATACCAGGAATATCAGGAAAAATATTAGCATAATTGACCGTATCAATAACAACAAAAATATAATTCTATGAATAGATGCAGAAAAAGTCTTTGACAAACTACAACACCCATTACTACTGAAAACACTAGCAGTATAGGAATCATTGAAGCATTTCTTAAAATAGTAAGTAGAATCTATCTAAAATGAAGATCAATCATGATCTGTAAAAGATAAAAACTTGAAGTCTTTTCAATAAGATCAAGAGCGAAGCAAGGACATCCATTATCACCATTATTATTAAGTATTATAATAGAAATGAATGCTAGCTGTAGTGAAAATAGGCAATGTGGAAACAAAACCATTCCTCTACAGATGATATGATAGTATACGAATCAACTAAAAAACTAGCAGAAACAATTAACAACCTCAACAAAGTTGCAAGATATAAAATAAAACCATATAAATCATCAGCATTTCTATATAGTATGAATATAGTATTTCTATATACTATGAATAAATTCCAGCCAGAAGAGAGAGAAAGAGAAATTCCCTTTATATATGTCTGCAGCTGATATCAAATATTTGGGAGTCTACCTGTCAAGACAACTCCGAGGTTATATGAACACAATTAAAAAACACTTTTCATACAAATATAGACAGATCTAAACAACTGGAGAAATATTCATTTCTCATGGGTACGCCAAAGCAATATAATAAAAATGACAATTCTACCTATGTTACTTATTGAATACTATACCAATCAAAGTACCAAAGAATGATTTTACAGAACCTTCCGAGTTAGAGGCAAGCAATGTATCTTTGAAAAAAATTGTTATATATTTTTAAAAATACAAGCTATATGTATTATAGGTTCACAGTTCCTTAACATTTCTTTGCTCTTTGTACATAGAAATGCCTGGTATTTGTCAGGTTCAAAACTGTGTTGTTGGTTTTTTTAAATCAATTGCTTGGGTGACAGAATTCCAGTTAGCAGGAGAAACTTTGCCCATTTGGACCTCTCTCCAGGTAGTAATATTTATATATTAATAAATTGTGCATCACAGACTTTGGCTTCTTAAAAACTCACATTCTGGAATTGTTAGGAATAAGAAATCAGTTTCAGACTGTTTTCTTCCTCTTTTCAAAAAACAGGTCAACATTTACTTTTGTACAATTTTCCTTTCCTCACATCTGCCAGCTCTTTCATTAGCTTAGCATTGTATTCACCTTGATCAAATTACTTGAATTCATTAAGGGTAACTAGGTGTTTTCAGAGCATCTTCTTTTGGGAGGGAACCAGCTCCATGTTAGCTATTTCTTTTCTGGTCTGTATAGACCAAGGATCAATTTTCTTGGCAAGTCAACCACTAATTGTCAGTCAGTCAACAATCATTTACTCAAGGCTTACCATGTGTCAAGCACTATCCTAAGCCCTGGGGATGCAAAAAAGGCAAAAACAGTCCCTACCCTCAAGGAACATATTCTAATGGGAAGAAATAACACGTAAATAAGTAGGTACACACTATATATGAGAGGAGATGGAAGTTCATCTCAGAGAGGAAGCCTCTAGCATCTGGCAGTGGATTAGAAATAGCCTCTTGCAGACAATGGGAGTTGATCTGAGTCCAGAAGGATAAAGGAAGAGAAATTAAGAGATAAAGGATCAGGGGCAGATCATTCCAGGCATGAGGCACAGCCAGTGCAAAAGCACAAAGATGGGAGATAGGGTGAAATGTTCAAGAAGCTGCAAATCAGCTGGTGTTACCTGGATGATCCTAGAGTGTATGATGAGGAGTCAAATTTAATCAAAGCACAAATGTAAGATGTCAGGTTATGAAGAGTGTTAAATGCCAAACAGAGGAGTTTCTACCTATTTGATCCTGTAGGCAACTTAGTACCTGTCACTGGAATTCAGTGAACAGGAGGATGATATAGCAAAAAATGTAACTTTAGGAAAGTCATTTTGGCAGCTGAATAGAGGTAAAATTGGAGTGGAGAAAGACTTGAGAAAGAGAGACCAACCAGAAGACTGTGGCAGCAGTCTGGGCATTAGTTAGGTGGTAGTTTTACCTGCCTTTCTTCTTCCCTCCCCCAGATTGTTAATGGACTTTCACTTTAATGTTTTACTTTTCAGTAGTAGTATACTTACTGTGTGATATGATATTATTTTTTGGTCATGTGCCTGACAGGACCCAAGGGGGATAAAACATAATTAGGAAAGGAACCCTATTTTGTCCACAATTTATATTTCTCCTAGTGCCTACCACAGTGTTTTATGCTTCACGAATATGTATTTGATAGCTGAAACTATCAGGAAAAAACTGATTGTTCTGTAGGTAGTCTTTGTCAAAAGCACTTTTGGTTTCTTCCTTGTCATCCTGAGTTTTTATCTGTTTATGGTCAAAGATTGTGAAACGTAATTCTGATCTCATTCAGAATTGATTATTTCAGTATACATAGCATTTAATGTACTGAATGGTCTCCTCTTTCCAGATCTCTAACATTTGCTAGGAAAGGGAGTTTAGGAGTTTACAAAAGTAAAGCCTGTCTTGTTGGAGGTTCTAGGAAGTGTGGTGGTTAATATCTGGTATCCTTTCATATCTCAGACACCTTACTCCAACCATGAAAGATCTTGAATTCATGTCAGTCAGAGAGCAAACAGAGACTGAGAGACAAGGGCAAAGATGGACAGAGAAAAAGAAAAAATCAGAAAGAAAACAACACCAAATCTGAGTTCATTTCTGGTTGTATTTAGTATTTCAATGACTTTCCAAGTCACTTGACCACTTGGAGTTATGTTGCCTTATTTGGAAACCAGGAATAATAATACCTACCAGAGTAATCAGTAAGACTGAATTAGGTAAGTAAAGTACTTTTTAAACTGCAAATCATCATATAAATATCAGCTATTATTGTGATATGGCAAAGCAAACCCATGCTCAAGTTTTTATCACCTACACTGCAGTGTACTAACACACTAAGAGTTAGTGGTGTATTAGCCTTTATTAACTTCCACACCTCATTCTTTCTCTACCCATCTCTTCAATTTTCTTCCTTTGACCAGTCTTCCAAATATTAGCATTGGGCATCTTGGAGTCCTTAATGAACATGGGGCCTATTAAGCAAAATGGTGAGTGCTCAAGGTTTACATCAATAGATCAAGGACATAGGTCACAGTTGTCTCAAATGTAAAATGAAGAGCTTAGAGCTGTCATTACCTCTGAGGTTCCTTCCAGCTCTAAATCTGTCATCTACTGGTTTTATCGATGGGAATTCCCCTTCATGGGGCAAATGGAAATTGTCTACACCTTGTATTGTTTTAGAAAGTCACCTGAGACTCAGGTTGCCCATGGTAACACATATCAGAGGCAAGATTTGAAGCCATGTTCTCCTGACTTGATGTCTAGCACTACCTAGTGCTGATCAGTGCTTTGTAATTTAGGAGAAAAAAATATTCTTTCACTGTTTTGTTGTTTTTGATATGCTACTGGTACTTTTATCCTGCTACAAGACACATATCAAAGAGAAGTACACAAAGGAATCTGGTGACATTTAAATTGTAAGGTACATTTAATTCATAGCAAATCTTGCATTTAGATTTATAGGGGAAGAATTCTGATGAATTATGGTCTGGCAATGATAATAAATCATTCTCATGTTCTGTCATACTTAGGACTGATGGCAAAGGAAAGACACACATACACACACACAAAGTGTGAGAAAAGCATATGGGTTAAGATAAGAGGGAACTGTCTACAAAGAGCAAGATTTTTTTAAGGCAACAAATGTAACTACCTGTAAATTCTAAGGTTTAGATAAAAAGATGTTACTTTGAGGGAAAGAAAGCTCATCACAGGGACATTAACATGTCAGTTGTTCTATACATAGATTTTTTTAGAAATTTAAAATAAAAGTTCATTAGGTCTTAGGAAACATGAACTTATCATTCAGGTAGTCCCAGTACTGTCAAGATAGAATCAGTTTCACTTGTTCTGATACTTCTTTTTTAAAAATCACCCTAAAGCTTCACGTATTTCCAAATTCTAAACTTTTGTGAAGAAGGGAAAGCCAAAGAAAAGGACAAAAAAAAGATAGTTCTATATGTTGTGGAGGAGGAAAATGGTTGAAAAAATTTCCAAAGAGAAAAGGATGACCTGGGCAAATTTCTGGTTACCAGGAATTCCAAGGCTGGCATATTTCTAACTTCAGGAGTTCAAAGTTTAGGTAGCTTATACTGATCAAGTGTCCTCACTAAGTTCGGTTATCAGTATTGTGAGTCCAAAGAAGAGGGGCTCACCAGTTGGCCTAAGGAGGGGCAAATGTACCTAAATCAGAAAATGGAGCAGGTCAAAGTTTCCCTGATAACTCGTAGTGGGATTAGGTCCAAAAGAAGCCCTTCCACTTCCAGTATGAGATGTAGAGACTTGGTCCATAAAATTTATTTTTAATTTTTAAAAAAAATGAGAGATAAATGATTGCCATTTTACCAAAAAAAAATAATTTAAGGAAAAGAAATATGCTTTAATTCAATCCAATTAACAATGAAGGCTTAACACTTTACTTCACTTGATCAAAGGTATACATAGTGTAAAAAGACCAAATCCTTATTCCTTGAGGATTTACCACCCAAATTCAGACAAGAGAGAACAAAGAAACAGTGTGGTATAACAGAATGAACATGAACATGTGGATTGGGAGCTGGGAAACCTGAGTTTTAGTAGTGGCTTGTTGAGCTATTAATCTGGGGCAAATCACCTGGTTCCCTCATTTTCCTCAACTGTATAATGGAGGGAGAAAGGAAAATGGGACAAACTGTCTTCAGTTACTTCTAGTCCCATGATTCTAAAAAAATAGGTTTCACAATAGTTTAGAGCAGGGGTGAGGATCCTGCAGCCTCGAGGCCACATGTGAATTTCTAGGTGCTTGGGTTCTCTCTTTTGACTGAGTCAAAGTTTTACAGAACAAATTCTTTCTGTTTTCATTTTTTTTCTTTTTGGAAGGGACAAGGCAAGGTAGTTGGGGTTAAGTGACTTGCCCAAGGTCACCTAGCTAGTACCTGTCAAGTGTCTGAAGCCGAATTTGAACTCAGGTACTCCTGATTCCACGGCCGGTGCTCTATTCGTTGTGTTACCCCGAATCCTGTTAAGGGGATTTGTTCTGTAAAACTTAAATTCGGTCAAAGGGCTGCACTTGAGGACCTAGAGGGTCACGTGTGACCTGAAGATCACAAGTTCCCCACCCTTGTTTTAGAGGAAGCAGAATGAAATAGTGGGAAAATCATTACATTTGGAATCAAAAGATCAAGATTTGAATCTATTTGTTCTACTTCCTAGCAACAAAACAAAACAAGTCCCTTAAACCTCCTGGGACTCAGTTTAAACAAAAGAGTTGTACTGGTGGAATTCTGAAGTCCCTTATTAGCTCTACACTTGTAGTCTTTTTTTCAGAACTTCCATGACTCTGTCTTATTAATATGGGTATTACTACAGCAGTTCACATTACAATCTAAGCACAATTTCCCCCAATAGACTAGAGAATGTCCTCTAAGTTTTCCTAAAGAGATAAAAGAAAACTATCCTTTCTTTCCCTCCAGTCCTAATCCTCCAATACTTGGTAACGTGCCAGCACAAAGCAATCAATTTTCTAATCTCTACTTTGGTACTTTGAGAACCCAGTGGACGAGTCACTTCATCTTTCTGTTTCTTGATCTCTAAAGTAGAAACAAGCATTAACTGCCCTCAGGGCCATTGTGAAGAAAGCCCCTTACATGCTCTAAAGTAATATGTGAACATGAGCTGTCATTGCTTTTATCACCCCTGAGTCTTCCTATTACTAACAGATGATTATTTTGGATCTTTAACAGACGTAACAACTACACCAATGATTTGTTATAGATAAGACATGAAGATATTGCAATGTCAAAAATAGAGGAAGTTTAAACACATAAAAATGGGTAATTTTTAAGCAAATTCCATGATCCATTTTGTACTCATAAATCAGAGGTTATCTGCGCAATAAAGATAAATGGACTGAAATAGAGATCATTTGACGTAAGCTACCCAACAACCTGGGAATTAATTCTCTCCAAACTTCCAGTCAAGTTCCAGTCAACCATCATTCTTACAATCACCTAGGATTTATAAACTCAATATCATCCTTAACTCTTTCCCCACTGAGGCCAATTAATTGACAAATCTTGTTGACTCTGCACCTTAGCAATCCTCACATTCATCTCTTCCTCTTTACCCACGTGGACACCACCCTAGCTCAAGCCCTTATCATCTTTTCCCTGTCCAGTCCATCCCTTGCACAACTTCCACAGTGATATCATGAAAGCATGAGCCTGACAAAGAGTCCTACTGAATCATCAGTGCCTTTAGGTGTAAAAAATGCTAACGCTATTGTTACTCACTTAAAGTCTTTCATTAACTGATTCCAAGGTACCTTTCCTGAATTTGTAAAATTCTACACTTCAGGTAAGCTGGCTTTCTCACTCTTTCTTATGAACAACATTCCATCTCCAGTGCCCATGCCTTTGCATAGGTTGTCCCCAAAGCCCAAGCTGTACCTTCTTCCCTTCCTCTACATCACAGAATCCCTACCTTACATCAAGACTCAGGTCATGTAACCTATTCCACACATGATCTAACCTCTACCCCTCACACTATCTGCTAATACTGTTTTTTCCCTTGTAAATATAACACACAAAGCCCAGTATTTATCTGTATTCAGGTTGTATCTTCACTAGCACCAGACTCTGTACCACCACTATCATTACCATGTAGGATGCAACCTCTTTCAAGGCAGCTTATATTTTTCAACCAAGTAGGAGTTAATAAAGGCTTATTAAAAGGTTTTTGAACAACACTGCGACATGGTCAGACCTATACATTAAGAAGATTATTCTGAAAGCTATACTAACGAATAAATTTTCACTCTGGGTAGCTGGTTGTAATGTTAATTTAAATGGAAAGATCTTTCCATTCATTAATAGGCCCATGTGACCTGTTTAAATCATATGGAAGCCTAAGTCACATGTGGTGGGAGGAGTTTAATGAATGGGTGGAACACAAAGAAGGGAGCAGAACTGATAGGAAATTGGTCAGGGCAGTCAGAACTGAGGGAGAAAGGCAGACAGCTAGATTTGTGATTGTTTGTGAGAAGGTCTGATGATGAGTATAGACTTCTTGGTTACTATGATGGATTTCTTTGTTACCATGATGGATTTGGCTTACTGATCTTAGGATTTGCTATTATAGTGTCTGAATAAATGTTTCTTTCTTCCATATGGAGAGTGTGCTGTATTTCACAATTCAAAATTGTGCCAACATATTCATGACTGCCTTAGGTGCCATGAATATCAAATTGGCACTACTGGTTTCCCAACTCTCCTACATTTCATCAGTCTACCAACTCAATTCAAGCCAACAAACCTTTACCAAGGTCTACTAGCAAAAGGCATTAGTCTAAGACCCTGATGCTAATTTATTAATTAGAAAGGACCCACATATTTAAACAGATTACTATTAATAGAGAAAAGATGTACCTAAATACAAATAATTGTTCTAAATGTTAAAAGAGTAATCACATAGATGAAAGGGGTAAGGAATTATGTGAGCAAAAGAACAAAGGAAAGAAGGGGAAAAAAGAGAAGGAAGGAAAAGAGGAAAATAGGGAAAAAAGGGAAAAAGAGAGAAAGAAAGAAGAGGGAAGGAAGGAGGGAGAAAAAGACAAAGAGGGAAAAATATTTCTGGTAGGGGAAATATAGTGAAAGGCTTCATGAAAACATTTATACCCAAGCTGCGCATTGATAGACAAGAATGTAGATTGGGAAAGAGAGTGCAGAATCAGCACGATTTATTAGCTTGCAGAAGACAAATCAATCCTCCCTTCCTCATCTTCATGTGGGTCTGCACTGCACAGTGTCCAGGAAAACAATGATGTTTCTAAAAGAAGAAATAAAGCTTTAAAAGAAGAAATAATTCAAGGTCTTTTATATTGAAATGAGACTGCAGAGGAAGACAACAGAGGTCTTAGTGGTATAGCAAAGGAGTTTGGAGTGAATGTGGTAGACTACATACAGTAAAGCTGCTATAGATGAGGCCATGCTATTGACTTCAGTCAGGTGGTGTGGGTTGAAACTTACTAACTGTATGACCATGCCTTAACCTCTGAGAGTCTTATTTCCTCACCTATGAAATAGGGATATTATATTTTCAGTGCCTCTCTTACAGGATTGCTATGCAGAAGAGCTTAATAAATCTTAAAGCATCATAGAAATGTGAGCTATTATTCTTAAGTGGGGAGTAAATCATTGCCAGACACAAGTCAGTTTGCTGGATAGTTCAGTGCACAAATTAGCCATTTCATTCTCAAGCTTTTCCTGTTACTTCTTCCGGTTAGTAGATACCATAATAAAACTGTATAAATACTGATAGCTAGAATTTTCTGGAAAGTGGCCAGTGGGTTAGTTGAAAAGGATAGGAAAGGTGCCAAGTAAGGAGAAGAATTAACTTGGAAGTAAAGTTAGAAGTGGTTAAGCAATTCAAGAGAAGGAAGCCAAATTGTTACTTATACAATATGTGAAGCCATGTCAAGTTGAAAAGTCTCCTATTAGAATGGAATTTCAATCCTTTTAAATTGTTCATTATTTCATTAGCTTTTTTATAAAGTTGTTAATATATTTTGTTTTTACTTTACATCCATTTCTGAATATGTCCCTCCATGCCCTTCCCTACCTAGGAAAGTTTCTATAATTGCAAAGTTAATCAGCAAAACCAGTATATCAGCCAAGTGTAATAGTACATACAATACTCCATAACCATATATTCCTACTTCCACAAAGAAGGGAAATGGGTACCTTTTTCTCTTCTGTTCTCAAAGGCAAAACTTGGTCAAGATAATTACACAGGGTCAATTTCACTTTGTTATTCGGTTTATTGCATATTGCTTTCCCAGTTCTACTTTACTCTGAATCAGTTCACGTAAGTCTTCCTTTCTTTACATGAATTCTTCATAGTCATCATTTCTTACCATCAAAAATATTAGTTCACATACCACTATTTATTGAGCCATTCTACAAGCATGCATACCTTTGTTTCCAGTTCTTTGCTACTACTATTCAGTAATGAATACTTGCTTGACTATTCCAAATGGAATGCTAATCTATCACTTCTTATAAGTGGACAAGTTTAAATTGTCCATCAGGAACTTCACAAGAAAGGACAATACTTTTAGAACATCATCAAGTTTACTTTACATGTTCTTTAGCTGTTGTTTTGAGTATAATTAAAAGTTTATATTTCAATCAGTGATCCCTCAGGGTTTTAACTATCATTAAAGGATACAACTTCTTGTTCCTTGTTCTCTGCCTGAAACAACTTCAAATCTACCCTCATAAACAAGATTTTGTCAATGTCATTTCTTCATTTTTGCACCCCCATCCCTAGCAAAGTGGTGTACTCAATATAGGGCATTAGATTTAAATTGAGTATTTAGCCTAGAAATGAAAAAATGTAGAGAAACCATAATTTATATCTTTAAATATGCAAAAGGTTGCCACATGCCAGAAGAATGTGATGAGTCCAACTGGTCTCAAAAGGAGGAACAATGGATGTAGTCTGCAGTGACAGATTTCAATTCTAGAAAAGAATAAACTTCCTAACAAGGCTGTCAGATTTGGGAATAGACTTCCCTGACAAGCAGCAAGTCTGCCATCATTAGAAGTCTTTAAGTAGCAGAATGATGATCATTTGAAAAGAATGTTGCAGGTTGGACTATATTATATGATCTCTGAGGTCCCTCCCAACTAAAAAAATCCCATAACTCTACGAAATAATCTTCATCATAAATAGATAAGTGAAAGTGGGAAATCAAGGACAATACTGAATTTGTAAATCTGGGTGGCTGGAAGGACAATGGTGTCCTCAACAGTAATAAAGAGACTTGGAAGAGAGAAGTAGAGAAAGTAGGAGTAAGGGAGACAGAGGAGTTGTGTTTTGTGCATGGAATATAGGATATCCTGCTTGAACTGTGAGAAGGGAGATTCCACAATTACTCCTGTTAAATTCAGATTAATCATGTAATTTTTAGTCACTTCAAATTTTAGAAATCTTTAATTTTCTGTTTATTTTTTAAGAATAAGTAAATACCATCATAAGCTGGTTGTAGGGGTTGGACTAGGGATAATTAAAATACAAATTGCTCTAAAACACCATGAAAAAAGATACAAAATTGATTGATCATAAGCTGTCAGGAGTCACATTCCTTGCTCACATTCCTCTTGAATGAGGCTGTTATAAAGTGAAAAGTATTTAACTGAATAAATTATACTTTTCAAAAAAACTATTTTTCATTGAAATAATATGATACACCTACCAACTCAGACAAAATGGAAAAGAGAAAGAATAGACTAAATTACAAATATGCTTAAATGTTAATTTGGACCTTTGCTGCCACAAAAATCTCAGAAAGAACATGTCAGAAGCTACAGATTGTCATGTTACTGATTTTATTCTTTGAGAGTGTATTGCTATGATGGAGAACAAGGAAGGAGCAGAAACATGATCATTTTGTACAAACTTCTTTTAAATGAAAAGAATCTGAATTGGCTTCAGGATAAACTATTATTAAATAGTCACATGTGCATGTCCAAGCATATGTATTTGATTGAGTGATTTTTTAGTCATGTGTAACTCTTTATGACCCCATTTGGGATTTTCTTGGCAAAGATACTAGAGTGGATTGCCATTTCCTTCTGCAGTTCATTTTACAGATGAGGAAACTGAGGTAAACAGGATTAAGTAATTTACATAGAGTTGCACAGCTAGTAAGTATCTGAGACCAGACTCAAACTCAGGAAGAAAAGTCTTCCTGACTCCAAGCCCAGCACTCTATCCACTGAGCCACCTAGTTGCCCCAAACATATGCATATGACTTATGTAAGAATAAAATATAGATCAAAGAATAATATAGCCCTTTTGTACAAAGCTATTAATAGCAGTTCTTTTTGCTATGGCTTATAAAGTGAGGGGATGCCCATCAACTGGAGGATGGCTTAACAAATTGCACTATATAAATATTATGGAATACTCTTTCTCTATAAGAAGATGAAGATTGTTTCAGAGAAAAGAATTGCATGAAGTGAGACATAATAGAGTAAAATCAAGAAAACAATTTATGCAATAACATATTAATGACAAGCAACTTTGAAAGATTTGAGAACTCATCAAGGCAATAATGATACTGAATATCAGAGGACCTATGAAAAATCATGCCACCCACCTCCTAAATATACATACACACACAACTGTTAGAATTTATTTTGTTTCACTGTGTATATTTGTTTTAAGGTTTGGGTTTTTTGTTTTTCTTTTCAATGGGAGGAAAGAAAGGAGGGAGAGCTAATAGTTTTTTATTAACTGAACATTTTTAAATGTGATTTTTTTAATAGAGCTATGTGAGGAGAATTTGGTCAAGATAGTTAAAAGCTAGTCATTTTCCAGATGAAGAAACACTTGCCCAAAACAATGTCTATGTGATTTATATAAGGTCACAGAATATGCATTCAAGCACTTTGAAGAAAACAGATAAGTGAGACACATAGACCTGGGCATAATTATTGCCAGAATGAATTTGTTAAAGAAAATGTCATCAAGATCTATATAGACATAACTTATTTACAGCTCTTCATTTTTTTGTTCATTCATTGTATTCTTGCAGTACTCAACTATTTATTGACAAATGAATAAAGCACCACCCCACCTCTGAGAGGAACTGTCTAGTGTAAAAGACAAATTGTATAGAGGAAGTATGGGGGAAACAATTTTGAAACTATAAAATGTTGTATCCATAAAGTTATCATAGCCAGTATGACATAAGATAGGATGTAAAACATAATTAGAGATAAAACTAACTGCTAGGAAAACTTAGAAAATGTAAAATATTGTCATTAAAATGCTTATGAAATATATTCCATATGACAAAATAAAAATAAATGTCCCAAACTTCTTTATAGTACTTTAACACATAATGGTCACCTAAGCATAGTTGTAATCCAATTTATCTTGCTCCCAATGTTATCTGTTACCCTGAATCACACGTATGTTGCTTTAACTTAACTATTTTTTCTTTAGTATGATAGAAGACGATGAGGGATGTTATATCTGGAAATGATTAAGATTCAAACAAAAGACATTACTGTTTTAAGTATATGTACTTTTCACAATCTAATCTAGTAGATAAGAGTAGCAGGGAATCCCAAGAGCCACTATAAGATACCTACAGTCAAGAACCATGTCTTCTCTTCTTAGATATCATTTTATACAGAGCCGTGAATAAAAATTAAATAAGCACTTTCTATCAAAGAAAGCCTGAGGCCAAAAAATAAAAACACACTCACATAAATTTAGATATAACATATATCCCTAATGTCTTACTTCAGTTTCCTACTATGCCATGAGGGTGATCCTGGGTTCCTGAAAGATCATGCTCTCTAGCACGCCCAACCAGGCAATGAAAGATCCATTGCTGATGTGGTGTTTTTGATTTTTTTTTTAAACTGACTTCCCTATCTTGCCCATGCCACAAGTATGGTAACCACCTACAGGCACCTTGGATAGTGAAGAATTCTACAAATCATCCAATTTTTACACAATCTATAAACACTAGTTCCACCACCAGTATTCTAAATATAAGATCTTCTTCCCAGTGACATATAAGTATGAATTCTACTACAGGAAGTAAATCAAAACAACCTTGATATTTTCACTATATATGAGACAAGAAGTAAAAAAAAAAGATGAAATCAAGTAAAAAAAATTGACTCACAGGTTCTTCTTGGAGAGGCAAATAAGGCAATTGGAGAGAGTTTTATGGTGTGTCAAAAGGCTACAATAAATCATTTCCTGGAGCACTTGGTCATATCCTATCGTAGTTTTCAGTGATTACCATTTGCTAAATCACCACAAAAATAATAAGGGTTTATGTTCAAACATCTGTTGCAGAGGATAAGGAGGTAGAAAAATTAAGAGCTGGATAAACCCTTCAAATTAAATTAAAACATGCTTTAATACTTAGTGACATCAATGCCTTTGCTTTGGGAATGCAGTGGAGAGGGAAAGATTTGGAAAACATGATTCATAGGTAAGAAACAAAAGAGGTTGAAAGAATTACAGATGATATAGAAGCCTCACATCTACTTATCATAAATGTTTTTCCCCCAGAAGATCAGGAAGTATAGTGAGCACTAAGTAGCATCAGAAAAAAAAATAATACAAGGAAGCTTGACAGGAAATTATAACAATTCACATTTATGAAGACTTGTGTAAACATATGTATGCATATATATATATATATATATATATATATATATATATATATATACATATATATGTTTCTTCATCTGGAAAATGATTAGCTTTTAACTATCTTGACCAAATTCTCCTCACATAGCTCTATTAAAAAATCACATTTAAAAATGTTCAGTTAATAAAAAACTATTTGCTCTCCCTCCTTTCTTTCCTCCCATTGAAAAGAAAAACAAAAAACCCAAACCTTATAACAAATATACACAGTGAAACAAAATAAATTCTAACAGTTGTGTTTGTATGTATATTTAGGAGGTGGGTGGCATGATTTTTCATAGGTCCTCTGATATTCAGCATCATATATGTATACATATATGCATATATGTATATACATGTATGTGTATATATACATATTTATACACATATGTGTATATATGTGTTCATAAATATGTATATGTACATTTATATATCTTTTTTATATATACATATATATGTATATATAAAGTTTCCTCATTTGATCCTCATAACAGTGCTGTCAGGTAGGTGTTAATACTATCCTCATTTACAGGTAAGGAAATCAAAGCTTAGGCTTAGAGAGCCTAAGTAATTCTTTAAAGTCACACAGTTAATAAATGTCTGAAAGTGGTAGTTGGAGTAAAGTCTCCTTGACCCTAAGTACAAAACTATGTGTAGTACTCACCTTGTATGTACTGAATGGAATTATTTCCTACCAATCTGGGAACCACATAATCATTGATTTAAAACTGCAAGAAACCCTAGAAACCATCGATCTAGTAAATTAAAGCCCACAGAGATTAAGTGACTTGACTAAAGTCACATAGGTACTAAGAGAAATAGAGAATAAGAACTCAGGTCCTCTGATTCCCAATGCAGTACCATTTCTGATGTATCACATTGCCTTGGAGTCATTTCCAAATCAACTCCCTGTGTACATAATTAGACCACTGGCTTGTTAAAGCAAAGATCAAAATTGCTACCACACTGGTAGAATAAAAATGAGAACATATGGTAAGCATTTTAGGAAACTCCAAATTGACCTATTTAAACAAAGTATTTCTATTACTGATAAATGGGTCAAGAATAAAAGAACAGATGAACACAATCACCGCTTCCTAAGCAAGCTTAACTAATACAAATCCATTTCCACAACACAGAAACCCAAAAAGCTGCTCCAGCAAACACATGTTCTCTTTTCTGTTCACAAAGATATGTCAAAATACAACTTTGTAAACTAGCTGACATTTACCTATAACAATAATTCTTGCAAAATACTTTGCAAATATTATCTCATTTGCTCCTGACAAGAGTCCCATGATGGTGGGTGCTATTATCATTTACATTTTACATATGGGGAAACAGGCTGAAAAGTGTTGAGTTGCCCGGAGTCACACACTTAGTAGCTGTCTAATAGTTAAGTGTAAACCCATGTATTCCTAGCTGAAGTTCAACACTCAATCCACTATGGCCTGCCACTTCTTTTTAAGGGAGAGAATGGTGGAGGGCTAGAAAGCACTATTACTTCATAAAACAATAATCCATGGAGGAAAAAGCATTGGAGAAAGCTTGATAAGATTCAACTAAACCAGATCATTCCAAAGAGTAAAATGGAATACACAAACCCAATAACTGAAAAGATTTGGCAACAACTCCATAACAAATCATTTTCTGCATTAGTGACACTGCAGTCATTACATTTAGAACCTAACATCACATTCTGCAATGAAATGCATCAATAAGTAGAAATGTAAGTAAGTATACACTTAAAAAAAGATTGAAAAAATATAGACCAAGGGTACAAAGAAGAAGCCTATGGTAGAGATAACTTAATTCTGAGTATGTACTCAAGATGAAACAAGATGTAAAAAAAAGGATTTCAAAGACCTGAGTAAAAAACTTAACCTTTTATTATCTAAAAAAAGGCACTGAAGAGAATATCGATAACTACTAAATCATATGCCTATTTTTCCATGCTTATAAAATCTTTATTACCATATCCTACACATGTGCTGAAATGTAGACAGATTATATGAGTTCTAGGACCTCTTCTCAGGAATCTGTACCTAAATGTATCTTTACATCTCACAAAATAAAAGCATGCCATAGTTTATGCATCAAAAACCATCTGGGTTAACCCACCCAACAGGCTAAAATGAATGATGTATGCATTTGTTTTCTTAATCTGAAACAAAGGGGGGAAAAACCCACCTTAAAACTAAAATGCCACTCTAATTTTAATTACCGTAATATTAATATATGGCAGCCCTGTTCAGTAAAAATACATCTGCAAAAAGTTCACATTGTTAATTAACATCAGAAAAAAATCTAATCAAGTTTTATTTGAATTTTCCCATATAACTGACGTCAGTAGTAGACTGAAATGAAAGTGTTCTTATTTGGAAAATGAAGTATTCAAGTAATGGAATAAAAACCCAAGATAATCTCCCCTCCCCCATGTGTACACACGCGCGCACACACACACAAACACACACACACGTAAACATACACTTCTAAGTTTATCATTTTCTTTATTTCTCCTTAAGTAAAGCCAAGATATACTTCACTCAAGAATGAGAGAAGCTATTAAAATTGTACTTGGAATGGCACTTGATTTGTTTTTAAAATGTATGGAAAATGGAGATTTATTTTTAAAATATATGGAAAATGGAGAAATTTCTCACATATGCTTCTTAGAAGAAGAGGAGGAAGCAAGAAGGTTCCAGTTAACAGTGCAAAGAAGCGAAACAGGAGACAGAACAAGAAAACAAGGATTAAAAATATAAATTGAGTGGCCATTCAAGATGACTAACAGTTGGGATTTAGAAGTGCGGGGCAAGTCATAAAAAGAATATTGCTAATAACACCAGAATCAGAATAAAGTTAATAAGAATGAACCAATGGGCTTCAAACTAGAAAAATTAGAAACATACAACAGAAACAGACTTGTGATGAATGAGGATTTTTATCACATTCTGAGTGTCTCTTTAATCTGTCATGCCTCTTTTTTTCTTAAAGAACCAGACTGAAAAACCAGCAAAGCCCTACATAATGCTAAAAGGGAAGCTACTAGCATTTTTAAAAGTTCAACTATCTCATTAAAACATACAGAACTATACTACTTGTTACGTTAATGTCAAAAATGTTATTTTAGGCAATTAAATTAAAATTTTATACTTCATTATTGTAATTTTTAATAACTTTGTGGAACACTCAACAGACACCTAAACAATAGTAAGCACTGAACAGCTCTGTGTGCATAGGACCTGGATTCAGATCCTGCCTCTAAAGCCTATTCCTTCATGTCATCTTAACCAAGTCACTTAGTTTTCCAGGGTCTCAAGTTTCCTCAATTTGGAATGTAGGAGTTGGACCAGATTGTTGAGATCACTTTACAGTTCTAGATTCATTCATTCATTAAGCCATGCCTAAATTAATTCATAGGGGTGAGGGAATACCAAAATTGTCCATACTGAACTTTGGTAAGGACAAGGCCAAAGTGATACAGCTATCTAAAGATGAAAATAAATTAGAGAAACAAATCTGAGATGAGAAAATCTGGCTACCTTCAAGTATGGAAGCTTTATAGAAAACCATGAACAAGACAACCATGGTATCATAAGCACAATTTTAATATTTGCAAATTAAAACTTTGTATTTGTCTCATTAAAAATGCATTCTACTACTGGGGCTGTAAGCTCAGGAAGTCATAAACTAGAAAAGATACACATATGCAAAAAATGTTGACAGCAGTTTTATTTGTAACATACAATCAAAAAAACTAGAAACAAAATATATTCCCAATGATTGGGGGAATGACCACTCCAATTATGGCATGTGAATGTATCTGCTACTGCTCCTTAAGGAATGACAAAATATGAAAAATTCAGAGACCTATGGAAAAACTTACATGAAGTGTGAAGTAATTCTGAATGAGGAAAACAGAGACCAAAGTACAAATATATCTGAGGAGGAACACATAAATAAAAGTAACAGGGAGAAGAAAATACTACTTTTTCTCTAAAATATCAGATCTTAATTAGAAATTGGCTGACTTTCTGCAGGTTTCATTTCAAGGACATTTTCAGACTTTTAAATCACCAGATAAGGAAAAGACGGGCTAAAAATGAAAGTTCATTTCACATTTGACTGATCATGTCAAAAACTTATTTTTCCTTCCTTTTTATCTTGTTTAGTTTTGTAGTGTGATGAATAGAGTCTTGGATAGGACTTGGAAGTCACAAAATTTTGAGTTCAAATTCTATTACGGACACTTATTTAGCTATAACAACATAGATAAGTCACAACTTCTCTCAGCCTCAGTTTCCTCTTTTGTAAGAGGAGAAAAATAATAACACCTATTTTACAGTGTTGTTGTGAAGATAAAATAAGATAATATATGGAAATTACTATGTAAATGTCAGTTTTCCTTATGGTTCCTTATACCAGGTTAGATGGGAAATAAAACTTTTGCAGGGGGTAACAATAAAATAACAATAGAGTTTGTACTGGAAGACAAAGATCCACAACCCAACTGAGCAACTCAATCCCATTGTGACCCTGGGAAAGTTATTTCACTTCTGCTTTCTCGTTCAAAAAAAAAAATAGGGAGTTGAACTAGATGACATCTAAGGCCCCTTTAGCTCCATATGATCCAATATGTTATAAGATCTTTTCAAATCAACCCTGTAATCTTAAAGAGAAATAATCTCACCTGAAGCAGGAAAGGGCAAAGTTCAATTGGATGAGTTTCAATCAATAAGTGAATTTTGTCATAGGCTACAAAGCTGCAAATCAAACCTGCCAGGATGGACACAGGGATATAAGTGGGATCTTTCCTAATAAGATATAGGACCAAAAAAGCCAATGTCTCTCTTACCTACAGGATTTTATAAATTAAAAATCAAAACAAACATAAAGTATCTTAGCCTGGGCTTCTATGTAGTATGTGATCTGTCTCCAGCCTATTCTTTTCTCTCCAAAATCTACACATGTCCACATGCTGCCCCCATACTCAGAAGAAACTCCCTTCACATCCCCACGTACTGAAATCCTTCTCTTTATATCTAGGCTCTGTCAGTACCTTCTTCTCCATGAAGCCCTCCATGATCTCAAACTCCTTTTAGTTACAAAGGATCCTTCCTTCATGTTTCATCCTTCTCTGACTTCTACTTACAACCTTTCAGTTTTTATCATTGTACATATTATCATTGTAGATTATGCTAGTATATGCCTTGGGGATGGGAATTATAACATTTTTCTTCTTTGCTAGGCCTTGGAGATACACAGTAGGCCTTTTAAAAGTGTTTATTGAATTGAGACATATGCTAAGCTGAAAATTCTAAAAAAAAAAAAAAAAAGGGGGGGTAGGAAGGCAAAGGTCCTGAAGTTTTACAACCTCCTAGGTAACTCTTCAGGCTAACATAAAGAATGCTGCTTCGTAAGGGAGTTTACAACACTTATTAACTTTGGTATCTGAAACTCCCACTATTTAGTTCAAGAAGTCTTGAGAGGACATAAACACAGCAATACAGGAATCATTAATTTAAAAGTATAATTTCCTTAAATATATTCTTTTCATAAGTTCAAACTATCATGCGATGCATTTCCTTAAGTCATTTATACCAGTATAGGAAGAAATGTTTACTCAGTCACAATCTGAAATATTTAATTCCAGAAGATAGAGGTCTTTCCATTATACAGCATCCCAAGGCAAATTCTTGCTCTTATGACATGTTTGACTTTAATATATATTCAACCACTTGCTCACACATCATTAAATGCTGATTTTTATGTTTTAATGAACCTCTACTCCCACACCATCATACCCTATCAGGCAGAATAAGAAATGGACATGTCCTTAAACACAGAATTCCAGGTAAATAACAAAATAAAAATCACCAGTCCCACCCCTACCCCACAAACAACCTCTACCAGCACAGAATGGAAGCAGCACGCATGTACTCATGGATAGGTATTAAAAGATCAATGTGAAGAGCAGCCTCTCTGCTTAGTTACCTCCCTGTCTCTCAACACAGTGGCAATAATCTTGGAAGCTGTGGCTTCAGAGCAAAGCTATAACCAAAGGAGACAGGCTTCTGGGGGTAATAGCGAGCAAAAATAACTGAAATTCCAAGGAGATCTTTAGAGGACTGCTTCTTGCCAAAGTAATCTTCACCAAAGTCCCCTCAGAATGGTAGAACTCAAGGTATAGCTCCCATTTTCTTTTCTTCTCTCTTGTTTCTGCTCCAGGTTGAAACATCCGACCTGTCATTTCTCAGGAGAGTGCCATCCAGCTTCTCATTAGATATGAGGCTACTGTACACCCCCTAAGCCAAGAGCATCACTCACTTCACCCCACAGAGGCTTTGGGGTATGAAGTTCCTATTAGAATTAAAAATCTATTAAGGTAGAATCACAAACTCCTTGAATGTAATTCAAAACTGAGTTTAATTTAGAGTTGTAAAGTGGGGGAAGTGTCTGAAGGAATATATTTAGATGCAGAGTAAAAGAAGAAAAAGATAAAAGAACAAAAATATCGTACATTAATGTTTCGAAAATTCATATTTTTACAGCAATAATGAAAATCGATACTTTAAAATTTTACTGTGTTTTCATTGCATTCTATTATTTTAGTTATTTAAGACTTTAAAATGGTAATTAAGATAGTTTCATTATTCAACAGCTTTGGCGCAGTTTGGTGTTATCTTAGTTTATTTCTTTGAATTCTGTCGTCTTAATGTCTTGCACTTCTTTTTCTCTAAAAGAAACACACACAAAAAATCTGGGCATCTCACAGTTTTCATTGTGGAATGCAAAGATAAACATTCTAAATAATGAAAAAATATAAGATTTACAAGACACAAAAATGAGGGCACTAGGTCAGCACAGACTTTTATACACACATATCTTATGGATATGGCATAAAGTCATGCTGGGAAAGCTGAATCTAAAACAAAATTTTAAATATCAAAACCTATTTTCCAATAACATTCAAATATAAAATTAGAACTATGTCTAAGACTGATAGACTTTGAAAAAGGAACCCTTGAGATGAGGTAAGAAGGAGAGAAAGACAGAAAGCTAAGTTTTACATGATTTTCTCTGTGGAAACCAGTAGCTGATGTTTCAGATTGCGTCTCCATACATAACTCCATTTGAAACTTTCGCTCAACTTTTCTTTAATAAATTCTACATTAGAAAAACCTCCAAAATGTCACCTGGTACAAAATAATATGTGAATAAGCAAAAGTAAGAGACATTAACAGTTATACTATTAATGTCTGTATGTTTTGTTGTTGTGTCCTTTCAGTGGCTTTGTATCTCCATTTGGGGTTTTCTTAGCAAAATACTGGAGGGGCTTGTCAGTTCCTTTTCCAGCTCATTTTACAGATGAGGAAACTGAAACAAACAGGAGTAAGTGACTTGTCCAGAGTCATACTGTGTCCTGAGACTGGATTTTATTTGAGCTCCATGCTCTATCCACTGTACCATCTAGCTATCCCATAATATTAATACTAGCTCACATTTATGTGGTGCTTTAAAATTTGCAAAGCACTTTACAAATTTGATCCTTGCAACTCTACAGTTCATCATAGGTCAGGTAATAGGTTTCTATATTCTATGACTATGACCTGTCCAAAAGGAACTTTACTTGCAACTCACAAAACCACTGGTAATCTTATATCTATACTACATTCATATTAAAACTACCTGACATTCTAAAAGTCAAGTTCATAATTTGTGGAGAACATTTATCAGTATTAAATTCACTCAGGAGTTCTTGATCTGGAGTTTGTGAACTGTTTTGGTTTTTTTACATTTTGATAACTATTTCATTATAATTAATTTCCTATTTTTTTACATTTTGTTTTTTTTTTCCATTTAAAAACAGTATTCTGAGAAGGAATCTATAGGCTTCACCAAAAGGCCCCCCCTGCACCACAAAACACACACACACACACACACACACACACACACAAAGAGTTTCTTTAAGGAAACAAATAGTAACCAACAAAATAATTCTATTGCAAGTTACATGAAGATTAACTTCAAATAATTTTTTAAAAAGAATTGCATCATATTTTGGGAGAATGATTTATGAAATATGCAGCAGGAGTAGGGAAGGCCTAGTCAATGATCCCAATCCTCATAAGCATGTACAGTATGCTTGATTGATGCAATTTCCCCACGTGATTTTTGAAGCACGGGAAGCCATTTTATTACTAGTTCTCTCTGCTAACCAAATGACAGAGACAGATTTTTGATTGGCTGCTGAACTGGAACCAAGATGCATGAAAAAGACTTAACCACCCAAAGTGAGCCCTTTCCTCTTTGCTGCTTGGCTGGTTTCTTTAAAAATTAGATAGAGATACTGTGAACCTCATGTACCCTCCCCACTTGGGACCAACATGTACTCCCATTAACATACAACTCTGCCCTCTGCCTCTATGTTTATTCTTTGTTGATCTTAGAATGAATATTGGAGACAACCAAGATCTTGTGAATTTTGGAAGATCATAACATCAAGTCACCAGAGATCTAGTAACCAAAGTCTGTGCCAGACTCTGCAGATAATCAATATGATTTAAAAAAAAAAAAGGAAGTGGAGTCCTTAGTAATTTGTTTGACCCTGCATCAATGTATAGGAGCTAAGAAGGAGCTTCAGTGATTCATCCATTGGCAAGGTCAAATTTAGAAGTGAATTTGATAGGGTGAATGATATTTAGAACTGCTTTAAGTTTGAACCCACTCTCCCTAGAGACCAGACTAGTAGAGTAAAAGAATGTGAGCCCAAGTGTTTCTTTTAACTTATATATTTGCTATATATTTGCCATAAGCAGTACTTTGTAAAAGCAAATTTTTATATATATATGTATATATATATATGTATATATATATACATATATATATATACATATATATAATAGTGATGGAATACTATTGTGCTTTAAGAAATGATGAACAGGATAGTTCCAAAAAAACCTGGGAAGACTTATATGAACTCATTCAAAATTAAGTCAGCAGAACCAGGAGAACACTTTTCATTGTAACAATATTGTAAGGAAGATCAACTGTGAAAGATTTAGCTACTCTGAAGACAATGATCCAAGATAACTCCAAAGGACCCAAGATAAAAAAATACTGAAGCACAGTTTTTTTTTTAACTTTATTTTTCATGGAGTTTTTTGTTTGTGTTTTCTTTCACAATATATCTAAAATGGAAATGTTTTGCATGACTTCATATGCATAATGGTTATCAAATTGCTTACTTTCTCAAGGAGGGGGAGTGGGATGGGAGGAAGGGAGAGAATTTGGAACTCAACATTTTTTAAAATAAATGTTAAAATTTTGCAAGTAATTACGAAATATTTAATTAAATAAATAAAAATATATTTAAAAAGGGAAATTGAAATTGGACTAGCAATCACTGAATAGTAGTTTGATCCAAAGGCAGAGAGATATTTCCAATACCTCAGGAGTACCCCTAGAATTCTAAAGGAGATATATTGCCTTCCTCACTCTAAGAACCCAACCTTCCAGTGTGCTTGTGGGTTAGAGACCCTGGTAAAAATACATTCTCTAGGTTCCAATAAGAATTTGGGGAAAATTTTAATTTAAAGATTTCTATAAAAATCAACTTTGATTCTTAAAGTCAGTATTAAATGGTAAAAAAAAAACCTCCATCAATCTGTCCTTATGAGTAAAAATTATGCTTTAGATTACTTTATACATCTTTCAGCATAGCACCTTGCACAAGCAAGCGTTTAATAAAAATCTAAAATGAATTTCCTTTAATACTGAAAAAGTCAAAAGGACAGCATTTTCTCTCAAATCTCTTGTGTAAATAAGGATCGAGTGTTAATTTCATCATGAAGTAGCCAATGGGTGCTATTGTACGTCCCAAAAATTATGAAAAGTAATTTCCTGGCCAATGTTAAGACTTTTCAGAAATAACATCATTGCCTATTCCATCATACCAGTTACAGTTTTACATGAACATAATATGTTTAAGCTACTGTAAATAATAGAAGGAAAAAATGTATGCCTCCATAAGTATAACACACTGTCATAGGAACTAGAAATATATGCAGTAGGCACAAAACTCGTTATGCTTTCAAAGCCTAATTTTTAAAATTCATAAACACTAAGTTTAGTTCAAGAAACTCCTTGTGTGATATTTCACCATAGCATGGAGGTGACTCTGGGCTCTCCAAAACGATGTAAAAGGTTTGGCCAGTTTTACCATGCTGGAAAGGCTTCAAGCATGCTCCTGGTGGTAGCCTAGGTCTGCTTTCCAGGAACAAACCCAGCTAAGTATAGAAAGGCTCATCACCAGCAAGTTAGTCATATAGTTGGATTTCTTTGTCCATAGAAAGAAAAGTGCACAAAAGTTTCTTTACTTCCATGTAGCTACCTTTAACTTTTAGAGTGATAGAAAAGAGGACAAAAGGCCTTATGATTCAAGAAGTTTTCAGAAAGACATTTTTTAAAATTTAGCTACCAATACTCTGAAGTGATATATACCTCTCTGGTGACCAAATAAATGAACACATTATTATAGAAGATGAAACTTAGAAATTCTGACATCTTCAGTGTACAAAACCAGGACATAGAAAAAAGTGACAGCTAAGTGGTAGAATGACTCATAGCTTCCCTTTAAAAAGTCAAATGAAGGACTTGTGCTATTGCTTTTATTGGGCATCTAAAGGCAATGTTACTTCATGGGATATGTGGCAATTTTATATTATAATACTAATAATAAATATTTTCAGAAAGCCTAAAGGAAAAATAATTACCATCATCTGTTGAAGAAAATGACAAGGTATAGAAAATCTATCCAAATTAAACCAACATGATATTCCATATCTTCAAAGCAAAGAGAAGAATAAATACATCAGGATGGAGGGAAAATACTGGAAGATACGGATCAGGAATAAGAAATGAAAGTGACTGAAAATTAATATACCACACCAAAATCTCATGGCTATACATTATAAACAATGCTGTTTTTTTTTAGAAAAGAAACTGAATCCATAGGCATGGAAAGATGATAAGAATGAAATTAATTATAATGGACAGGAAACAATTCATTACTGAAGTCTCCCTTCCTTAATTAGCTGTCTGGGTACAGTCAGACTTTCTAGAGGAAAGATTAAAATCAGTACAAATCTAGAAGACAGAAACTGATGGGAGAAGACTATGAGAAGTATTATATCATAAGAGAGAGAAATAGTGGAGGGAAAGAAGCCGTGTAAGGCAAAACCAATTTTAAAGAAATATTGATGAGAGATTTAACTGAAGGAAAGCCATTTTGAGTGAACTCAAAGTTAAAGCTAAAAAGAGACAGATGAAAAGAAGAATGGTGGGAAAACAGAAAATTTTTTGTAAAGAACTCTTTTCACTCTCAAAGGAAATGAAGCTAAAATATAGTCCTGGATATAGTAAGCAAAGAGCTAGAAATGGCACTAGGGAGAACAAAGCAGGAAAACATTTGACACAAACTGACCAAATAGCCATACAGCAGAACTTTGGGAAAAAGCAACATAATTGTGAGAATATGACACAATTGTGAGATCCCAAATGCATGGGGGAGAGTTGATTATTTTAGTTTTAAAAAAAGAGGTAAGAAAGGAAAAGCTACAAAACTGCCACTATCTAATTCAATGCCTCTTTTTCTCATTTATATAATTTTTTATGGGAATATATGTGTGTGATTATCAATGCACCCCTGATGGGGGCATTATTAGGGAATGGATAGAACTTTGCAATGATATTCCACAACAGAGTACAATTTACATGATTATTAGATATTACTGTAGTTTTTAATTTATTCATTATTGATTAAATTGTTTATCTGTTATTTATTTTATTAATTATTAAAATAATTAATATTTAAAAATACCTCTTTAAAATCTTTCAAAATTATTTTATATTTCTTTAAAGATAAGAGAGAGAATTTTGTTCAACAACCCTCTGAACATTAATGTCAGGCAAGGCATAAAATAGGGAGATATAAGCTTGTCAAAATTGTTCATCGCTCCTGTGGAGGAGACAGAGCACAGTCCAAGTTGAAGAAAAATTCCCTACAGATTATTAGATACTCCAGATGTTCCTGTTTGTAGATGACTGTGCTGTGGTTGCATCAAATCACATAATGCTTCTGAGACACCTGGAAGAGATCCAGAACAGTTGAGAGTTTCATGCAGGAAAAAACAAATAAATAATGCTGGTTTTCTAGACTATGATGTATGGTTAGATGAACAAGTCATAGAACATGGCCACCAGTATCTATACCTTGAACAGAAAATGAAACTGGGCAAATCAAGCCCAGAATGAAATAGTAATAGAATAGCTTATAGACTAATTTCCTTACAGAAACTACAGAGTTCCCTAGATAATCTCAAATGTTTTCCCTCAAAATGAAGATATGTGTTTCAAATACCAATATTATGCTAGTGATATAGTATGGTTATAAGTGCTGGGACAATATACTGTAGAGTTAAAAAGGGGTAGCATTAATTAGAGGCCAATAGAAAGGCATATATTATGTGTTGCTACCACAGTCACCAAGTAAGGAATTGTAAAGAAGAACCATGGAAAAAAATGTTAAAGAAATGTCTGAGTAAAAATGAAAGATGTCAGTCATGAAGCAAGAATAAAGGACAATTTTGGGTATCCCATGTGTCCTACTGTCATCATCAATGTCATGAAGAAGTGTAGAAGGTCCCTTGCACATTTAGTGGATGTCTTAGGGTGAATTTATAGCAATATAATGAACAAAAGACATAGAGATGGGGCAGGCATGAAATGTCACAACCTGCTCTGTTGCAGGAACTTCCACATCAATGATCAATTTTTAATGTAGGCACCTGAAAAAACACACACACTTCAAAATTGTTGAGTATGTAACAAATTACCGAAGGTAAGTTACTTTTTAATTTCTCAAGGATGAACTTGCAAACTTCTAAGTGGTAAGGTTTATTCGAAACTATATTAATACTGTATCATATGCTCACAATTCATTCAGCAATGCATTGTCAATAAGATAACTTAGATGAAATTTTTTGTACTTGTATCTAAAAAGTAATTTTGAAGAGGGAAGATTTTTCTCCCTCAATTGTTTTGCTACTTGACACAAGCTTAATTTGTTGGAAAGGGCTACAATGAAATGATTATCATTCTTTAGAGAGGGATTAAATATTCTGTTTAGTCTTTATCTGATCAGCAAGAAGCTAGACTTTGGAATGCAATTAACATTTATTTTACGTAAAGAACTAAAGTTCAAAAAATCATACATTCCAGAGGCTACCAAGGTGCAATCTAATGAGAGGAAGACATACTTTTGGAGGCAATCTTAAAATATCTGTCCATCAAATTAGCATGGTCTTCTGTCCTTACCCCAGTTGAGGATGCAGACTTAACACCTTATCAACACCAGCATGAATTTCTTCCTATCTTACTTCACTCCAGCAGCATCTCAAAGTCCAAGAAGACAATTGGAAGTAGGCCAAATTCTGTTATAGAATCAGTGCCAGATATGTCAGAAAACATGGGTTCAAGGTTAGTTTTGCTACTTATTATCTCTGAAACCTTGGGCTCATTATTTAACTTCTTTGGGGCTCAGTTTCCTCATCTTAAAATGATAAACTTGAACTAGATTATATTGACAGTCACTGCTAGTTCAAAATCATATAAACTACCACTTATTCTCTCTAGGAGTCTAATTTAACCTATACATGGCCCCTGCTTTCTCTTCATTTAAATAGATGAAAGTGTTTGTGCCGCCCACCTTCATAAACTTGTGAAGATCAAATTAGTTGGGTATAATCCATAAAGGGAAGTTGTCACACTACCATGAAAGTTTGGTTGTCCCTCAATTTCTGTAGTCAAGGAAGAAAAAAATATATCAGAATGAGTACTAGATCTCTACTTAAATCAGATGATATAATTAAATATTTAAAAGGAGTCTACATCTGGCTTTAAGTTGTTTAAAAATATTACATGAGCATAGTAAGACAAAACATTAAAAGTACATTCATGGTTCATTATATTCAATATCAAATAAATATGGTTTTGCCATTATCTCTGCTTTTGATAACTAAAAACGTCTATTAGCTATAAAGCATCATGTAGTGTTTTCTAAATGTTTTATTAGCATTTCTTATATCTCATCTCCCTATGGCTTGAGGCAAGAACCAACCAATTAACAAACATTTATTAAGAACCTACTATGTGCCAGACACTGGACATTGAAACACAAAGAATGAACCAATCTCTACTCACAGTGACAGGAACCATATCTTCCATTTGTTTGTATCTGCAATAGTATTTTGGCACGTGATAGGTACTGATCACATATTTAATTTAAATGTTAATATAGTATAGTATATAGTATAGTTAATATAGTAGAGATAGAAACTCAATGCCTCCAGACTATGTTTCATGAATCAATTTTGAGCAGAACTTTATGTATCTGGACAGAGTCCATAAGAAAAAAAGGAAGAATATGAGGTAGTGCCAGGAGCATAAAATACCTTTAGAAATTTAAAATAAAAGAAGAAAAATAAGCCTTTTTTTGAGCCAGTTCTATAATATAGGATTTTGACAGCATAGGAACATATTGCTGTACTCTAATCAAAATTCTCTCATAGAACCCCTATCAATATATTACTGAACAGCAGGAATACCACACAAATATTTACAGGCAACATGTGCAATATATTTTTTTAAAAATTAAGAAAAAGTATATCTTGCAAAGTCCATACCACAATATCTGCACACTTAAGGTATTTTTTAATCAAATTTTTAAAAGTGTCATGTGTGAATGGATGGGGGTGGGATACAGAAAGGTAAGCAACCATCTAAGTTTTTCCTATGAAAGTCATGAGGAGAAACTATGGTGAGTCAGAATATCAAAATCCTTTTAACAAGCGTACATAAAATTTGTATTCTTTGAAAAGCTTCCAGGACTAATACAAAGAACAATCTCTATCCATCAACTATGACTTTTCTATATTATATTCTTCTGTCTCAGGAACAATAACAACAGAACTCTTTTCCTAAACCTGTTGACTAATTCACAAAAAGTATATTCTTAGTTTTCCAAGGTCAGTGTTATTTAAAATCCTTTTAGTTTTGCTTAAATATAAGCCAGTAGGGTTTTTTTGAAAGCAACTATGCTAAGATATATAATGTGTCTAATACTTTCCATTAGTAACAAGTGTATCAAAAGATTTACGTCCCTTCAAGGATATATAATACAGCCCACTCATACCCTTTCATACAGTGGGTGACTTTCAGTGGGGCTGGACTTGTGGTCAAGAAAATCCAAGTTCAAATCCTAAGAAACCTACTAACTGTGTGACCCTGGGCAAGTCACTTAACCTCTGTTTGCCTCAGTTTTCTCATCTGTAAAATGGAGATAGTAATAGTACCTACTTCACAAGGTTATTGTTTAGATCAAATAGCATAATATTTTAAAGCACTTTGCAAATCCTAAAGCATTATGTAAAAATGCTTGATACTAATACTATTATTGTTTTGTCCATCCATATCCCCCAGTAAATCTGACACAGAGTTCACCTTTTACTATCAGATTCTTTAGATCACTTGACATTGAACAACTCTAAATGAAGTCTTCCTATTATCTTGTTCCCTCACCACACATTTTTCTAATAAGAACTTTTATTCTTTTAAATAATGCTTAGTGGTGATGTGTTTCAACTTGACACACACTATGCTCTGATACACTCCATTGCCCTTCCAATGACCATAAATCTTAATTCTTTCCAGACCATGATTGCCCATAACTTGCAATTACATCATTACTAGGAAAATACCACTGTTAAAAATGTAATTCAGAATGATGCAAGAAAATCATGAAAAATAAGTCAACTGCTTGCTAAAGGGGACCCCAAAAATGCTGAAAAATAACACCTTAAAAATAGACTAACCCAAACAGGAAAAGAGATCCAATAAGGAGAAGAATGCCTTAAAAAGCAGAACTGACTATATGGAAAAGTAAGTAAAAAAAGCTCACTGAAGAAAATAATTCCTTAAAGATTAGAATGGAGCAGATGGAAGCTAATGATTTTAGGAAGAAATTATAAAACAAAAGGAATGAAAAAATAGCAATGTGAAATATCTCACTGGAAAAACAACTGACCGAGAAAACAGATCCAAGAGAGACAATTCAAAAATTATTGGACTAACTTAAAGCCATGATCAAAAAAAAAAAGCTTAGATATCATCTTTCAAGAAATTATCAAGGAAAACTGCTCTAATGACCTAGAATCAGAGAGTAAACTAGATATTGGAAGAATCCACCTATTGACTCCTGAAAGAGAGCCCCAAAAGAAAATGCCTAGGAATATTGTAGCCAAATGCTTGTGTTCTTAGGTCAGGGAGAAAATATTTTAAGCAGCCAGAAAGAAACAATTCTTTGTGGAATTCTTTGTGGAAACACTTTCAGGATAACACAAGCTCTAGCAACTTCTACATTAAGGGATTGCAGGGCTTGAAATATGATAGTGCAGAGGTCAAAGGAGCTAGGATTAAAACCAAGAATCACCTACTCAGAAAAAATGAGTATAATACTTTGGGGGGACAAATAGTCATTCAATTAAATAGAGGACTTTCAAGCATTATTGATGAAAAGACCAGAGCTGAATTGAAAATTTGACTCTCAAACACAAGAATCAAGAGAAGCATGTAAAGGTAAATGGGAAAGAGAAATCATAAGGGACTTGCTGAAGTTGAACTGTTTACATTCTTACATGAAAAGATAATATTTGTAACTCTTGAGACTTTTCTCAATATTAGGGTAGTTGGATAGATTATATACATACAGACAGAAGGCACAGGGTGAGCTGAATATGAAAGGATGATATCTGAAAAAATAAAATGAAGGGGTGAGAGAGGAATATATTGGGAGAGGGAGAAAAGGAGAAATAGAATGGGGGAAATTGTCTCTCACACAAAAAGGTAAGAAAAAGCTTTTTTAATGAAGGGGAAGAAAAGGGAGATGAGAAGATAAGAGCGAACCTTTTCTGTCATTGGATTTGGCTTAAGAAAGGAATAACATGCACCTTCACTTTGGTATGAAAATCTATCTTACACTATAGGAAAGTAGGGGGTAGGGGATAAGTAGGAGGGGGTGATAGAAAGGAGAGCAAATGAGAGGAGGGGCAATTAGAAATAAACATTTGGGGGGCGAAGCCAAGATGGCGGAGTAGAAAGACTCACATTTGCTGGCTCCGAATCCACAGCCCATAGATTCCCTGTAAAAAGAACTCCTGACAAATTCTGGAACAGTGGAAGCCGTGCAGCAACACAGTGAAGGAAATTTCCGTTGCAGAGAGCCCTGAAAAACCAACCGCAAATGTACCCCAGACGGGAGCGGAGTCCTGTCCTGCCGAGTGCTCCCCTCCCCCCTGGCCACGTGGCACTGAGAGGAGCGAGCAGAGCCAAGCAGGAGTCAGGGACCTGAATCTCCGACAGCTGCGAAGGTCCCTCCACCCACAGACGCACAGGTCAGTGAGAGAGACAGGCTGAGAGGGGAGCGGGGGATCGCCGGGACTCGGACCCCCGGCGGCTGCGGCAGAGGCTGAGGCAGCTCGGCCAGAGACTCCCAGAGCCGGCTGGAGCTCCATCCCAGCTCCACTACAAAGGATCTCTGTATAAACCCCCTGAGGGAACTGAGCCTGAGAGGTGGCCCTGCCCCCACCTGAGA
>CM053770.1:145361638-145406228 GCA_028658325.1 Potorous gilbertii
GGGGAATAGAAAGTTATCTGGCCCTACAGGACAAAGGAGAAGATGGGGTAAGGGAAGGGAGGGATGATAGAAGAGAGGGCAGATTGGTGATATGGGTAATTAGGATGTCCAGTGTATTGGGGAGGGGGGAGGGGACATGTGGGGAGAAAATTTTGGAACCCAAAATCTTGTGAAAATGAATGTAAAAAGTTAAATAAATTTATTTAAAGGAAAAAAAAAGAAATAAACACTTGAGGAGGGACAGGGTCAAAAGAGAGAATAAATGGGGCAGGATAGGATGGAGGGAAATATAATTAGTCTTTCACAACATGACTATTATGGAAGTATTTTGCATGACTACACATGTATAACTTACATCATTTCTTAGTGAAGATGGGTAGAGAAGGAGGAAAGGAGAGAAGATGGAACTCAAAGATTTAAAAATCAATGTTAAAAATTGTTTTTACATTCAACTGGGAAATAAGACATATAGGCAATGGGGTATAGAAATCTATCTTGCCCTACAAGAAAATAGAGGGTTTAGGGATAAGAGAAGGAGGAGTGTGATAGAAAGGAGGGGAGACTGGGGAGAGGGGTAATCAGAATGTATACTGTCTTGGGGTGGGTGGAGGGGAGAGATGGGGAGAAAATTTGAAACTCAAAATCTTGTGGAAGTGAATGTTGAAAACAAAATTAATTAAAAAGAAAAATTAAGGCACCAAAAATAAATAAAAATCCAAATGGAATTCAATTCAAGCATTTATTAAGCATCTTCTACATCATAGGGTCTAGTGGTACAAAAACAAAGCTAACCCCTCTACTATCAAGCTTATACACTAAGGGAGAGATGGAGAGACAATATTACAATGGAATATAGCACACAAATAAATTAAAGACAGTAATTTTGAGAGGAAGAACACTAACAACTGGGAAGAAGGGGAAAATTTTTCAGAAAAGCACTCTTGTAAGAGAGGGCACCTTAAATGAACCTTGAATGGGGCTAAAGATCACAAGAAATAGAGGTTAAGAGGTAATGCATTCTCAAATGTACAGACAGCTTGTACAAAGGCACTGAGGCAGGTGAAAAAATATTGTGCATGGGAAAATAGCAATTAAGTTACATTAACTAGAATGCAAAATGAAGGGGAAATAGAAAAGATATGAAAAGAGTCTAGGGCACAATCAAGAAGAATGTTAAATCTCAAAGGAGCTTGCTTTTTATCTTAGAACTAACAGGGAGTTGGGGCATCTAGGTGGCAGAGTGGATGGAGTGCTCAGCCTGGAGTAAAGAAGATTCATCTTCCTGAGTTCAGCTTGGCCTCAGACACTAGCTGTATGATCCTGGGAAAGTCACTTAACCCTGTTTGCCTTAATTTCCTCATCTGTAAAATGAATTAGAGGGAAATGGCAAATCACTCCAGTATCTTTGCCAAGAAAACTCCAAATGGGGTCATGAAGAGTCAGACATGACTGAATCACTACAACAAATTGGGAGTTACTAAAGTAACTCCCAACTAAAGTAAAGTGAACGAGAGAAAAACATGGGTAGACTTGTGCTTTAGGAATGGCAATTTTGCAACTTTATGAGTATGGATTAGAGAACAAAGAAGCTGAGATGATATTGTAATAGTGCAGGAAGAAAGGACTTAACTAGGATGGTCATTGTGTTTCTAGAAAGGACACAGAGGTGATATTCAGAAATAGAATTGATAAGACCTGAAAACTGACTGGCTTTGGGGTGGGAAGGAGAGAAAAGGGTGAAAGATGTTTCTAGGACTGTTAATTTGGATGACTGAAGAGATGATGTAACTGCAACAGAAGCAAGGAAGTTTGGTGTAAATGGTAGTTTAGTGAGGAAAGAAAATGACTTCTCTTATAGATACACTGTGTTTGAGATGTCTATGGGACATATCTTTGGTATGAAATAGATCTGTAGATTTGAGAGTCATCGTCATATAAACGATACTTTAACCCAGAGGAGATACTGAAATTCCCCAAAGTGAGCATATATACAAAGAAGAGGTCCTAGAAACTTGGAAGGCTCCAAAGACAATGGCAAGCAGAAGAAAATTTTATGAAGGATGAAACTTTTTGTTAATGAAGTAAAGCTCAAAGAGGTAGACAACAGTGCTACATGCTGCAGAGAAGTCAAGATTGATGAAAGTGAAGAAAAGCCCTTTGGATTTTGCAATTAAAAGATCATTGACAATCTTGAAGAGAACCTTTCTTTTGTGAAATGATAGGATTTTAAGTCCAATTTCAAGGGACTGAGAATTTGAGTGAAGAAATAGAGGCAACAAGTAGAGAAACACTGAAGGAATAGCAGAATCAGCTGAAGGTTAGTGGGTGGGAAAAATTTGAGCATGTAATAAGCAAGAGAGGATCCAGTAGATAAAAGGAGTGAAGATGGGAAAAAAATGAATGAAGTTTTATTAAGAAGGGAACCTTCTCTCTCAAAGACTGAAGAAGGCAGGGAAAAAAATAAATTGATGTTTAATTGGAAATTCATGAAAGATAACCAGTTTTCTCAAGAAAATAGCAGGTGAGGTCCTCTGTTGAAAGAGAACTAGAAAAGGAAGAATATGTGGTGTAGGTGACTTGAAGAGAAAAGGAAAATTGTAGCTCAGGTGTTATGGAGAATGTAATAGAAACCGTTAATCAGGGACTTTGCTGCAGGGAGAAACTTTGAGACATTAAAAGCCCCACACAATTTCCCAAAGGTGAAAGTTCAGCAAGCTTTTTAAAAAAAAATAATTTATTGTTAGTTTTCGACATTGACTCCCACAAAATTTTGAGTTCCAAATTTTCTCCCCCCCCTCTCTTGTTCTCACCCCAAGACAACATGCATTCCGATGACCTTCTCCTATCCCCAATCTACCCTCCCTTCTATCAACCTCTCCTTATCTTATCCCTTTTCCCTTCTATTTTTCTGTGGGGCAAGATCGATTTCTGTACCCCAGTGCCTGTATATCTTATTTCCCAGTAGCAGGCAAAAACAATTTCCAACACTGCTTTTTAAAACTTAGAATTCTAAATTCTCTCCCTTCCTTCCTCCCTACCTACCCTCACTGAGAAGACAAGCAATTTGATAAAGTTACACATGTGCTGTCATGCAAAATACCTCTATAATAGTCATATTGTAATAGACTAACTATATTTCCCTCCATCCTCTCCCAACCCCCATCTGTTCTATTCTTTCCTTTGACCCTGTCCCTACTCAAAAGTGTTTGCTTCTGATTACCCCCTCCCCATTCTGCCCTCCCTTCCATCATTACCCCTTTATCCCCTTTCCCCCTACTTTCCTATAGGGTAAGACAGATTTCCATACCCAATTGAGGGTGTATTTTATTCCCTCCTTGAGCTAAATCTGAGGAGAGTAAGGTTTACTCATTCCCTCTCACCTCCCCCCTTTCCCTCCACTGTGAAAGATTTTTCTTTCCTCTTTTATGTGAGATAATTTACCCCCTTCTTCCTCTCCCTTTCTCCTTCCAGCACATTCCTCTCTCACCCTTTAATTTTGTTTTTTCAGACAGTGTCCCTTCATATTAAACTCACCTTGTGCCCTCATGATGTATTTGTGTATATGTTTGTGACATTTTAACTCTTTGTTAAGGTAGAGATATGCTTACAATATCGAGTGTGGTACTGTCACAAGATTCAAGGGTTTTTGCAGCTGTTTTCAGAGATACTTCTAAGAACCTGTAATTTTCAGTTCTTCCAAGGTGGTATAAGGAGAATTGTTAACTCCTCTATTGACCTGTGCTCTGGTCTGTGAGTGACAGCAAGCACTCTTTTCAGCTTAGGAACTGTAAGGAGGATCCTTTCTCCACTTTACCACAAGTTCCACCATGCCAGGGTTCCTCTTTGCCTGAGAACCACCACCCAGGACTGCAACCCAGATCCAAGCATGGGCAAGGCAAGAGAATTCTGCCTCAGCATCAGCAAAGAAATCCCAGAAATACTCCCTCTGATCCCCCCCTTCACTGCCTGTGAGCCAAGAGTTCTAGAAGCAGCTGCAGCCGCCATTGCCCAGGGCTGGGACCTCTCTCATCCAGGACTGACAGACCTTTCCTACTGACATTCTAAGTTGCCTTTGGCATTTGTGTGTTGAGAAGTCTCGAAACTACCACAACTGCCGGGGATTTAGTCTTGAGGCCTGCTCCAGGTTTGCTGGGGGCCCAGGTCTGTGCAGGCCTGGAGTTGCCCCTTCTCAGACTGGTGCTACAGACCCTTCCTGTTGACCTTTCAGGTTGGCCTGGGTTGGAAATCTGTTTCACTCTGTCATTTTTGTGGGGTTTGGAATTTGTTTCTAGAATTTCCAGTCATTTTTTGTAGGTATTTGGAGGGTTTGGGGAGAGAGCTCAAATGAGACCTTACTTTTACTCCACAATCTTGGCTACATCTCAGCACACTCTTTTATATTCAAATATGGACCCATTGGTAGTATTGTTTAATATTTTTAAGGAATAATTTATTGCTTGTCCATATAACAGCATACTATAGCCTAAACAACTGACATAGATTATTTGGCAACTCAGACAATTATTACATAATTTGTTGGGGTCCATATTTTCTCTTCTCTAAAAGAAACAATGAAGTAAATATCCTATATTCCAATTGGCACAGTTTAGTTCAAAAGAAAAACATCGGATATTATTTAAACTCATTATTCTAAATGCAAAACAGTGTGAAACTAAGAAATGAGGAAAACGTTAACATCAACTTACATGGTAAAAATACGAGAATATGGAAACTGAAACAAATGGTGAAGAAATGAAGTTATCAATCTCTATGGAACAATAGTTCTGATAAACCAGAAGAATGAGGAGCTCACATCATAACTGCTACCCCCACCACTTCCAAATATCAAAAATGTGCAAAATACAGTAATCACACTTGGCAGAGCAGGGAGAGAGAAAAACCTTCTACACAAATTAAAACTTTCTTTAATAACAATGGCCTTGGGATGCAAAAAGGTTTGTGCTTCTGTACAACTGAAAATCATCAGAAGAAACCAAACAATAAGAGATCAGAGGAGGGATAGTACCTTATATGAAAATTACCTGGAACGAAAAGGAAATGAGAAAAGGTAAGAAAGCCAAGAGGCACACATTGAATAAAAATCTAGCCCCAAGGAGACATAAACGCATCACAATAAACAAACTTTACTGGGTTGCATAAAATGATCAAAAAAATAAGACTGGCAACTGTGATTTCAGATATGGAAACAATAAAAAGCAAATGTCAAAATCAACATGGGCAATGAAAACCTATCAGACATATGTATCTGCCCACCATGTAAACTCAAAGGAAAATTTAAATAAATTATCTCAAAGCATATTAATGATAATTGTTGCTATTATAATCAGCCGATAGAGAAAAATTTAAAAGAGGAAATAATGAACTAACTAGACTTCTAGAAGGGTTGGATTTGAAAGCTAGTATCTTGTAAGTTAGAAAATTAAAGACTGCAGCATCTTGAGATATATATTAAAATAAAAATAACAGATCACGAATGACCTACAGCATAAAGAACATTTTAAAAAGCAAATATGCTAAATTATGCACTTTAAATGTCACAGAACTAAAAATAACAATATAGAGAACATAAAAAGATATGGAACCACATGAAAAATAAGGACTTCATGAACACAGAATAGGTCAAAAAAAAATCACAGAAGCAGGCTATATGTTCAAGAAAATGACAACACAAAGACAATATGCTAAAATCTGAGGTGTGTAGCAAAGGAAAAAACATAAAATTTGAAAAGGATCAGTAATCTGAGTAGAAAATTATGTTTTTAAAAAACTTAGAATATACTCACAATTCCTTTTAGTAGGTCTAAACACTTGCACTAGATTGAATCCTGACCCAGAAATTTAATTTTTTCAAAGTCACAATAAAATCAGTTTTCTAACCCAGGTTGTCACAGGGAGATAAAATGGACCCTGGGGAAGGGCAGGAGGCAGATAAAGGTGATTACAGAGAAAGCAGCAACAGGACCAACCTAGACATTCCCACCAAAATGCAAAAAGCCTGGTCATAGTATACATTCATAAGTCAGAAAGAAGGCCAAAAGAAGGAGTAAATAAGTAAGGACATTCAGTCTTCTCCTACTCAGTCATCAGACCCCCACACTGTCTGTGAGATGGAAATTTCTAAAGCTAAGGATGTCTGTCAAACCAGTTGCCCCCAGGGCTTAACTCCACTAAGTTCACATGGAGATGTTTGCACTTCACTCCCATCAAACCTCAACCATTGGAGGTTGGGCCTTTCCTCAGGACTTCTCAGATTGTCTTAGGACAACTGTTTTAGCCTGATTTTTGCTTTTTTCTGCTCTTCTACGTTCTCTCTGAAGCAATGTTCTCCTTCCTCCCTCCCCCATTTTGTACAGCAATTTTGGAGAGACGAAAGTTTTCTGACCTACTCTGTATCTTCCTAGAATTCTCCCCCAGAAACAGAAAATATCAATATAAACATAAAGAAAAAATTTAATGCTATGATCATGGCAGGGACACTCCAGACAGTAACCCAAAAGAAGAGACTGGATACAAAATAGTGACAAGGCCTCAAAGAAAAACATAGTTTGGGCACTCATTCTACTCAAATTTCTGGAAGAGATGAAGAAAGGATTTGAGTCCTCTGGCATTGTAGCTGGTCCTGCTGCCTACCTCCTGACTGAGAGGTGAAAGATCCAGGCTAGAAATTGAGAGATTTTTTTTTTAATGGCTAATAAGAGAATTCATTATGCTTGACTATATGTGTTTGTAACAGTGGTTTCATTTTTCTTTATTTCTTCATTGAGATGTAAGGAGGTACAAGGGAGAAAAGAAAACATTTTGCTGGTGAAAAAAAATTTAATTTAAAAAATAAATAAATAAAAATAAAAGTTAGACCTAAAACAAGAAATTTTTACTGTAAGACAAATAATAAGAAATAAGAACAATATTAAGAAAGAAAAGCTAGTTTTTAAAAAAAAAATAAAAGACTAACAAAGAAATTAAGGAAACCATTAACCAATCTGAACCCCAAACATGAGAAAATCAAAACTGCCAAAAATTTAAATAAATAGATTTTCAGATGGATCAGAAAATCATCAGAATCTTCTATGGATAACTATGTTAGCAAAAGTGAAAATTTAAAGGAAAAAATCACCTAACAAAAAATAATCAAGGCAATAGGTTTAGTAAAGTAGCAGGATATAAATATTTCCACAGAGAGGGTCAGGATTTTGACACAACATTTCTTTTAAAATTTTAATATGTAATTTAATTTTAATATGTAATGTATTTATTTTTCAATTTTCAACATTCACTTCCACAAAAATTTGAATTAAAATTTTATCCCCATCTTCCCCCACCCACCCCTTCCTCCGGTGTGTCCTCCCTGCTATCAAACCCCCTTCTTTCATCCTCCTCCCCTTTATTTTCTTACACAGCAAAATAGATTTCTATACCTCATTGTCTATACATCTTATTTCCCAGTTGCATGCAAAAGCAATTTTTGAAATTCATTTTTAAAGCTTTGAGTTCCATATTCTCTCCCTTCTTCCACATTGAGAAAACAAGCAATTCCATATAGATCATACATGTATATCCATGCAAAACACTTCCATAACAGTTGTATTGCAAAAGACTAACCACATTTCCCTCTGTCCTGCCCTCCATTTATTCCATTCCCTCCCTTGACCACAATAGTGTTGCTTCTGATTATTCCTTTCCCCAATTTGCTTCCCCTTCTATTATCTTTCCTTTCCTATCTCCTTCTCCCCTGACTTCCTGCAAGGGAAAATAGATTTCCATCCCTGACTGGGGGTGTTTTATTCTCTTCTTAAGCCAAATCCCATGAGAGTAAGACTCATTTATTCCCTTTCATCTCTCCCCTCTTACCCTTCATTGTAAAGGCTCTTTCTTGCCTCTTTTATGTAAGATGATGTGCTATACCTCTTCCATTTTTTTTTCTCCTAGTATATTCCACTGAACATTAAATTTTATTTTTTAGGTATTCTCCTTTCATATTCAGTTCTCTCTGTGCCCTCTGTTTATGTAGTATAAACACATATACATACTTACACATATATAATATATACATACCAACCTACATATATATATATATATATATATATATATATATATATACACACACATATACATACACACACACACATACATTCCCTCTAACTACCCTAATACTGAAAAAGGTCTCATAAATTACAAATATCATCTTTCCATTTAGGAGCGTTAACAATTCAATGTTAATGAGTGCCTTATGGCATCTTTCCTGTTTACCTTTCCATGTTTCTCTTGATTCTTATATTTGAAAGTCAAATTTTCTATTCAGCTCTGATCTTTTCAACAGAAACACTTGGAAGTCCTCTATTTCATTGAAATTCCATTTTTTCCCCTGAAGTATTAGACTCACTTTTGCTGGGTAGGTGATTCTTGGTTTTAATCTTACCTCCTTGGGCCTCTGGAATATCATATTCCAAGTCCTTTGATCCTTTAGTGTAGAACCTGCAGAATCTTGTGTTATCTTGATTGTATTTCCACAATACTTGAATTGTTTCTTTCTGGTTGCATTTAATATTTTCTCCCTAGGAATTCTGAAATTTGGCCACAATATTTCTAGGAGTTATCCTTTTGGGGTCTCTTTCAGGAGGTGGTCAGTAGATTTTTTCCATTTCTATTTTACCCTCTGGTTCTAGAATATCAGAACAATTTTCCTTGATGATTTCTTGAAAGATGATGTTTTTTTAAATCATGCTTTAAAGGTAGACCAATACTTTTAAACTATCTTTCCTCAATCTATTTTCCAGGTCAGTTGTTTTTCCAGTGAGATATTTCATATTGTCTTCTACTTTTTTCATTATTTTAGTTTTGTTTTATAATTTCTTGATTTCTCATAAAGTCATTAGTTTCAATCTGCTCCATTCTCATTTTTAAAGAACTATATTCTTCAGTGATCTTTTTGACCTTCTTTTTCATTTGGCCAATTCTGCTTTTTTAAGTCATTCTTCTCTTCCTTGACTTCTTGGGCCTCTTTTGCCATTTGGGTTAGTCTATTTTTAAAAGTCTTATTTTCTTCAACATATTTTTGGGTTTCTCTTAGCAAGCTGTTGACTCATTTTTCATGATTTTCTTGCATCATTCTCATTTCTCTTCCCAATTTTTCCTCCACCTCTCTTACTTGATTTTCAAAATTCTTTTTGAGCTCTTCCATGGCCTGAGACCACCCCATTTTTTTGGAGGCTTTAAATGTAAGAGCCTTGACCTTGCTGTCTTCCTCCAGTTGTATGCTTTGTTTTCCTCTGGGTGTATGCTTTGATCTTCCTTATTAGAAAGGATGAAACAAAATACCTTTTCACCAAGAAAGCAACCTTCTCTAGTTTTATTTTTTTCTATTTTTTTGGCTTTTACCTAGCTAATTACTTAACTTTTGAGCCCTTTGTCAAGTGGAGGCTTATACTAACCCAGGCTTTAGAGATTTTGTGCAGCTGTTCGCCAAGATACTTCTAAGCATCTGTAAGTTCTCAGTTCCTCCCAAGTGGCATAGTCAAGGGAGAGGTGTTTACTCTTCTCCTGGCCTGTGCTTTATTTTCTGCCCTGGAACTGGAAGTAGGATTCCCTCTGCACAACCTCCACCAGCTCTGCCATGTCAGCATTCCTCTTTACCCCAGGACCACCATTCAGGACTTAACCCTAGATCAGCTGCTCAATTCCCCCACCATCTAAAGGCCAATAGCTACAGAAGCAGTTGCTGCTGTTGCAGTGGCTGCCACCACCCTGGGACTGGCTCAGACCACCTTCCCCTCTCACCCAGGTAAGAGAGCTTTCTCACTGTCCTTTGAAGCTGTCTGTCATGTTTGTGGGCTGAGAAATCTGGAAACAGCAGCAGCTGCCTGTGATTCAGAACACTGAATCCTGTTACACTTTGGTCTGTGCATGGGCTATCCTCTTCTCTGAGCCTGGTGCAGTAGACCCTTCCTGTCAGCTTTCCAAGTTGTCTTGGGATGGAGATCTGTTTTACTCTGTCATTTTTTTTTTATTTTTGCTACTCTAGAATTTGTTTAGAGTCATTTTTTACATATATTTTTAGGATTTTGGATGGAGAACTCAAGCAGGTCCATGCTTCTACTCCACCATCTTAGCTCTGCACCACACCATATTTTCTTTTTAAAAATAAGAAATGTTAGAAAAATTCATTTTAAAATAACCATCAAACTACATAAAATAGTTGAGCCATTAACTTATCAAGATATACTTAGAACTTAAATAAATGCAACTATAAAACACTTTACCAAAATGAAGACTCAAAGAATTGGAAAATCAAATACTTTTTAATTGTGGCCAGTTCCAATATAATGATGATAGTAACTTAAATTTACATATCTAGTGCTATACAAGGCAAACTACCAAAAGATTAATTTATAGACCTAAAGAACAAAATTCATTTGGAGAAACAAATAATCTAGAATTTCACTGAAACTAATGAAAAAAGTAGGAGTGAAGAGCGAGCTAATATTACCAGATCTTGAAATATATCCTAAAGTAATATTTATCCAAAAGCATTTGGCAGTGGTTTAAAAAAAATGGAAAAGCTGAGAATGTTAGATATCCAAGATTCAGAAACAAACACATATAGAAGTCCAATGTCTGCAAATCTTGAGAAAGTAAAATTATTCCCTATTCACCAGTACCTACATGGAAAACTGGAAAGCAGCTTAGTGAAATTATCTAAGTACAGAATCCTATACCATAATGAACAATAACCTACAAAGAAATAAGTGATTCCTGTGTAATAAAGTTACACTGAAAGTGTACACAACTGACCTCCTTGTCCCCAGTCAATGACATGTCTGTGACTAAGAGGTAAGGGGGCTTGCCACTTTGGGAATGAAAAGCTTCTGGTTTCTTCTAGTCATATAAAAATGATAGCCACTCTGGGAAGACATGAAGCTTTGGTGTGGCATTGAAAACCTTATATGGTCCTTTGTTCCTCTCCCTCACCCTATGAGAGGGGCATTGGAAGATGAGGAAGAGGAGGAATTGCTACATCTATTAAAAAGGAAATAGCTTCAAAGTCTCTAGTCTATTCACTCTCCCATATAAAAAGATGCCTTCTCTGCCACTAGATTTCCTATGAGGAGGGGTGAGGATGGGAAACACACTTTTCCACCCAGTTCCTGCTCTACCAAATCTTCTTCTCATTGAACAAGAGGTTATTTGGATAGTGGAGAGTTTAGACCTATTTGGTAGGACCACAAATTATTAAATGTTCAGATGAAGCTTAATAATTAGGCTCTTTATATACCACTAAGAGGTCAATGATAAATAGAATAGATTCATATATACCCAAAATAATAATAGCAGCATTTTGTGTGGTAGTAAAAACCAAAAACAAAAGTACATGCCCATCAGCAAAGTAGATGCCCATTAATGAGGGATGGCTTAAAAAATTGTGGTACATGAATGTCCTAGAATATTACTGTTCTATAAGAAACATTGAACATGGTGAATTACAGAGAAGCATAAAAAGATTATATGAATTAATGCAAAATAAAGAAGAGACAGTTAGATAATATGTACACCGACAACAATATAAATGGAAAGAACGAAACACAAAAATATGGAAAATTAACGTGGCAAAATAATAATCAATCACCTTGATCTCCACTCCTTTGCAGGTGTTGGGAGAGGGGGGAAAAGGAGGTTACCTAAAGAGTGAAACTTTGCATATGTTATATTTCTTCAATAGATTGATTGATTTTATTCAATTGTTTTCTATTCCTATTTTTTAAAGGAAAATTCCTTGTACTAAGGGGATGACTCTCAGGGAAGGGAAAAGAGAAAGGACACAGGCAAATATCTACTTGATGTAAAAACAAAACCTATCAATAAAAATCTATTTTGAAAAAAATCAACTTCCTGAGAGAATGCAACCTATTTATGTTACTGGATCCTGTGTTAAGTCACTCTGTCAGTGTGCACTGTGAAGCTTTGTGTCTTCTGATATTTCTTTTCTGTGTAGGAAATAAATACTTGTCCCATACATGATACATATTGTATGTGGAGTATCTTACCAATTTATACTTTCAGAGAGTATAGATAGAAGTCACAGTCTAAGTTGTATGTATATCTTCCCTGGTGCATCAGGCACAATCATCCAGACCCCTGGAACTAGTAAGTATTTTTAATATTAGACAAGTTGAAGGGAGCAAGATGAAGACAAAAGTAAGTACTTTAAATAATTCTGGTCATAGGAAATGAACTTTTAACCAAATCCAGGATAGAGTAGCTCATGGATGATAAAATAGGAAATTTAATTTATATTAAAATAATTTTGCTGTAAAAAATATTTACAGTTAGGCTAAGAAAAGAAATTCTCAAATGAGAATAAAATCCTTATCTTAGGTCTCGCTGATATATGTCTGCTATTCAAGACTAGAGAGAAATGAAAAAATTGAAAGACTAAAGAGCATTCCTCCATATATAAATGGTTAAAGAATGTGCACAGTTTTTAAGAGAAGAAATGCAAACTATCAATAACCACATGAAAAAGTGTTCCAAATCACTAATGTAGAAATTAAAGCAACTCTGAAATTTCACCTCACATTCAAACTGGCAATGCTGATAAAAGACAGAAGTAGGCAATGTTGGGGAAGGGTGGGAAGACAGTCACACTAATCTACTGTTGATGGAACTGGGAACCAGTCCAACTATTCTGGACAACCATTTGGAACTATGTGAGAAAAGTCACTAAACTGTTCCTACCCTTTTACCCTGCAATTCCACTACTGGGCACACAGCCCAAAGACATCAAAAAGCAGAAAGAAACATCCCATGTATACCAAAATATTCATAGCAGCTCTTTTGTGGCAGTAAACCATGGAAACAAAGAGGGTACCTATCAATTGGAGGATCTCTGAATAAATTTTGGTACATGAGTGTAATGGAATATTACTGCATGATAAGCAGTGGCAAATATGAGGAATATGGAAGAATATGGGAAAGAATAAAAATAATAATATGCTACCATCTAAATGTAAAAAACATAAAAGTCAGGTGACTTTTAGTCACGTTGGTTGTAATGCTCAATCTTGATAATGGAGAATGAATCACGATTCTTGACACTTTCTTGCTAGAAAAAGGGGAGACCATGCACGCGGAAAATTGGATATTCTCAGGATATGTTTGATGTATCTGTTGGTTTTACTGAACTACCTCTTCATTTTTGTTGTTCGAAGGCAGGGATGAAAGGGATGGCATTTGCAGGAGATTGAGGTGTAATTTAAAAAGCAACTATAAAAACTTGGAAAATGATTATTTTTAAAGTTAGCCTGGAAATTAAAGTGCATCCCGAGGAGAAATAGACTGTTTCATGAATTTGGTGAATATTTCAATTTTTAGAGCATCACTACACACATTAGAGAAAAAAATATTCTTATTCTATAAAAAGTTTCAATTACAGTGCTGACTTTTTCACTTTTTCCTTGCAAATAGTAGAGTAAAAAGAAAAGAACTATGAAGAAAAAAGCCTCATATGAAACCTCAAAAACAATTGTATTATTGATCAGAAAGCAGAAAAGAGTTGTGAAAATCTCTCTCTCTCTCTCTCTCTCTCTCTCTCTTTCATACACACACACACAAACACACACACACACACACATTTTCCAGATAGTACAATTGGAAGACAGCAAATATTTGAGTGCAACAAATGAGACACAGGTCATTTCTATTTTTTAATCAGTCTTAAGGGGACACGAAGTTCCCTTCACTACTATTTTAAAATTATTTTCCTTCAAATTCTGTTATTACTTATTTTTATCGAATAACTTTTGGGTAACTTACAGAAAATAAAATGCCATACTGTTTCCATTTTGGTTTCTCTATTATGATGCTCCCCATTTTATCAAAATCTAAGAATCCAACAAACAAGTAATTATTACTTAATAAAAAAACATTGAATAAATTTCAAGTAGATACCATATATGTTTTCAATGACAACTAAGAAGGAGTTGCATAATATAATGTAAAGAACTCTGAACTAGGCATCATAGGATCTGAGTTCAAATCCCAGACCTGCCATACCTGGACAAGTCACCCTTTCCGGGCCTCAGCTTCCTGATCTGTAAAATGAGGAGATTCAAAGAAATAATTTCCATTCCTACTATGGTATATGTTGAAATGCCATAAGATCAAATTACGTAGAACTAGAAGGAATCTTAGACCAAATTTCTCAGAAAGGTCCAACAAAGGTATTGCTCTACATTTCCTTTATCAATAACATGATAATCATAGATCACATTATAGATTTAAAGTTGGTAAAGAATTTTTGAACATTACCTCACTTAATCTTTGATAAGTGCTATTAATATCCCCATTTTATAGATAAGGAAACTGAGACTTAAAAGTTAAGAGACTTTTTCAGGGACAAAAAATTTTCTGAGTGTTTGAGATAAGATTTAAAGATCTTCATGAATCTAAGTTTAGGGCTTTACCTTTAGAATCAGAAAAAATGTCTAATTTTACTAAGTGTGTTTAATCAACTTGATTCTTTCCACAGACTTTAATAGCCAATATTGACAAATTCACACAAATGTCACTCATTATAAATGTAAGGAATATTTTTTCATGCTAATATTGCTCCCTCTTGCTTCCTTAGCTTTTCAAAGCCCCCTAGGCTTTTCAAAATGTATTTCATACACAGAGTCACTGTTCTGGCCTGTTTATTTAATTAAACATGACAGCCCAGCATACACAGAATTTCTTTCAGTTCCATAGCTTTTCACTTTTTTACACTTTAGTTTCAGTACAGAAAGAACAAAGTTCTTGTTTTGACTTCTTCCATACTCCTTAAGTTTATACAGATTCACTGACTTGTCAGTAAAAACTTTTATTAATCACATTTTAAACATCTAAGTTCAAAAAGTGAAATTATAAAATATGTGATCAAAAAAAGAGAAGGAAAGGGAAAAACAGTTTTCTTCTCTACCCCTACTAGGAAAAAAAATTGGATTTCTGCCTTTTTGTTTTCAAGAGTTGGCATTAATGATATTGACATTCATATTTCATTTTGTCACCAAGGTGAAATAAGCTCATCAGTACTACCGTCAGTAACACTACAAACAGCCTAGTACTACTAAAATATTTCCTAAGTTATGATTGAAATAAAATCATGCATATGAATATAAACAGGAAATGTTACCATTTACTTTCTTTTATTTGAGAAATGAAAGGACTAGAGCTTAGGTAAATTTCAAAAACATGTACTGCAACAGGATCTCATTTTTTTCAGCCAATCACATATCCCTCCTCTTCCCACTGGAAAATTTTCCAGCTATTTCTGCTTCTACAATGTACATCCATGCTCAAATGTTTCCAAGTTTTGATAAAATTTTCATTTACCTCAGTTACCCTCATCTTTTTTTAAGGGTTTTTACAATAAAAAGGTACAACTAAATATGTAAAACAATTTGAACTTTTAAAGGTTTTTTTTTTTACCTAAATGTCCACCATTACATATTTCTAATCCAAGTTCAATGACAAATTCAGTCTCTTTTGCCTACAAATGCCACAAATGTATGAAAACAAAATGTACATATACAAAATGGAAAGGAGCACATACCTCTAACTTTATGCATATATATTTCTGTCAAAAATTACAATTTCTGAAATAGTAATAGAATTGGTATGGATTTTTTTTAAATGAAATATTAAGTGTTCACTGTAATCAGTGCTCTACTGGTGAATCATTTCTTTGATATGTAAAGACAAAAGTAATATCCTTCAAAATCCAAATGTTAAAGGGATGCATTAATAAAAGATTTATAATTGAAGTATTACATGCTCTATTTGTTTATAGGTCATTCATGACAAATAGCCTGAATATTTAGGTTAGCAAAACATTTTTATAGCTTTATAGCCTGTGAGATATATGCACATGTGCACACACATAGATGTGTGTATATGTACAGACACATACACTATATACTTGATAATCTGTATATTTTTGGTTCCTCAGTGAATCAAGGAAACTTCCTTTCAAATGTCACTATGCTATATGCCATATACATAAATATATTATTTGATGGACTTTCTTAAAAACCATATGCCAAGGCTCTGTCCTGCATGTCATATAGTTTCCTGATGGTTTCTGCTGTAAGACAATGATAACAGCATGGTGCAATCAAAGGTGATCCGGATTTGATATCTAAGAACCTAGATTCGTGGCCTTGCTCTGACACTTACTACCCCTGTGACCTTGGACAAGCCACTTAAACTTATCTAGGCCCCAAAATTCCATCAACTGTAAAAACCAAGTATCATCATGTCCCAGCTCATCAGCAGAGGATCACAGGATTAGGGCTGGAAGAAACTTCAGGCATCAGTCCAACTCTCTCACTTAGCAGCTTAGGCAACTGAGGCCCAGAAAGGCATTAGAGATGGGATCTGTGATCAGATCCTCTGAATCCAAATTCAGCACACTTTTCACTGCACCATACTTCCTGAAATCCTTTAAATTGGTGGCTATGACTTTTGCCTTAAAGTTTTCCTATCTTTTAAAGGTTTAAAGAAGCTGAGGGAGGGAGGGAGGGAGGGAAGAGAGATTTTATAAGGAACTGAAAGTTCACTTCAAGGTATATGGACAATAGTGTGCTGTAACTCACTCTCTCTAACCCTTACAACTTATGATGGTCAAGGTCCAAATAAGCTATCAAGTTTATCATAGGACTCTGCTTTGCTATATACTGTCATTGAAAGTTCCTGGCTAAGTCTAATTCATTACTGTGTGATGTTTTGTGATCCTTTTCAAGTTTCAAGTGTAGAAATTTTTTTCAGAAATGGAATCATTAATAGTTAACAAGCAGAGGCACATTTGGAAGGGTCAGTTCTTGGTTTTTATAAAAAGTATCAAAGATAGTAGCACATTTTGCAACATAAATCATACATTTTGCTTCCGTGTGTGTGATTTATTATGGGTTTCCTCATCAACTCTACATCTTCGGATAATTTTTTCAGGGTTGGGTGAATGTTTTGATTCAAAATTTCATTGGTGGAAGTTAAATCCTATGCTGACGAATATGCTATCACTGCTTAAGAAGCACTGTGTGTTAATTTTATATATACATAGTTCCATTTTAAGTTTCTTATGTTCTCTTTGAAAAGAAAAAACCTATTCTAAAAAAGAAACACTTGCCCATGGTTTCTCGAATTTTTCAAGGACCTGAATTTCACAGAGATGGAATCCTTGTTTTGTCACAAACCATCATTAATAAAGTTGCACAATGAATAACCAAATAAGGTGAATGACTTGTAATAATTACTTCATTCTACATGATAACAATGGCATGATACACTTTCCAATTATCAACAATTTTTGAAAACCTTAAAACTCAAATATTTTCTTTAAATGAAGAGTCAAATGTTTCATCTATCAACATAAATATAAAAACAAGAAAAAAAGGTAATGAAAAATCTTCCACAATTTACTCAGACACTTTATTTGTCTTAAATACACTCAATGTCTAACACAGAGAAAAATAAAACCTTGATTTCTGAGTGGAAACATGAAAACTCTTGAATTTAAATTTAGATATCTGAATGAAATGCATTGGAAAGAAATTATGCAGCATCAAATCAAAGAAATATAACCTTCTCTTTAAAAATGTATGGCTTGTTTATATGCTGTTCACCTCCAAATATCTGGTAAATGAAGTGATCGAACATACTAGACAGTTATGCCAGAGGTAGGAAGATATATTTCCATGTACTTGTAAAAGAAATTAATGCTGGCCTTCTCCTTATCTAACTTTCTTAATATTCTCTTTGGATTGTTATAATTCCTATTAAGAACAATAGAGCTAGTTTGGGGATATGTACTACACTTATGGAATTTATTTACACAGAGTATTATTTATTTTATCTAGACAATATGTTAAATAAGTATGTTAATTTTAAAACAAGCATGAAGTATATAATAGCTAAGTACTCTTCCAAATAACGACATGAACAACTGCAAATATATGTACATATCAACTCATTTCTAGAATGAAAACTAGCTACCCACACCATATGGTGACTTTTCACTATTCAGAAATGCTCAACTGCTTGCACAACCAAATAGGAACCTAGAAAAAAGTGTGTTTTGGGCATATTTTAGAATAAGCTCTTAATCAATAGTCATCCAAATATTAACTATCACTTAGTCTTAAAAGTTGAAAAATATAAATCCCTATTTTATCTCATTTTCCCTCTTTAACACTGTGAAAAACCTGTTCAAAACACAATACTGAATACTTGAAATGATCTCTACTCATAAACAATCACTATTTAAAATTAAGTTTGTTTCTTTTCAAGTTACAGGAAATGTTTGCTGTAATCTTTAGAACTGCAATGAAAAGACAATGGACCCCAAGAAGCATCTAATGATTTTCATTTTGTCCTCAAGTACTCATAATTTCAGAGGTTGTCAGAATGACATTTACACAAACGCATGCAAAATCATTTCCTATTTGAATGATTTTTGAAAAGTTTTTTTTTTTCTAAATAAGGTATGCAGTTCAGTTTTCAAGAACTCCAAGGATGACTGCTGGGTCACTGATCTAAGGAAGCTAATTGCTCGGCAATTTTTAAAATGAAAAGGAATTTATGTATTCTATCAAAGCCAATCCTGGACAAATATTTCCTCTAATCTACATACATAGTTTGCATAGATGTACAAAAATGTTTTAAATTCAATCTTTGGATACCTTATTAAATTGTCCTATAAAATCCTATTAACGATTTATCTCTTTCCAAAATCCTACAATTCACCAACTCCCAAAATGAATGTTTATTAGTGTCAGCTAATCCTACAATAGTTACTCCCCTCCACTCTCCCAAAAAAACTTCCAATTTATTTATAACCTATTGGACAACCTCAGATATTCTCTTTTCACAATAAACTGGAAACAGTTCCATAATTTTATACTGACAGCTCTTAATTCAAACAAGCCTTGCTGCAGAGCTGTTTATCTTCGTTCTACCAATGTACCTCTGTATAAATGGAGAAATACTACAAAGGCCACATTTTGAAAAGATCGTCCACCACTTAAAACTAAACTTCATTAATTAACATGATCTTTACTTCAAAATAAAGGAGGAAGTGAAGTCAATGCATTTCAAAGAATTTGAGAGTGGGTGATCAGGCAGGTGTAGGGAATTTTAAAAGTTGCCACAGCTGTAAATAACCATCCGGAGAGCTTCTCTTTTGCCCTGAACCCATGTAGGTGGCTGTTTAAGTGACAAGGTGCTCAGGGTCAGAGAAACTGATGCCCATCCGCAAGTCTCTAACCGTGTCTCTCTTCCTAGCCTCTGTCCCTTCCCGGTGCAACGACCATTTATTACTGCAACTCACAGCACTCCAACTCTCTCCACCCAGCCCCTGTTTCTTCTGTCCCGCTGAGTTTCTGACGTGAGCGGAGTGAGTCCTTACCTGTTCCCTAGGTATGCAGGGAAGGGAGGTCCTGCGATGAGACTTGCTGCCGCAGCTGGACATCTCGGCGATCATGGAGCTGGACCTCCTCTCCCTCTGAAACACCGAGCTCTCCTTAGTCCCTACAACCAGCTGGGTGCCAAAATCCTCTCTCCGGGCCGCTTCTCTCGATTGGGGCAAGACTTTTTCCGGGTACCTGGCTAGAAGCAGCCCCACCAGCCCGGCTGAGTAAGCCAGGTACGGCCTCCAGGCGACCTTGACCCTCTCTAAGGAAATCAGGGACGCGGTCCTGACCGCACTAATCAAGAAGAACATGAGGACACCCTGTCTCGGCTTCAGCACCAGCCATGTCGCTGCGGCCAGGCAGCTGAGCACCGCCCCCGTGGCGGGCAGAGAGAGCAAGCGATCCTCGCGGACTCCGAGCCCGAGGTGGACAATCGCTTCCCCGCCGCAGCAGGCGGCCAACAGGAGGAGCGCCAGAGGCAGTCGGACCCCGGAGCGGAGCAAGTACAAGCCCATCCAAAAGAAGGCGCCCAGAAAAGCCAAGAGCAGCGCGGCGGGCTGCAGCCCAGCGCTGAGCGGCCAGCCTGCGCTCAGAGGACCTCCCCGGGGCGGATTTAAGACGCCCCCTTCAGCCGCTGCTGCTGCTGCTGCTGCCGATGCTGCTGCTGCCGATGCTGCTGCTGCTGCTGCTTCCTCCTCCTCCGCGGCTGCCACGGCCGCCGCCGCCTCCGCCTCCTCCTGACTCCGCTCCAGGTCACAGCTGATCTCGCCCCGGACCAGCCTCACCACCACCGCCAGCACAAAGGAGAGCGAGCCAGCGCACAGCGCCGAGGAAAGTTTCCGGGAGCTCCGCAGCTGCTTCAACACCAGGTCTCCCCAGCCGACCCGGCAGCCCGGGGCCCGGGGCCATCTCTTGGGACTGGCGGGATTCGGGGGCAGATGCTTGGCTTTGCAAGAGGAACCGCTGCCGTCGGACCCCGGAATCTGACACTCAGCCTTCCTGCCCCTGCTGGGCTCATCCCGGACACCAACAACCTCTCCAACTGAGGCCATGCTTCAGTCACTCACCTAAGCCCCAACTGGGGCACCAGCTGCTCCCGCTTAACTTCCTTCTCTTTTACGCCCCCTCCCCAAATCGCCCCAAGTGGCAGCTCAACAGTAAACGATTAAATGCTACTCAAAGTGGAGGGAGAGGAAGGATGGGGGGGGGGGGAGTGCGGAGGAGGACGATGCTACCAAAAGGGCTGTTTAAAGTTCAAAGCCGGCATGGGCGAAAACGATCGGACTTCTGTTTCCTTGAGCTGTTCAACAAGCACCCCTGAAAGTCTCTCCCCTCACCCCTACGCATCTCCCCGGGTGAATGCTTCCTTGAGGTCTTTTAAACTGTGAAGTGCATCCTTTGCCCGGTAGCGGAGGGCGGCAGTCAAAGCAGCTGCAATCGCAGCCGCCGTAGAGGGACAAGCCCCAAGTGCTAGCTGATCTCTAGGCCATCTCCTTGCAGCTCACTCCAGTGCTGGCCCCAGCCGTTAGATGAGCTCCACAAGCAGATGGAGCTCCCCCTCCCTCTCTCTTCCCTCTATCCTGCCCTTTCTCTATCACTCTTTCCTTTCCTGCTATCGTCCCCTCCAGCACCGCCGCCAAACGGGAATTGCCATTCCCCCGGGCTAAGCAGAAAAGCTGGGCTGTGGGATGCGGGTGGGGGGCGCCAGTCCAGGTCTGTTTGGAAAAAAATCGAAAAATGGAGAGAGGAGGGGAGAGGAGGAAGAAAGAGAAGGGGTAGTGGATGGATGGATGAATGGATGGATGGATGGGCTCAAAAATAATTAAGAAGTTGCTAAATCCAGTCAGAGAGACAGACCCTTCGAGAGAAAAACAGCAAGAGAGAAGGAGGAAGGGAGAAATGAAAAAGGAAAGGAGAGTAAGAAGGAAAACGGGATGTGCTTTTATGCTTTTTGGTGCAGTGTTGGTCCTGGGATTTGCAGTTTTGTGAACTAAGCATGGCAAGCGCCTGAGGAAAGTCACGCAGATCTAGGCAATCCGTGAACAAAGTAATCCTAAAACAAAAAAAGCCAGAAATTGGAGGTCTCCTGTTCGCCTTTTCCCCTCCTTTCCCTTTCTTTTCCTTTTTTTTTAAAGGCAGTTTTGAAAAACAGACTTCCTCCCTGTGTTCGCCACTATGACCGCGGAGGCGCTGCTCCTGGCGCTGCTTCTGTATTGCTCCTCATCCCATGACTGGGACGTACGCGATGAAGACGCAGGAGAAGCTACTACACAGAACTCTGTTCACAACCAAGAAGTAGTTTAGTTTAGAAACGTGGGATCAAATGACTTGCTTTCCCGTTGGGGTTAACTTTTTAGAGATGTTTGGAGGAAAGGAATCTGTTTGGCTCCTTAAAAGAAGGGAAGGCGCTGGGTAGCAACTCACTCCCTTCTGTCGTCTAAAAATTAAGAAACCAACCACAATTTCACTCTTTTGAAGAAGTACCATGTATTCATTCACAAATCAGTTTAAGTAGCAAACCATATTCAAGAGGCACTTCTGAATGGACCTATTTGGAAAAAATAAACAGGAAACTTTCTGTAGCTCTTTTTGGTGTAAATGATGGACAATCTCACAAGTTACAAGTCACTTTATCATCGTTGTTGTCAAGATGAAGAGTTGTTTTCCTAGTTGTGTTACTACCTCTTTTTTTTAAAAAAAATAGCAAAACAAAAACTTTCAGAGTCGAGTACCCCTTGACTATTGACTATTGAAAGCAAAACTAGATTTTGAGGTTAGGCTCTCAGGGAGCTTTAAAAGGTTAAGGTTTAGAGCGATTCTAAACAAACATCATTTCCTCCGGAGAGTAGGATGGACCATGTCAACCAAATTCCTATGACTGTAAAATGATGTTTTTATATTTACAACGACACGCAAAAAAAAAAAACTTGTGAAAAATCAATTAATACTGTAATCACATCTGTGACTTAAATGTGTGACAGTGAAGTCATACAAAAATGACAAGGTGTTTTAGAAACTAATGGCAATTTCTAAATATAACCAAGCACTGACTTCATCAAAGGTTATGAAGATTAACAATTACGACAACAACACAAATAGGCTGTTAAGTGAGTATGTGCCAGGCCCTCTGTAGTCCTTTCTGCTGCTGGGGCTTTCAACTGTAGGCAAAGCAAGGGCACTTATATGCAAATCTAAAACACTCTCATGTTCTTTGATTGAACTCAACCGGACAGAAAACAATGATGGTGATAATGAATAAACCATCTTTGCCTAATTAAATTCATATTTCAGGTGAACGTATTTTTAGTCTGCAGGATCTAGCTAATTGCTTCAATGTGTCACGTTTACTCTGATATAGAGGTTTAGTTTTACAAATAAAAGTGAAATGAGATCTTTAAGATCTTTAGCCATTTGAATAAATGGTTCCCTTTTAGGCTTTATACTCCTTTTTTTTTTTGCTATTAGTCAGAGCTTTTAATAATATGATGCACATATATATTAGAATCAGAACCATTACAACTGATCTCAACTAGAAATACAGAACTCATGTCATGTGGAGAACAACCAGGGCAGCTAGTCAATGAAGGGAGGTACCATCTGTTTAATAATTAAGGTAACAGGAGAAATAATGTCCTTGCCAAAGACAAATGAGCCCCATATCATGCACACACATATTTGTAGGTTTCCATTTTACGTACTTGATTCAGATGCTATCTGCCTGATAGTTATAAGGAAAAAAAATCAAATAATGCTCATTTTGGCACCCCCCCAAAAATGGTGACATTTAAATTTAAAAACATTCCCAGTTGTGGGCAAGTTTTGAAGTTGGTGACAAAAGCATAAAAAAGTGGTTATGCACCATAGAATATAAATTTCAAGACTCATACTTTAAGATCTGCCATACTAACTTTAAAAGAAAATACATTAATAGTGACCTAACTGAATTTTTCAGAGACAGAGGATAAACTTTCTGATGTGAAACAGGAAATGTGTAACTTGAGGCATCTCCTCTCTCATGGAAACATGTACTCCTCAGAAATATTCCCCAGGTAGTCTATTGCCCCACAACTTCTCATCCCCTCATCCTCCTCACTTCTGAACTTCCCTATTATTGTTGAGGGCACTATTGTCCTTTCAGTCACAAAGGTTTGCAACCTTGACATCATCCGTGACTCCTCACTAGCATTCACTTCACATATCTAATCCATTGCCAAATCCACGCTTTGCTTGACTGTCTCCTCCACCTTTACAATATTTCTCCTATATTCCTACTCATAAAGCTACCACCCCACTCCACTTTCTCATCACCTCTCACCTGCACTACTCTTGCAGCATTCTAACTGGTCTCCCTGCCTCAAGTCTCTCCCTAATAAGTACAGTGCTGACCACATCAAGGTTTTAGGCAATAAACCCTACCAGCTCCTTATTCCCCCAAAATTAAATATATTTTGGCATTTAAAGCTTTTTGCAGGCTAGCCTATCTTTCTAGTCTTCTACTATTTGACTTCCTCCACATATTCTCTGACTCATATATTCAGGCTTCCTTGTTGTTCCTTGTACATAACACTGCCTCCATCTCTGTCTTCACATTTTCTGTCCCCAGTGCCTGGGATGCTCTCCCTCCTTACCACTACTGCTTAAAATCACTGACTTCCTTGAAGTCTCAACTCAAACAAAAATTCTGCAAGAACAACTTATCTGGTCCTCCCCATTGTTATAGCTTTTTCCTCTAAGGCTGCCTTCTATGTACTCTGAATGTACCTTACATGTTATCTTTGCCATTCAAATATGAATTATTTACAAGTAGATAAAAGAGAAGGCTTTTAATGAAATAGCCTAATAAAAAATAGCAACAGCTTATTCTCTCTATAAACTTCATGCACACTATCCCATAAATACACATTTATTAGGGGGAAGAGTATACATGCATAGGTAGGAGGTGAAAGGGGACATTTCTGGCCAACTCAGATTCATAGAAAACCTCATGCCTTTGATACTACAAGGCCACAGATGGTTTGGGGTGATATTCTGGTCAGCTGTGCTTATTCCTATATTGTCAGTTTCTGTTTTTCTAATCCATGCTGTTATCCTCTTCCCTTTTGTGGGGAGGTTCATCTTATTAATATTCACAGTTACAATTGTTAATTGATTGTTAGTTTTCCTCCATCCTGTCCTCTAATATTTTTTCAGGGAACTTGATTATATGATATTATGAGTAAAACAACCTGTTTCCTCTCTGGTGTAAATCTCTTTCAGATTTTTACTTTCTTCCTTTCCTTTAAATGTCCCCTTCACATTCCTCCCTCTAACATTCAAATTTCTTTCACTTATGACTACTTTTACTTATCCTGTCCTCCTTTAGATTCTTCTCTACCTTCCTTCCTGCTTCTTATTCCACTTTGAGTCTAGTTATTTTTTTATCAAAGTCTAGTTATTTTATATCAAAACCTGTGGAGAAGCAGCAGTGCAAATTCTGAAACATATCAGCCCAGGATGGGAGTCCAGAGGAACTGAGGGAGAGAGAAGTGCAGAACCAACCCTTGGTAACAGCAGCTGCTGCTCCTGAGATTATTATTTCGCAGACTAAATGTCTGCAAGTCACCTACTTGAACTCCTGGGAGCCAACATGATGGAGTGATCTGTAAGTGCTTGTGCCCTCCCCTTGTTGACCTTGAAAAACCCAGAGAAAATTCCCCAGGAAAAATCCTGGGATAGTGGAATCAGTTGAAGGGGTAAACAGTCTCTCAGCTTGAGAGTCTAGGAAAATCATCAAGGAGACACTCTCTTGCTGTGGCTTAAGGGGACCAGTGCAGGACTGGAGCTGTCCCAGACAGGCCTACCTCAGTGAACAAGGAGGAGATCCTGAGACCTAGGGTGTTGGAGTCAGTAAGCACCTACACTCGGACCCCAGGAATGCCTTAGCATAGCCAGAGGAATTGGGAAGACACCAGTACAGATGGAAGTTTACCAACAGCTGAGCCTGCCAGTGTTCTAGCTCCTGAGGCCAGACCAACTATCCCCCTCAGCTCACGCACCTTGCTCCAGCATAACAGGAAACTCAGAAAGACTTCACCTGGCCTCTGCCTTGGCACACAAACCAGCACAGGATCAGGTAAGTTGCAGAATTGTAGCTTCTAACTGAAAGAAGCAGAGGCCACAACACACAAAGCCTCAAGTTCTCAGCACAAGAACCATGGGACAGAGCCTCCTGTGCCCCATAAGCAGAGATTCACTATAAAAGCCAGGATGGGATGCAATCATCATGAGCAGCAAGCAAACCAGAAAAGAAAAGACCATAGAATCTTACTATGGGGACAAAGACCAAACTATTAATACAGAAGAGAGCAGAAAAAAATGCAATCATCATGAGCAGCAAGCAAACCAGAAAAGAAAAGACCATAGAATCTTACTATGGGGACAAAGACCAAACTATTAATACAAAAGAGATCAGCACTGAGACTGTACTCCCAACTGAAACCTCAGAAGGGAATATGAACTGGTCTCAAGGACAATGCGCATTGTTGGAAGAGCTTAAAAAGGATTTTAAAAGCCAAATTAGAGAGGTAGAAGCAAAATTGGCCAATGATTTTTAAAATGTGAGAAAAGAATTCATGGAAGAATTTAAAAGGAAAATTGGACAAATGGAAAATGAGAAACAAAAACTAACTAGGAAAATAAATTCTTAAAAGGAACAATTGGACAAATGGAAAAAGAGGTGAAAAAGTTAAAGAAAACAATCTATTAAAAATTAGAGTTGGGCAAGTAGTAGCTAATGACTCTATGAGATATCAAGCTTCAGTCAAAGAGCATCTAAAGAATGAAAAAAATAGTAGAAAATGTAAACTATCTCATTGAAAAAACTACTGACCTGGAAAATAGATCTAGGAGAGAAAATCTAAGAATTATTGGCCTACCAGAAGCCATGATGAAAAAAAGAGTCTGAACAATATCGTCCAAGAAATCATCAAGGAAAACTGCCCTGAGGTCCTAGATTCAGAGGGCAAAATAGTCATCGAAAGAACTCACCAATCACTTATTGGTGAGATCCCAAACTGAAAATGCCTAAGAACATTGTTGCCAAATTCCAGAACTATCAAATTAAGGAGAAAATACTACAAGCAGCTAGAAAGAAACAATCCAAATATTAAGGAACCATAGTCAGGATCACACAGGACTTTGCAGATTCTACATTAAAAGATCAGAGGGATTGAAGTACGATATGACGCAAGACAAAGGAGCTTGGACTAAAACCATGGATCAATTACCCAGAAAAATTGAGCACAATCTTTCAGGGAAGAAGATAGACATTCAATGAAATAAGGGGTTTCCAGACCTTCCTGATAAAAAGGCCACAAATAGAAAATTTGATCTTCAAATACAAATTGCAAGAGAGGCATGAAAAGGTAAACCAGAAAAAAACTTATTATTCAATATAGGCAAACTGTTTACATACCCATAAGAGAGGATAACACTTGGTAATCTTGAAAATAATATATTTATTATGATATTTAAAAGGGCTATACATAGAAAGAGACAGTGAGTAAAAATTAACTGATGTGATGATAAAAAATGTGATTTAAATGTGCAAAGGGATTATAATAGGAGGTGTGAAAAGGAGGAAGCAGAAAAAGGTAAATTACATCAGGCCCAAAAACGTATTATGGTAGAGGGAAACAGTGGTGGGAGATGGGCACTATTTGAGATTTACTCTCATCTGACTTGGTTCAAAGAAGGAACAACAAACTCAGTTAAGTATAGAAATCTAACTTGCCCTATAGGCAGTAGGAGGGAAAAGAGGATAAAAAAGGGAGGAGATTAAAAGAGAGGGAATAAGAAGAGGGGATGAAAGAAGGGAAGACAACTGAGGGAGGTGGTGGTCAAAAATTAAAACTCTATTGTGGAGGGGAAGGGAGAACTAAAAGCATAAATGGGGGGAAATAGGATGGAGAGAAAGACACAGATAGTAATCATGACTGTGAAGGTGAATGGGATGAACTTTCCCATAACATGGAGGTGGATAGCAGAATGGATTAAAAACTAAAATCCAACAATATATTGTTTACAAGAAACAAATTTGAAATAGGGGGATACAAACAGGGTAAAGGTAAAAGGTTGGAGCAGAATATATTATGCTTCAGCTCAAGTGAAAAAATCAGGGGCAGTAATCCTAGTCTTAGAAAATGCAAACGCAGAAATAGATCTAATCAAAAGACATAAGGAAAAAAACTATATCCTGCTAAAATCCATCATATACAATGAAGCAATACCATTATTAAACATATATGCACCAAGTGATATAGCAACCAGATTCTTAGAGGAGAAGTTAAGGGAGTTACAGGAACAAATAGACAGCAAAACTGTACTAGTGATGGACTTCAGCCTCCTCTTCTCTGAACTAGATAAATCTTACGTCAAAATAAATAAGAAAGAAGGAGGTGAATATAAGTCTAGATAAGGGAGATGTGCTAGAGCTCTGGAGAAAAATGAATGGGAATAGAAAGGAATATACCTTTTTTGTCAGGGGTACGTCACATGTACAAAAATTGGCCATATATTAGAGCATAAAAACCTCACAATCCAGTGCAGAAAGACAGAGCTAGTCAAGGCATCCTTCTCAGATCATAATGCAGTAAAAATTATATGTAATGAAAGACCATGGAAAGATAGACCAAAAATTAATTGGAAACTAAATAATCTAAGCCTAAAGAATGAATGGGTTAAACAACAAATCATAGAAACAATCAATAATTTCATCCAAGAGAAATACAATAATGAGACAACCTAGCAAAATTTATGAGATGCTGCAAAAGCAGTTCTTAGGTGAAGTTTTATATCATTGAATGCCTACATGAATAAAATAGAGAAAGAGGAGATCAATGAATTGGGAATGCAGCTGAAAAAGCTAGAAAAAGAGCAAATTGAAAATCTCCAAGTAAATACTAAATTAGAAGTACTGAAAACCAGATGAGAGATTAATAAAATTGAAATTAAGAAAACTATTGAACTAATAAATAAAACTAAGATTTGGTTTTATGAAAAAACCAATAAAATTGGTAAACCTTTGGTCAATTTGATTTTTTTAAAAAAGGAAGAAAACCTAATTAGCAGTATGAAAAATGAAAAGGGTAAGCCGAGTTAATATAATAAAAAATGACAATTCTTCCTAAATTAATTTCCTTATTCTGTGCCATACCAGTCAAACTATCAGAAAATTATTTTCTAGAGCTAGAAAAAATATCAAAATTCATCTGGAAGAAAAAAAGGTCCAGAAAACCAAGGGAATTTATGAAAGGAAATGCTAGGGAAGGTGACCTAGCCCTACTAGATCTCAAATTTTATTATAAAGCAGTAATCATCAAAACCACTTGCGACTGGCTGAGAAATAGAGGGGTCGACCAGTGGAATATGTTAGGTACTCAAGACACAGAATATAACAATATACTCTTTGATAAACCCAAGAACCCTAGCTACTGGGATAAGAACTCACTGTTTGAAAAAAACAGCTGGGAAAACTCAATAATAATATGGCAGAAACTGAGTATAGACCAGTGCCTAATTAAAAAACCTTTAAGTGTGTAATTGTGATTGTTCAATCTTCTTTAACCAGCTCAAATGAAAGTGAGGCCCACAGGATGCCTATTACTCCCATCCCTAAATCCAAGACTATATAATCTTTATCTTATGTAGTTCACTTACGCTATAGGAGTTTCCTTCCCCTTTTTACTCCTTTCTTCCCAAGGGTAATAATCTGTCCTTTCCATTTCTGTCTAAGATTATTAAAAAAAATAACAAGACTACTTACAAACCCTCTGTCATTTCTGCTTTCCTCCATGAGATTAGTGTTCTGGAAAGATATTTGGTTTTAAGCCTTTAACTCTTGCCACTTGGAATCTCATATTTCAAGTTCTCATGATTTATTTAGCAACAGTTAAGCCTTATGTGATATTTATTGTGATTCGTGTGTTTTTGAACTCTTTTTTCTGAGCTCTTCATAGTATTTTTATTTGGCCTAAAAGCTTTGGATTTTGGCTATAGCATTCCTGGAAATTTTCATTTTGAGTTTCTTTCTAGAGGTGACTGGTACATTCTTTCTATTTTCACCTTACTCCCTGGTTCTAATAATTCTAAGACATTTTCATTTATAATTCCTCAAAATCTAGTATCCAAAGTTTTTACTACGGTTTTCAGATGGTCCAAAAATTCTTAGATGATCTCTCCTTGACCTGTTTACCAGGTCAATTGTTTTTGACATAATATTTCTTACATTTCTTGTTTTTTCAATCTTTTTATTATGTTTTGATATTTCTTGTTGTCTTATCAAGACATTTTTATATATCTGGGCCATTTTAATTTTCAAAGTATTCAGTTCTTGGATGAAGTTTTTTTACCGTCCTTTCTTCTCATAGCTCTGTTTCTGAATCTCACAATTTTTCCACCTTATATCTCAACTGCCTTTTCACTTTTGAACTCCTTTTAGTACTTGTGTCCTTCTCACCTAGGAACATCCCTTCACTCCTTATCCCATTGGTGAGTATCTCCTAGAACCTTTATTTTAAGGTCTGACATTCTTTCTTTGACTCTACTTCCAACTTCACAAACTTTGTTACCATGCTTCAGCTGTTTTCCCACCCTGGAAAGATTAGACCAATAGACAACATCACAAACAATATATTAATATTCCACTTTTCTCATGACACCTCCAACCTTAAAATTACTTATTTCTATATTTTATCATATTTGCCAAAATAAAAAAAAATCATACAAGGACAGACAAAGATAGGTTACAATATGCATCAGTGTAGGGGATACCAACATTGATTTAATAAATGCATTTGAGTAGCTGAGTTTTATATTTGTCAATGTTCAGGAAGACCTCAGTTCACCAGCCTCAGACACTTATTAGCTATATGATCCTGGGCAAGTCATTTAACTTTGGTTTGTTCCAGTTTGTTCAATTATAAAATGAAGATCATAATAGCATTCCTAGTATAAATGTCATCTGAATGTAGTATGTGATTTTAGTGAAATATTGTCCTACTATCCTTGCTAGTATTTTATTTAACATTATTTTGCATCAATATTCACCAAGGAAATTTGCCATTAGTCTTCTCTCTCTGCTTTTGCTCTCTCCAATTCAGATATCAAAACCATACTCATGTCATAAAAGGAATTTGCTGGGATGTCTTTACATTTTTAAAAATAGTTCATATAGTATTGGAATGAATTATTCCTTAAATTCTTATTAGAATTAGTTGGTAAATCCATCTGATCCTAGGGAATTTTCCTTAGGGAGCTCAATTATGACTTGTTCAAATTCTTTTTCTAAGAAAGGATTACTTAAGCATTCTATTTCCTTCTCTGTTAATCTAGAAAATTGATTTTGGTAAATATTTATCCATTTCACTTAGATTGTCAGTTTTACTGTCAAATAATTGGGCAAAATAATGCCTATTAATAACTTTAATTTCATCCTCATTGGTGGTATATTCACCCTTTTCATTTTAGATAATAATTTGATTTTTATTTTTTTATTTTTTAAATCAAATTAAGCAATGGTTTGCCTATGTTGTTGTAGCACCAATGCAATATTCACAGCACCTAAACTGCCTTGAAAACCCCAGTGCAATTCTGAATCACAAAATACCACAGACTCTCCACATGGAAGGCAGAACCAAAACATTTATTCAAACACCAGAAAGCCAAATCCATCACAGCAACAAAAACCTATACACAATAACAATGCAGAGGACAACATCAGCCCCAAGCCTTCCCCCATGCTAGTCTTCCCACAGACCAGCTCCATTAAACAAAATCACAAACCCTCAATGCCTCCAATTCTATCATTTTTGCTCACACTAGCCAGAAACCTGTTTGCCTGCATCCTTCCTACGTCTGACTACTTTCATGACTAACTTCCTCTCAGTTCTGTTCTAGCTCAACCTCTTCCTATTCCACCCATTCAGGAAACTCCTCCCACCACAGGCTCCAAGTGATTCAGACTCATGTAACTCAGACTTCAATATGACCCAGGCAAGTCATGTGGGCCTATTAACAAATATGAAAGATTTTCCATTTAAATTACCATTACAGTTATTGATTTTTCCCCAAAAAACTATCTCCTAGCTTTATTTATTAGTTCAATGTTGTTGGTGAGTTTTTTTTTAACATTGAATTGTATTGAGTTCTCCTTTGATTTTCAGAATTTTTATTTGGGTATTTAATTGTATATTTTTGTCTTTTTTTAGGTTTTATAGTTGCATGCCCAATTCTTTGATCTGTTATTTCCCTCTTTTTTTGATATGTTCATTTAGAGATGTACATTTTATCCTCAGTACAGCTTTGGCTATATCCCAAAAATTTTGTAATATTGTCTCATTTTTATGTTTCTCTTTAATTAAATAATTGATTGTTCTTAAGATTTGCTCTTTGACCCATTAGTTCTTTGGTATTAGATTATTTAATTTCCTATTATCTTTTATGTATGCTTTCATGGCTCTTTATTAAATGTAGCATTTGTAGCTTTATGGTGTGAAAGGAGTGCATTTAATATTTTTGGTTTTCTTCATTTGATTGTGAAGTTTTATATACTATTATACTGTAGTCAATTTTTTGTGAAGGTTCAATGTATAGCTCAGAAAAAGGTATATTTCTTTATAGTCCCATTCAGTTTTCTCCAAAGGTCTAGAAATCTAACTATTCTAAGATTCTATTCATCTCCTTGACTTATTTTTGATTTGTTTTATAGTTAGATTTATTTAGTTCTGAAAGTATAGTTTTACTATTTCCTCCTGTAATTCATTTAACTTTTCCTTTAAGAATTTGTCTGCCATGCCATTTGATGTATATATGTTTAGCATTGATATTATTTTATTGTCTATGATTCCTTTCGGCAAGATGTAGTTTCCTTGCTTATCCCTTTTAATTAGGTCTATTTTACTTGGGCTTTGTCTGAAATCATGACTGCTACCTTTGCCTTTTTTACTTCAGATAAAGTATAAGCGATTCTGTTCCAGCTCATTTTAGCACTATATGTCTGTCTCTGTGTTGCAAGTATATTTCTTGTAGATAACATATTGTTGGATTCTAGTTTTTAATTTATTCTGCTCTCCACTTTCATTTTATAGGTAAGTTCATATTACTCACATTTACAGTTATCATTACTTATCCTGCATTTCCCTCTATCCCATTTTCTTCATTTTATTCTTTTCTCCATCTTTTTATGCTCTAAATTCTATTTTGCTTTTGACCACAGCCTTCTTTTATCTGCTTTCTGTTTTATCACCTCCTCTTTCTGTTATCATCTCCTCCTTCTATTTCCCTCCCTTTATATTACCATATGAGGAGAGACAGAGAAAGAGATTTTCCCCTTTGGAATCAATTTAGATGTGTGTGAGGTTCAAACATTGCCTGTCCCTCCACCCCTACCGTGTTTTCTTCTACTGTAAAAGCTCGTTATGTAGTTCTTCTTTTATGTGAAATACTTTTCCCCATTCTTTTTCTCTCTTCCCTGTTCTTCCAGGTCATCACTTTTCCTCTCCTGTCCAAAGTTTTTTATATCATCCCAATAAAATTGACTCACTTCCACATTCCTTTTCAAAGTAGAATCCTTCTAACTACCATAATAGTGGTTAAGTTTTTTGAATATATATGTGTGTGTGTATGTGTATCCTCTTCTTATTTAGAAAGATACACAGTTTAACCTTATTAAATCCCCAGTGATTGCACTTTTATGTTTACCTTTTTAAGTTTCTCTTGAGTCTTGTATTTGAAAGTTAAATTTTCCATTCAACTCTGGTCTTTTCGTCAGGAAAGTTTGAAAGGGCTCTATTTCACTAAGTATCCATTTTTCCCATGAAGGATTATAAGCAATTGTGCTAGGTAGGTTACTCTTAGTCGTAATTTTTGTACCTCTTTTTCCATTTGGGCAATTCCGGTTGTTTTTTTAAATTTAATTATTTGTTTTCAGTTTTCAGCAATCTCTTCCATAAGTTTTAAATTTTCTCCCCCTCCCTCTCATCTTTCTTTCTGAGATGCATGTAATCTTATATGGGTTCTACATATACAATCTTATTAAACATATTTTCACATTAGTAATGTTGCATAGAAGAATTAAAATGAATGGGAGGAACCAGGAGAAAAAACAAACAAAACAAAACATAATACAAAAGAAAACAGTCTGCTTCATTCTGCATTCCAATACCACAGTTCTTTCTCTGGATGTGGATGGCATTTTGCCCCAAAAGTCTTTTGGGAATGTTTTAGGTCTTTGCATTGTTATGAAGGACTAAGTCTATCAGAAACAGTTCTTTCCCACTGTGACTGTTACTGTATACAATATGTTCCTAGTTCTGCTCATTTCACTCAGCATCAGTTCACATAAGTCTTTCCAGGCCTCCTGTTCATCATTCTTGTATCAAAATAGTATTCTGTTACATTCATATACCACAACTTGGTCAGCCATTCCCCAATCAATGGGCATTCCCTCGATTTCCAATTCTTGGCCATCACAAAAAGAGCTGTTATAAATACTTTTGTACATGGGGGATATTTTCCCATTTTTTATGATCTCTTTGGAATACAGCCCAAGAAGCAAGATTACTGGGTAAAAGGGTATGCACATTTTTGTAGCCCTTTGGGCATAGTTCCAAATTGCTCTCCAGAATGGTTGGATCGGCTCACAGCTCCACCAACAATGCATTAGGTGCCCCACTCTCCCACATCTTCTCCAACATTTTATCATCTTCCTGTTTTGTCATGTTAGCCAATCTGATAGGTGTGATGTGGTGTTTCAGAGGCATTTTGATCTGCATCTCTCTAGTCAAGAGTAGTTTAGAGCATTTTTTCTTATGACTATAGATAGTTTTAATTTCTTCCTCTTAAAACTCCCTCTTCATATCTTTTGACCATTTATCAATTGGGGAATGACTTATATTCTTGTACATTTGACTCAGTTCTCTATATATTTTAGAAATGAGGCCTTCTTCACAGACACTAGTTGCAAAAATTCTTTTCCAGTTTTCTCCTTCCCTCCTAATCTTGGTTGCATTGCACTTGTTTGTGCAAAACTTTGGAATTTAATGCAATCAAAATTATCCATTTTGCACTTCATAATATTCTCTATCTTTTGTTTGGTCATAAATTTCTCCATTCTCCATAAATCTGAAAAATACACTATTTTTTGCTCCCCTAGTTTGTTTATACTATCAGCCTTTATACCTAAGGGATCATGTATCCATTTGGACTTTATTCTTGTGTATGGTGTCAGGCCTTGTTCTATGCCTGGTTTCCGCCACACTATTATGCGGTTTGCTTAGCAGTTTTTGTCAAATACTGAGTTCATTTCCTAGAAGCTGGGATCCTTGGGTTTTTCAAACAGTATACTGCTATATACATTGACTGCTATTTCTTGAGTACCTAACATATTCTTCCTCTATTTCTTAGGCACTACCAAATGGTTTTGCTGGTTACTGCTTTATAATATAATTTGAGATCTGGTAGGGCTAGGCTTCCTTCCCTAGCATTTCTTTACATCAATTCCCTTGATATTCTGGACCTTTTGTTCTTCCAGATGAATTTTGGTATTATTTTTTCTAGCTCTAGAAAATAATTTTCTGGTAATTTGATTGGTATGATGCTGAATAAATAAATAAATTTACATAGAACTGTCATTTTTTTGTACTAGCTCAGGCCTACTCATAAGCAACTGATGTATTTGCGATCACTTAGATCTGACTTTATTTGTGCCAATTCTGTTTTTAAGATGTTATTTTCTTCAGTTTTTTTACATTATTTTTATATTATCATAAAAATATTATATTGTCATTTTATATGACAGCATATTTCATATTATTTCACTTTTACCAAGCTATTAATTGTCTTTTCATAATTCTCTTCCTTTGCTTTTATTTCTTTGCTTAATTTTTCCCTACCACTTTTACTTGATTTTGAAAATCATTTTTTAGCTCATTGCAGGAATTCTTATTGGACTAGTGTCTAGTTCACACTTTTTTCCCTTTTTAGGCTTTGCTTGCCTTCTGTTTTGACTTCATTGTCTTCTTCTGACTTTGTGTCTTGATCTTCCTTGTCACTATAGTACCTTTATATAATCAGGTTCTTTTGTTGTTGTTTGCTCAGTTTTCCACCCTATGTCTTGAGTTGGAACTTTATGTTAATGTTGGGCTCTGTTTTCAGCAGAGAGTAGGAAACTGTCTCAAGCTTCAGTCTTTTTTGCACTCCTGTTTTTCAGAGATAGTTCTAGGAGGTTAGAAGTTTTCAGTACTTCCAATATGGTGTGATTATCACTGGTTTAGGAGTTCCTAAAGTTGCTATTGTTTCTGTCTCCACTACCTAGTTGTACTGCTGACATTTTGTTCACATTGACCTTAAATCAGCTTCCTCCCCCATGTCACCACGAAAGGTGATGAGTTTTGAAATATGATAAATGCTGTGTTAATAAAGAGAAAGTAACTTATGCATGTGATATTATATATTGAGATGGGATAAATGTGATTTGGTAACAATACTTTCAAGTGACTTCACAGACACAGTGTTATATGCTTAATGGAGTATTGTATAGATTTAACCACAGTGTAATGTGGAGAAAGCCATTTCACCTCCAGGTTTCCTCATCTATAAATCGGAAGGATTGGTCCAGATAATCTGAAAGATGCCTTATCCTAAAAAATTCTACGACTAGACTCTTTTGGATACCAGTGAAGTCAATCTCAGTGCTTTGAAATTTCTAATACTAAGAAGTATTAGAAATACTTCAATATTCCTAAATAAAAGATGAACTAATTAATATGATCACTCATTCTCAACCTAAATTCATCTTGATTTTAAGTAATTGTCTGTAATAACAGATATTGGGTGGAAAAGGACAGAAAATTTCCATCCATGTGATCCATATTATTTTATGGATATTGAAAGCTTATTTTAACCAATGATCATTGCTTCCTCTTGTACAAACCTCTTCTCACAGCTGCTGTAATCAAAAGTTAACTAATTAGATTAGGGCTATATCTCCTATCTTTACTGTTGTCAACACTGTGTAGTACTTCTGATTATAAACTGGGCAGTTGAAAGGAAGAGGAAAAGAAGCACTGAATCTGAATCTTCTCCACAATAGATAAACAGTCCCTAAATAATCAAGAGTTAACTCTGCTTCCATAGAAAAATTAGCTAATTACTACAAATTCTGTTCCACAGATATATTTATTCAATGTGGTCTTAATTCTAGATCGTGAGAGGGACCTAAAGATAAATAAAACACATTTTTTAGCCCTCATGGAGCTTACAATATAGTGGGAGAGATTTGAGATAGTATACAAATGTCTATTTTATAAAAATAAACATAACATAAGCATATACAAATACAATGCAAAGTCTGAGAAAAGAAAAATCTTATGCATGATCATAGTTTCATAGAATCTTACAGGTTTCAGTGGTCTTTAGAAATTATGTATTTCAGCCTACACTCAATTTTCCAGGGTATTCCTAACAGAATTGCCTGACTATTCATACAGCTTTTGTTTAAATGGATCCAAACATGGGAAAAGAATTGGTTCTGGGATTAGAAGACCTATATTCAAATACAAGTTTGAACACATACAACCTATGTTACCTTGAGTAAGTCTTTAAACTTCTTGGGACCCCATTTCCTTATCTGTAAAATGAGAATGTTAAAAGGTGACAACTCTAAATGTTTGATTCAGTGATTAAGAACTAATTGATTCTTGCCACAACCCTTTCTATTACTATATATCTTGAATTAAAAATTTTTTCTTTATGTTAATTTGAAATCTTTCCCCTTTCCTATAGTTTTCAAACTATTTAATTACTTCCTAATTTCTCTATTTCTGTGGAAGACATAGAGTCCTTTCAGTCACCCAAGTTTTCTACCTCAGAAATTTTCTTCTCTTTTCATCACCTCTCATGTCTAATCTTATCATGTCTTGGCAATTACATATCTACATTATAAGTGTCACCTGTTTCCTTCTCTCCATTTCCATGACCACTGCCCTTAGCTCATCCCACCCACTGCCTAGCATAGCACATTTCATTAGAGTATTCATCTAGCAAATATGCAAGTATATCTATACTCATACCCTGAATATTGCAATAGCTTTCTAATTAGGCTTCCTGATTCCTCTGTCAGATCTGTCTTCTACACAGTTGCCAGATGGATATTCCAAAGCACAGATGTAACCATGCTACTACGTTGCTCAAGAAACTCCAATTCCTTCTTTCCTCTAGATACAATACAAACTCTTCTATTTGGTTTTGGAAATCCTTCACAATCTGACTCTAGCCTGCCTTTCTAGGTTCATGATACATTCTAGTTCATTCTCTCTAGATTCCAGCCAATTGGACTGCTTACTATCCCACCTTCTACCTTAACATAAGATGTCTCCCATGCTTGATCTTATGTTTTCAACATCTCTGCCTTAAGGTATCTCCAGCTTCCTTAAAGTTCAACTCATATGTCACCTTCTCCAGGAAATCTATCCTTTTCCCTAAAAATGACTGTGTATATGATTGTATTTAATATTCTATGTCTAAGTTGCTCCTCCCCACCCTAACCCCTTACAAAATGCAAACTTCTTGAGACCAGGGACTGCTTTGCTTTTGTCTTTGTAACTCCAGTGCTTACAGCAATGCTTGCCATGTGGTAGGACCTTGATAAAGTCTTATAAATTAAAGATCAATTGTAATTGGGACTAACACATGTAGAAAGTGCTTCTAATGGCATCTCTGCACTTGAAGATGGAGGAGCCTGCTTCTGGATCAGCTGTAACAATTTATATTGAAAATGTATATAACTAGTTCTCATAGCTAACTATTTGATGAAAGGAGGCTTTTCTGGTGCATATACATATGAAAGGCTGAAAGTATTATTTTATGAAAAGAGAACTAAGGCCTAGCCTCTTGTTTTTATTCCTCCTCTTTCCTATCCATTCCTCTGCACTATGAGAACTAAAGAGCTCAGAGACTGAGAAACTGGGAAATTTCAGATCCTGCATGTCATTAGTAGTTAGCTAATGGGAAGGCAATAGTGCTTGTTGGGAGAGTAGATTCTAGAGAAAATGTTGAGTCAGTCTATTGATGAAAAATTAAATACTTCCTAACAAATTGAGCAATTTCTACCATACAATGAGTTCTCTAAGAGGCAAGTCCTAGTGAACAGGAAATATATTTTACAAAAAGAGAAGGGAGCCTGAGAACACTAGCTAGCCAGGAGTAACTCTGCTCTGTGTTAAAAAGACCTTGGTGCTGGATACAAATCATATTCTACTGGAAGTAGTTCTATTCTAGCCAAGGCTCTGAAAAGAACAGGCTGACCATTTCTTAAGGAAAAAAGCCAAGGATATTTGTGGGTATTTAAATTTTTTTATTTGTGTTTTTTACCTCAGAATATTTTCTGTTTAATGGCTGAATAGGTTAAGGTCCTCTATAAAACAGCTGCATTGGAAAAACAAACAAACAAAAAAAAAATTAGACTTTAACCTGAAAGTGCATAGCAGAGTCCACTCTTCCTGAGGAAGAAATAGCACCCCACTTAAGCACTCTAACTGAAGCCAAAAGTTGGAAGCAGAGATAGAATTATGTGTTGTATGAAAATGACCACAATCAACCATGGAATGAACAAAATAAGACTGAGCTCCTTGAGATTAGCAGGGAGCAAAGCCCATCAACAAATGGACATCAAATGAAGGCTGTCACATGAGACCAAGGAATAGGTCCCATAGTAGGTTGTTGGGAAATTCCTCAACCTAGAAATTCTGAGATTATCTAGGCAAATAATTCCTCCCATCCATATTCCTTTCACTAGGGATCAATGCATCAAGAGGCAAGATAAAAAGTTTAATTATCATCGATTGATGGGCAGTTGTCAGGTAGCCAGCAACTCCAGAAAAGAGAGAGATACTCACGTTTATAGTTTTACATAACTTTAGGCTTTATAAAAAAGGCAAAAGGAGTCTATCGGGTGAGGCTGTTTAGCCATTTTTTTTGGATGGTTGAGTAAAAAGAACAGGATGTCAAGTAGTTTGGGGGAGGAAATGTCTTAACATTGGGGTAAACTTGGTGTTTCACCAAAATCAGGTCTGTTTTTGAAGTTTTCCTCTATAGGTAATCTCATCAGATTATTTTGGTAGGGTAGGAGGTCTGCATCAAAATGTCTGAATGAGTCTTGAAGTGTGATGGAATCAGTCTTACTTTATTTACAGAAATTTTCAGACTATATTTGTTTGACTTCTGAGGTTACTTCTGAATGTTAGAAAGGAAAGAGAAAATGGTTCCCCTAAAGTTACAGTACGTGTGAGTTTTTAATATTCCCTCTACAGGAACAGCATTATGACATCTCCAAAAGACATTTTGTGGTATGTTAACTTTTCATGTATGCCCAGGCCACATATCTTCCACATATGTCTACTCTTCCCACTAATATTATGTGTATTATTGGGAAAATGTATTCTAAGTTTAAGGGGATATAATTTGTCTTTACTTTTGGTACCATGTTATTTCATTAGATTTTCTTACTTCAAATTAATTGTCCCATCTCACTGACCTGCAAAGAGAAACACATAGATGAAAGTTCATGATCTATGACTTTAAATGGATGAGGACCCATAGAGGAAGCTCAAACTTGTGATTCCTTGTCTTGAGGTCTCACACTGTGAGTTGAGGGAGTGCCCTCTAGGCACTACAGTTCAATTCAACAAGCCCATTTCCCATTTCCCTCTTCTGATCCTCATGTTGCATAGTTTCTAGACTTCTGACCATTCTAATATTAACCTCATTTTAGTTAGTATTAAAATGTGTTCCTCAAAGTGAACCCAATGTTTAAGATAAGTTCTAACCAATACAAAGTTCAAGTAAACTTCCTTGATCTAGACAGAATTCTATTATTGTAATCTAAATTGGTTTTAGAATATTTTTAAAGTCACATCAAACTATTTGCTCAGATTTGACTTCTATTTTACAATTTTTTTCTTTTTAAATGTTTTATCAATACTCTTTTCTCCTATATGTCACTCCTATTTCACAATAAATCCCTCCCCTACCTAATAGAACTCTTCCTAGTAAGAAATAAAGACAAACACAAGAAGTCAACAAATTGACTGTGTGCAAACATACACCTCTCCCGTGTCCATCATCTCTTTGCAGAGGGCCATGAGGTATGTTCTATTTTCAGACCTCTAACATCATAATTGGTCTGAGTTCTGATTGCACTTCAAAACTTCAAAGTTGTATAGATCACCAGTGCTACTGATGCAGATTACAACTTCTCTACAGTTTAGTAGATGGTCTTTTATGAATTTCTATGCCCAAAGCATTAATTACCTTGCATCTATCCTAATGATAGACCTCTCTGAATATCTTCAGACTCTGGTCTTTGTAGCATAGGCATATAGTCCATCACCAGGCTCATAGCTAAGCTTTTCCAGATTCATAGTACATACTAAAGATTATACCCAGTGGGAAAAGTCTTCAAGAATCCAGGGTCACCTCCACAGTAACATGAGGCATCATAGTAACACTTTTGGGAGGACTGAACTAAACTGAAATCCTTAAATTTTTCACAAGAATTGCTTGCCTTAAACCCACTTTCTCCTAACTTAATCCAGGAATGTCTTGCTAGTAATCTCTTGTTTTCTTTGTTGCATTAATTTTTAAAAATTTTTATTAATCTCTTTTGTTTTTCTAAACATAGCTCATCAATCTTCTCAGCTCCTGCACACCTAACCATAAGCCTTTCTTTATAATTATGAAGAAAGAAAATTATAAACAAAAGCAACTGATATGCTGACCAAATCTGAAAACATGGACAACAGTCCAAAGTCATAGTCTTTTACCTTGTCAATGAAAAAAGGATGTGTTTTCTTTCCTGTACTTCTTTACTGGGACCAAAATGAGTCATGATGATAGAGATTCATTACCTCACTCATTTTATTCATCTGGGTGTAGTCTACATATTACTTTCTTTGTTATGTTTAGAATACATTTGATAGATTTGTATGTCTTTTTGTAAATTCCTCATATCTGTCATTTCTTACAGCACAAAAATGTACCATTATACTCAAATATGACAAGTTGTTTAGTTCTTTTGCAATCAATAAACACTAAAGTAATTTCTAGTTCTTTGGTTATTGGAAAGTATTACTGTGAGATTGTGTGTGTGTGTATGTGTGTGTGTGTATGGGACCTTTCTCTTTGACTTTTACTTGGACAATATGTCTCACAGGAGGGTGTGGACAGTTAAATCATTTCATTTGTATAATTTCAAGCAGTTTAACAAAAGGTTTGAACCAATTCATACCTCCAATGATTGTGCCATCTTCCTGTAGCTCTTGCAACTTGAACTATTTCTATCTATTGTCTTATCTCCCAGGTGATAGAGTATGATGTGAAAGCTGAATGCATCTAATTGATGCCTACTTATTAATATTCACTTTCATATTGTTATTAACAGATTGTAATTTTTTTGAAAACAGGTTGTTTGTAGCATTTGACTGCATAAGGGATTACAACATAATGTATTGTTGTATATATCTTGACTACAGATCATTATCAAAGATATTTAATGCAAATTCTCCACCTCTGAAAGTTTCCCTTCTGATACTACTTGAATGATTTTGTTCATTCAAAAGCTTTTAAATTTAATATGCTGAAAATTATTTATTTTTATCTTTTATAATCATCTCTATCCATGGTTTAGTCAAGAATTTCCCCCTCAGCTATAGTTGTGAAAGTTATCTCCTAATCCTCCCTTTCCCTGTCCAATTTGCTTTCCTTTTATGACCTTTTATATTTAGGTAGAGTATATATTTGGAACTTTTGTGGTATATACTGTGAAATGCTGTTGTAAATCTATTTTTCCAAACTGCTTTCTCTTTTTTCCTAGCATTTTTGTCAAATAAGAAGTCCTTCCTTTCTGAATCAATGAATGAAAAAGCACCTATGAAGTGTTTCCTATGTTCAAAACACTATACTATGTTCTGGAATACAAATAAAAGTAAAATATTCCCCACTCTCAAGGAACCCACATTCTGACATGGGAGACAATGGAATTTTTTTTGAAATGGCATATATTTTGAGGCTTGGCACATATTGGGCTTCTAAGTTTGTTTCTGAGTCTTATATATCTGGTTTGTATTTATTTAATAAAGTTGTATAAATTAATCCCATGGTAGTTTTTTTGATAGAACTGTAAATCTGTAAATTAATTTCATTAGTCTATTAATTTTACTATATTGGTACAGCCCAAGCATGAGCAATGTATATTCCTCAATTATTTGTCTTGATTTCTCTAAAGACTGGTAACTATATTTATGTTGACGTCAAGATTTTTTTGTAATTTAGAGTTGTTTTGAATTCAATTACTCTTACTATCATGTCCTTCCAAATTTGTTTTGACTACTGCTATGTAGAAATGATGTTTTGTGGATTTATTTTGTAACTTATGACTTTACTGAAGCTAGTAATTGTCTGTTTATTCTCTGGAGCTTTTAATGAAATCATCATGCAAACTAAAAACAGTGATAATTTTATCTCTTCTTTTTTCTATTTTTCTATTTATTGTTTCTATTTTAAATACTTCTATTTTCTGTTGATGCCTTATTTTTCTTATTACTATCAACTGTCTTTCTAGATCTATGTTAAATAGCATATTCTACTTCTAATTGTTATGAGTGATGGCACTGGGAGAAGAGAAAGTAAGAAGAGACAAGGACTTGAGATGAATAAAAAGAAAACCTTTATAACAGTGATTTTAAGAAAGCTGGATTTGTGAAATGAAAGGGAATAAGCATTAATATAGCACCTACTGTGTTCCAGGCACTATGCTAAACACTTTTTACCAATATTACCATTTTTGGTCCTCACAATAACTCCAGGAAATAGGTACTATTAATATTCCCCATTTTATAGTTGAGGAAATTAAGGCAAATGGAAGTTAAGTGACTTGTCCAGGGTCCTAGAGTCAATAAGTGTATAAGGCTGGATTTTAAATTGAATCTTTCTTACTCTAAGCTCAGTGTGCTCTATCCACTGTACCACCAGCTCCCAGCACAAAAGCCTGTGATTGAACACAGGAATGAAAATTTTGAGAGAATTTAAGAATAACATGGAAAAGAACAACCTCTATGAAGAAGTATTCAACCTGAATGAGAGATAAGGACAAAGAGGAGGTGAGGTAACTAACAATGTTTCTTTCGTTGCTAGGGGGAAAGGGCTGTAGAAGAGGGAAAAAAAAAACCATTTGAGAAGTGAACAGATAGCTAGCTAAAAAGATGCCTGACAATGGGATTTAATTTCTGAACCACGATTTAAAATATAGGAATTAAAAATTCTTGGGCAGAAATGGAAAGAACTTAACAAAGATTAGTAAGAATGCTCTTACCAGGGGGGTGGAGCAAAGATGACAGAGTAGAAAGACTCACATTTGCTAGCTCCGAACCCACAGCCCATAGATTTCATGTAAAAAGAACTCCTGACAAATTCTGGAACAGTGGAAGCTGCGCAGCAACACAGTGAAGGAGATTTCTGCTGCAGAGAGCCCTGAAAAACCGACCTCAAAGGTACTCTGGACGGGAGCAGAGCCCTGCCCAGCGGAGCGCTCCCTTCCCCCGCCCCGGCCACACGGCACTGAGAGGAGGGAGCAGAGCACAGCAGGCGTCAGGGACCTGAATCTCCAGCGGCTGCGAAGGTCCCTCCACCCACAGACGCACAGGTCAGTAAGAGAGACGAGCTGAGAGGGGAGCGGGGAATCTCCGGGACTCGGACCCCCTAGGAAGCGGCTGCTGCGGCAGAGGCTGAGGCAGCTCGACCAGAGGCAGAGGCAGCTCAGCCAGAGACTCCCAGAGCAGGCAGGAGCTCCACCCCAGCTCCACTACAAAGGATCTCTGCATAAACCCCCTGAGGGAACTGAGCCTGAGAGGTGGCCCTGCCCCTACCTGAGAACCAGCAGATAAGCCCCCATTGAAGAGCAGTCAAGCCTGCCGCCAAAAGCCCTGAGGCTGGGGAGCAGCATTTGAATCCCAGACCCCAAGCACTAGCTGGGCAGATCTAGGCCAGGGGGTGGAGAGGACTCTCAGAAATCAAGTAACTGGCTGGGAAAATGCCCAGAAAAG
>CM053770.1:145406728-145441359 GCA_028658325.1 Potorous gilbertii
TTTGGAACCCAAAATTTTGTGAAAATGAATGTAAAAAGTTAAATAAATAAATGTATATATATATATATATATGAAAGTAATAAAAAAAATTATATTGCAGTATGTGGAAAATAATTGTAACTAGCATACCAATGTAGGGTAACCCAGTAACATTGACTCTGGTCAAGCAAGCACAGAAGTAGTTTCCAAAAATATATTAAAAAGTAAATGTGTGTGTGTGTGTGTGTGTGTGTGTATGAGTGTGTGTGTGTGTATGAGAGAGAGAGAGAAAGAGAGAGAAAGAGAGAGAGAGAGAGAGAGAGAGAAAGAGAAAGAGAAAGAAAGAGAGAGGGAGGGAAGGAGAGAGGGGAGAGGATTTCACCTTTGCAATATTTCTTGAATATGTCCCCTTCTCTTCCTGTGACACTACCCCCTACTCTGGTGCACGCCCTCATCACCTCATGCCTAAACTACTGCAATAGCTGACTGGTGGATCTCTCCCCTCTCCAATCAATCCTCCATTTAGCCACTAAAGTGATTTCTGATCATGTCACACACACACACACACACACACACACACACACACGCACACATTCACTCACTCACTCACTAACTCAACCAATTCTAGTGGCTCCCTATTATCTCTGGGGTCAAACACAAAATCCCGTTAGGCACTGGAAGTCCATCATAAGCTTGACCATCCTACCTTTCTGATCTTACCCTTCTCTCCCTACCACTTAGTCTTCTATCCAGTCACACTGCCTCCTGGTTGTTCCCTGAATGAGATACTCCAGCTCTCTCCTCAGGGCATTTTCTCTAGCTTCCCCTATGTCTAGATGCTCTTCCTAATTCCTGCCTACTGACTTCCTTGACTTCTTTTAAGTCCCAAATAAAATCTCATCTTTTACAGAACATCTTCCTCTAACTCTTCTAACTTCTAGTGCCTTCTCTCCTTTAATTATTTCCTATTCATCCTGTATAAAGCTTGTTTATCCATATTTGGGTTTTGTCTCCACTGACAGACTGAGCTCCTTGAGGGCAGGGCTGTCTTTTGCTTCTTTGTGTCCTTTGTATCCTCACTGGCACCTATTGACCACAGGCTTACTTAATGTTTATTGACTATTAACTGCTTTGTGGATGTGGGGGTACTATGTAAGTATTTTTATTCAGACAGCAAACAATCTGAAGTCTTGGTGCAACTGGCTAAAATCAAGGATTTTATCCAGTTTCATGTCTGGTTTGCCAAAAATATGTCAAACAAAGGTTCTCTGCAGCCATGGTAATAATTTCTTTATCTCTTCTCACTCTCACCTCTCTGGAATATTTTTGTTCATATTGTTCATAAGACGTAACCTGTAAGAGGAAAATAAAATCAAATAAAATCAAGAGTCAGTGGGACAAGATATTTAACTTTTACCTTTCTATTTCAAAACAGAAATGTGCCATATAAAGTAAAGCATAAAAAAGAAAACAAAGTAAACACTTTCCTATAATGTAATTCTTAGTGGAAAAAAATGACTGAAGGCTGTATTATCAACCCATTACCCTAAGGGGTCTAGGTGGGCCCTCTCGGCATAACCATTTTACCAGGCTTGCCTTTTGTAAATTCAGCATCATTGATTTCTGTCTTTGCCCTTTCAAGTGCACTCTCGGAAATGTCCCAGTCTCATCTTTACTTCTTTCTTTTGCTGGGAGGAAAGATTGAACTTGTCCCATCATATTGACAGAGAAAACAGACAACTGTAGGCAAGTAGAAGATCCAGTCAAATGGAATGTCAGATCTAGGAATGTCAAACCAAATTTCAGAGTTTCCAAGTGAAGGGGAAAAAATTCTACAAACTAGGAACAAACGTTTGTTACATGACTAATCCATCCTCCTTTCTGCTTATGTTTCCTTTTTAAAAATGTTTATTTTTTAACATATTTTAAATTGTGAGTTGAAAACTCTCCTTCCCTCATACCCCTCCCCCACCCACTGAAGAGGCAAGCAATATGATGTCAACTGTACATGTGCAATCATGAAAAATATATTTCTATATTAGCCACATTGTAAAAAGGAAAGAAACCATTTTAATTTGTGTTCAGAGTTCATGAGATCTGGAAGCAGTGGCAGCAGCTGCTTTCATAACTCTCAGCCCATAGGTGGTAAGGGGATCAAACAACTGGTCAGAAGGAGATTACAGGGCCATTTTTGCTAGCATTGCAGCAGGACATTTGCTTTGTCCATACTCAGATACAGGTAGCAAGGAGGAGCACTAGCACAGATGAGCCTGGAGTCCGAGTAGAGGAGGGACCCTCCTCATATTTCCAGAGAAAAAAAAAAGATGCTTTTGGTTACTCATAGACCAGAGTACAGGCAAGGAGAGTAGTAAACACCTCTCTTTAGATCATAGCACCTTGGAAGAACTGAAAACTAACAGGTCCCTAGAAGTATCTCTGAAAACACCTGCACAAAATCCTTGAAGCTTTGGACAGCATGCCCTTGACCTTGGAAGCAGGGCCTTACTTGGACAAAGAGTTAAACAAGTCAACTAATAGGCTCAGAAAATAAGAAAACAATGGGGAAAAAATCAGATTATAGAAAGTTACTATAGTGACAAGGAAGATCAAAACACTCAGAAGAAGATAGCAAAGTCAAAGCTTCTACATCTAAAACCTTCAAGAAAAACGTGAAATTATTCTCAGTGCATGGAAGAGCTCAAAAAGGATTTTGAAAATCAATTAAGAGAAGTAGAGAAAAAATTGGGGAAAGAAATGAGAGTGATACTGAAGAAAATATCACCTTAAAAAACATCTTAGAACCAATTACAATGAGAGTGGAATTCAGGCATTGACCACCCCACCCCCATTTTGCTCTCCAGTGGAAAACTTTTCCTTGTGTTCTTGTTTCATGGGAGACAATTTTCCCCGTTTCATCTTTCCCTCTTTCTCACCCTTTTTTCAAGATCATTCCAACATAATCAACTCGGACTCATATTCTCTGTTTATGTAGACTGCTTCTAACTTCCCTAATAATGACAAGGTTTTTAGGAATGACATGCATCATCTTCCTATATAGGAATATAAACAATTTAATTTTATTGAGACTCATGATTTCTCTTTCATGCTCACCATTTTATGCTTCTCTTGAGTGTTGTGTTTAAAATTCAAAATTTCTAATCAGCTCTGATCTTTTCGTCAGAAATGCTTGAAAGTTCTCCATTTTATTAAACATTCTTTTTTTTCCCTAAAGGATTAGATTTAGTTTTTCTAGGTAGGTTATTATTGATTGTAATCCTAATTCTCTTGCCTTCCAGAATATCATATTCTAAGCCTTCTGCTCTTTTAACATGGAAGTTATTAAATCTTGTGCGATCCTGGCTGTGGTTTCACAATATTTGAATGATTTCTTTCTGGCTGTTTGCAATATTTTTCCTTGACCTGAGAACTCTGGAATTTGCTATGATATTCCTAGAAATTTTCATTTTGGGATCACTTTCAGGCAGTGATTAGTAGATTCTTGCAATTTCTTTCTTGCATTCTGGATCTAAGACATCAGGACAGTTTTCCTTAATAAATTTCTCGAAATATTATGTCAAGGCTCTATTTTTATTATAACTTTTACATAGTTCAGTAATTCTTAAGTGATCTCTCTTTGATCTATATTCTAGGTCAGTTGTTTTTCTGATGAGATTTTTGATATTTTCTTTTTGTTCATTCTTTTAATTTTCTTTTATTGTTTCTAGATATCTCATGGGGACATTTACTTCCACTTGCCCAACTCCAGTCTTTAAGGAATTATTGTTTTCAGTTAGCTTCCGCACTTCTTTTGCTATTTGGCGAATTCTGCTTTTTAAGGAATTCTTTTTTTCAATGAATGTTTGTGCCTCTTTTACTATTAGGCCAATCCTGTTTTTTAAGTAGTTTTATGACACTTCTCTATGCCTTGGAACTGAGAACAGGGCCGTTGCTTCCCTGTGATGTATCAGAAACTCTCTTCTCTGCCCTGGAACTAACTGTCATTCAGAGTTGTGTTTAAACAATAGAGTAGTCATTCAGTGCCAGCTACACACAATGTTAGCAAAGAGTTCCCTGTAATCACTTTCTGAATAGTTGTCAGACCCTCTTACTATCTTTGGGCTCTAAACTTTCAAAGCTACAGTTACTGTTATTGCAGCCCCCTCCAAGGTCAAACTCATCATGTTGCTCCCACATAGGCTCTGAGCCAGCCCCTACCCTGGTATCACAGACGTCTGGTAAACTTTCAAATTGTCTTAGGCTTGAAAAAGGTTTCACCCTGACCTTTTGTTAGCTCTGCCACTCCAAAATTTGATTTGAAGTGTTGTTTTAAAGTTGTTTGAAGGGAAACATTGGGAAAGCTTGGGTGGGTTGTTGCCACTAATCTTCTACCTTGGCTCTGCCCTCTCCTCCTCCCCACCAATATATTTCTTTAATGTCATCATTTCTCCAGTACAATTCATTGTTAGCTATATGTCACAACCTCCTCTCACTAACCATGTGCCTCCCTACTGCTCTTTCAGTGATTCATAACTTAAATTCTGTTGTGTACACTATCATATTCCATGATCTTTAACCATACAACATCATGAGGAGAACATTGATGTTTAAGGGATAGAATTTTGTCTCTGAAAAAAAAAGTTCTTATTGCCAAAAATATAATTTAAGAAATATTAATAACTAATTACCCTTGTGTATTCTTTTCCATATTTGTAAAATCTTTTTAGGGAACAGTCAGCATCAAAGTCATCCATGATGAAGGTCTAGGCTTCCTATTCTCATAGTCTTCAGTTCATTCAATCTCCTATTCAGGCATTCTGGGGCTGATTTTTATTACAGTAAATCAGATTATGGCATAAATCTGTTTTCCCTAAGAAATGGATGAGAGGTGTAAAAAAGAGCCAATGAACGATATGAATCAATCATAGGGGAGATATTTTATTACTACAAACAAAAAGAATGATAAACATAAAATGATAATACAAATGTTTTTGACCAAGATATACTTAAAAGCAAGATTTAAGAACTTTAGAACTAGTATCACAATTTCTAAGAATATGATATTTAAACCTCATCAGAAGATACAGCAATTTACAAGATGGCTAAATAGTCATTTTTCTAATTTTATTGATTATTTTTATAGTTCTAGCCATTCTAGACCTTCTAAACTAACAGTTCATTGTCATGTGAAAAATGGGAGAAAGGAATATTTGATTTTAAAACTTGAATCAAAAGAGCACATGCTGGATTTTACCATGCTGGAGAGACCTAGCACACAATTTCATCAATAGTCCATGTCTTTTTCTGAGGATAAACTGGGCTAAATGCATGGACACTTTAAATCTTCTGCCATAGCAAACAAGTAATTAAACAAATGATCATAGGTCCAGCATGGCCCTTTCTATTTCTTCAACTATGGTATCAGAATGGGTAAAAGAAGGTGCTAATAATTACAGATTTTAAACCATCTCTAAATATTTACTTGTATTTATATTCTAAATGTGAGATATATGTCAATTGGCCAGAAATTGGGCTTGCTATTAAAGGAGTTGAATCATCTCCTTGTTGACATTCTCACTGTAACTGAAATAGGAAGATAAAAGGAAGTTGCAGCTAAGTAGTAGAATGACTCACACATTCTCCTTGGGAAGATAAATAAAGGACTTGGCAGAGTTGGTTTTTCTCAGACATCTAAAGACAGTATGAAAAGAAATTTCATGAGGCATTTGACCTTGTAGTTCTTATGATAAGTATTTGCAAAAAAGACCACCATGAACATAATTGATCCTTATACAACATTTTTCACTAAAGATGAGAAGATATAGAAATTCTGTAAGGAATGCAATGAAATCTGACAAATTAAGCTGATGTATACTTTTCAGAATTGATAATTTCAAATAAAAGATGGACAAAGGGGAGCAGGAGATATGTTGGAAAAATGGAATAAGAATAATAACTAGAGAGGCACCAAATTTATAGACTATACAAAACATTGTGTCTATATCACAAATATTAGAGCAACGCTTCTCTACTCAAATAATCCTAGTGTTTCATTTTAGATAGGTATTTTTGATTGATTCAAGTAGGACCTATTCATACCTCTTTTAAAAGTTTTAAAATGTAAATGAATGTTACATTTTTGAAGGTTTTGTTCTATACCTATATAATCATGTGCTCTTTGTTGTCTATGTAATTAATTATGCTAATTATTTTTCTTAATGCTAAATCATCCTTGCATACTCATATAAATTCAAAGTTATCATAAGTAACATTAAATATGTATTTATGTATTAAATGTATATGTATATACAAACACACATATATATCATAATTTATCTGCCTTGAATTTGGAGTGTGTTCATATTGGTTAGTTAAATTGGTGTGCATTTCTTTTTTCTCTGCTCTACCCCTCTTTTGTTTGGGTTTCCAGATAATATTTACCTTATAAAAGGAATAACTGGGATAAGCTTTGGAAAAGGCTGGTGTTTCTATGAAGCAGAGGTAAGAAGAAAGTGCATTATAAGAATAAGAAATCAGAGCCCATACAAAGCATGGAATATAGGCAACATAGGAAAAGGAATGTTTATGGAAAAAAAGGAAGCAGATAAGGTTGAATGGAATATAGAGTATATAAAATAATAATAATATTAATTAACATATATAGCACTTACTATGTGCTAGGTATATTGATAATGTGTTTTTGCCTATTGTTATTGTAAATTTTTGCTTAATTTGAAGATCTTTCTCATCTATTAATAGGCCCATGTGATCTGCTTAAATCACATGAAAGCCTAAGTTATATGTTGTGGCAGGAGCATAGTGGATAGGTGAGGAGGAAGGATGGAACAGGAAGAGGCAGAGCTAGAGCAGAGCTGAGAGGAAATTGGTCAGAGAGTAGTCAGAACTGAGAGAGAGAGAGAAAGGCAAGTAGCTAGCAAGATGAGTGAGACAGCTTGTTTGTGATTTGTTTAAGGGAACTGGTTTGTGGAAAGCCTAACCAAGGAAAGGATTGTAGATGGTACTGCCCTTTGCATTGTTATTATGTATAGATTTCTTTGTTGCTATAATGGATTAGGCTTTCTGGTGTCTGAATAAATGTTTTGGTTCTGTCTTCCATGTAGAGAGTCTGTTGTATTTTACAATTCAGAATTGTGCTGGCATATTCATGGCTGCCATAGGCATCAATATTTCATTGGTGCTACAAATGGCAACAAAGAGTGGACCACAAAATATCAGACCACTATTTGGAGGCAGAAAATCTTTAGAGTAAGAAATGGATATCACAAGATGGGAGGATTTACCTTATTCCTCCCTAGCAAGAGAATGGGGTAAAATCACAGGACTGTGAAAACTGGGAACTGAGATTATAGAAGGGAGAACCCAGAGATTTAGAAAGATGTTTGCAAGGAATGCCAATAGAACCAGGGAAAGAACTGGCAGGCATATGTAAGAGAATCAAAAAAATAACAAGAGGAAGGATGCATGGGAGGCTTCTCAGGAAGAAGCACAACAGGAGAATCAAGGGGGCTACACTGTGTTTGGGGAGGTACTTGATGATTTTACTCAGCAGGTGATCATAGATATTTAGTTGGTTCACCCAAAGAATGGGAGAATCATTGGTATCTTGAATGGGGAGAATCAGTGAGAAAAGTAAATTTCCTTGCAAGAGAAGAGTAGTAGCCAGCAGATTCAAAGTCAGAATAGATGGACAAGAAAAGAATTGTTTGCTGCACATTGAGAAAAGAAGTAGATTTTGGAACAACTATAAACTATACAAACCAACTAATAAACTATACAAAAGGTATTGAGAAAAGGGGCTTCATATTAGACTGAGTAGGGAAATAAGAACTGTTCCTAGGGATCCTTCTGAAACACTGTATCCAAGTTTGTCACACCTGCTGTGAGAATAGGAAATTGTCCAGGCCCCAGCTCAGATTAAAGAAAGTATAGCTCTAGCCAGAAGGATGACTCCAAAACCACAAATTAGAAAATTGCAAGCAGCAGTGAATGAGGCTATGATAATGGATTCATGAACTTCAGAAGCATGACTGACCCTGCATCTACCTTGCTTCTGGTGATTGTCCTCTTGTTTCTTTTTGGCTTTCTATCTGTTCACCTTGTCTGTCAAATTTGTTTCCTGCAGGCTTAGTACCATTTACCTGTAGATGCCTGACCACTTAAGCCGGATATCATCCCTTGTCCTCGACTGTGATGTGTCACCCCTGGACTTGAAGTTGACTAACCTCTGGATGCCAGCTGAGGAACTGACTCCTCAAATGGGACCTCTTGGGGCAGGGATAACTTTATGTCCAATTTCAGCAGGAAGTAGCTATGGAAGAAGAGACCTTACCCCACTATTTTGGTCCTCATTCATTCAAAGGGATAATGATAGGGCTTGTGCTTGAGACCCAACTTAAGATATTGTTTTATGTGCTTAATTTTTGTGATCCCCATTATATTGTCACAAAGTTGTACTGACACCAGTTACCTAAGATGTTATTTTATATGCTTATTTTCTGTTATTCTTGTTACAATCCTGTTGATAACAGTTGCCTCATTGACCTATATAATGGATAAGAAAGATCTTGGGGCTGAATGTCTTAATAATGCATTTCTGCTAATTATTAGTGTGTGTGTGTGTTTGGTTAATTCAAAGATCTTTCCCATCCATTAACAGGCCTGAGTAACCTGTGCAAATTATGTGGAAGCCTAAATCATATGGGAAGGAAGAAGCTTGATGAATGGATAAAGAGGAAGAGTGGAACAGGAAGAGGGAGTGCTAGAGCAGAGCCAAGAGGAAATTGGTCAGAGAGCAGTCAGAACTGAGGGAGAGAGAGAAAATCAGGTAGCTAGAAAGCATGAGTGAGAGAGCTTGTTTGTGGTGTTGTTTAAAGGAGTTTGTGATTTAAGGAACCTGGTTTGTGAGAAAGTTAACAGAGGGAAGGTTTGGAGATGGTATTGCCCTCTTCATTATTATTATGTATAGATTTCTTTGTTGCTTTGATGGACATGACTTTCTGGTGTTGGAATCTGGCTTTCCGATGTCTAAATAAATGTTTTGTCTTTCATGTGTTTTCTGTTGTATTTTACAATTGAGAATGGCACAGGCATGTTCACGGCTGCCATAAGCACTGTAAATATTTCATTGGTGCTACGCTAGGCACTGTGCTAAACAATTTAAAATTAATAGCTCATGTAGTCCTCACAACAACCCTGAGAGATAGGTACTACTATCATTCCCATTTTACATCTCAGGTAATTAATGCAAATAAAAGTTTTGACCTACCCAGGATCACACAGCTAGTAAGTGTCTTCCTCCAGATTTGAACTCAAGTCTTCCTCACTCCAAGCTCAGTGTACTACTTGCCATACCATGTAGCTGCCATATATGCAGAAATAGGTCAGAATCAGATTGTAAATGGATTTACATGCCAAATAGAGGGCTTTTTACTGTAACCTAAGGGTAAGAGGAAATTACTGGAGCCTCCTAAGTGGTTAGATCTAACTTTAGGAATATCAAGTTGGCAGTTGTATGAAGAGTATGTAAAAGAGGGAAGAGGCTAGAAGCAGGGAGACCAATTAGGAGGATGTATTCAGGGAATACAAAATGATGGGCAGTAATCATGTGAGCAGAGAGAAGGGGATTGACTTCAAAGGTAAAGTTAAGAAGTTATAGCAAATGGAGGGCAAAGTCAAGATGATGGAATAGAAGGATGGACTTGCTATAGCTCTCTCCCCATAAACCATAACCTGTAAAAATGATTCTAAACAAATTCTAGGGCAGCAGAAGACACAAAGTGACAAAGTGAAACAGATTTCCAGCCCAAGACAGCTTGAAAGGCTGACAGAAAGGGTCTATCACACAAGTCTCAGGGCAGAGCGCAGCCCAGCCTGGGCCACGCAGTACAGACAGGACTGGAGCAGGCTTCAGGGTGTGGAATCAAAGTTATCAGCTGCAGTTCCCAGATTTCTCAACATACAAATGCCAAAGACAGCTTCAAAGGTCAGTAAGAAAGCTCTTTCACCTGGGTGAGAATGGAGCTTGGTCTGGGCCCAGGGTGGTAGCAACCACTGCAGAAGCAATGTCCACTTTTGGAGGCCTCAGCTTAAAGAGCCTGGGGTAATTGAGCAGCTGATCTGAGTCTCAGTCCTGAGTGGTGCTTCTGGAATGAGACAGAGTTCACATGGTGAAGCTAGTGGTGGCTATGGAGAGAGAACCCTACCCACAGTTCCAGGGCAGAAAAGAGGCTTGTTGTTGCTCATATACAAGAGTGCAGGGCAGGAAAGGAGTAAGCTCCTCTCCCTTGATGGTGCCACTTTGGAGAAACTAAGAACTTACAGGTCCTTAGAGATATCTCAGAGAACAGCTGCACAAAATGTCTGAAACGTAGGGTTTCCTCTTGATAAAGGACTTAAAAGTAAATTAACTGGCAGAGAAAATGTTGAAAAAAGGGGAAAAAAAGTTACTTTCTTAGTGAAAAGGTATTTTCTCCCACCCTTTCAGATGAGGAAGAACAAAGCACACCATCAGAAGAAGACATCAAAGTCAAGGTTTCTATATCCAAAACCTCCAAAAAAGTATGCAATGCTTTCAGGCCATGGAGGAGCTCAAAAAGGATTTTGAAAATCAAGTAAAAGAGGTGAAGGAAAAATTGGGAAGCGAAATGAGAGCAGCGCAAGAAAATCATGAAAAGCAAGTCAACAGCTTGCTTTTGGGTCAAGGAGACCCAAAGAAATACTGAAGAAAATAATACCTTTAATAATAGACTAATACAAATGGCAAAAGAGGTCCAAAAAAATTAATGTGGAGAAGAATGCTTTAAACAGCAGAATTGGCCAAATGATAAAGAAGGTTCAAAAGTTCACTGGAGAAAGTAGTTCTTTAAAAATTAGAATGGAGCACATAGAAGCTGAGGACTTTATGAGAAACCAAGAAACTATAAAAACAAAACCAAAAGAATGAAAAATAGAAGATAATATAAAATATATCATTGGAAAAACAACTGACCTGGAAAATAGATCCAGGAGAGATAATTCAGAAATTATTGGTCAACCTGAAAACCTTGATCAAAAAAAAGAACCTAGACATCATCTTTCAAGAAATTATCAAGGAAAACTGCCCTGATATTCTAGAGCCAGAGGGTAAAATAGAAATGGAAAGAAATCATCAATCACCTCCTGAAAGAGATCCTCAAAGGAAAACCCCTAGGAATATTGTAGTCAAATTCCAGAGTTCCCAGGTCAAGGAGAAAATATTACAAGCAGCCAAGAAGAAGTAATTCAAGTCTTGTAGAAATACTATCATGATAACACAGGATTTAACAGCTTCTACACTAAGGAATCGAAGGGCTGGGAATATAATATTCCAGAGGTCAAAGGAGATAAGATTAAAACCAAGTATCACTTACCCATAAAAATTAAGTATAACACCTCAGGAGGAAAAAATGCAATTTCAATGAAATAGAGGACTTCCAAGCATTCTTGGTGAAAAGAGTAGAGCTAAATAGAAAATTTGACTTTCAAATACAAGAATCAAGAGAAACATGTAAAGGTAAACAGAAAAGAGAAACATGAAAGAATTCATTGAAGTTGAACTGTTTACATTCGTACATGGAAAGATGTTATTTGTAACTCATGAAATCTTTTTGAGTATTAGGGTAGTTAGAGAGAATACGTATGTGTATATACATATGTACGTATGTATGTATCTATGTGTGTATATGCATGTGTACATCTATATATTATATTTATATATTATACATGTATGTATATGTGTGTATATATGTATATATGTGTAGGTGTGCATATTTATATATGTATGTATGTGTATATGTTGGTATGCATATGTGTATATGTAGCTTTGTATGGGTATGTATGTGTATATTGTATATGTGTAAGTATGTATATGTATGTAAGTGTATATGTGTATACATATATACACCTACATATATACATAGACAAAGAGCAAAGGTGTATTGAATATGAAGGGATAATACCTAAAAACAATAAAATTTACTATAGAATGGAATGTAGTAGGAGTAAGAGAAAGGGAGAAACAGAATGTAGCAAATCATCTCACATACAAGAGTGAGGGAAAAAAGAGCTTTTACAAGGGACAGGAAGAGGGAGGAGATGAAAGGAAATAAGTGAGCCTTACTCTCATGGAATTTGGTTTGAGGAGAAATAACACATACTCAATTGGATATGGAAATCTATTTTACCCTGCAGGAAGTTGGGGGGAAGGGGATAGGAGAGTAAAGATGATAGAAGGGACAGCAAATTGGGGAAAGGGATAATCAGAAGCAAACACTATTATGAGAGGACAGGTCAAGAGAGAGAAAGGAATAAATTGAGGGCAGGATAGGACAGAGGGAAATGTGGTTAGTCTTTTACAACATAACTGTTATAGAAGTGCTTTGCATTGTTACACATGTATGACCTATATTGAGTAGCTTGTTTTCTCAATGAGGGTGGGTGGGGAGGGAGGGGGAGAATATGGAACTCAAAACTTGAATAATGAATGTTAAAAATTGTTTTAGCATGCAAATGAAAATTAAGCTCTACAGGCAATGGAGTATAGAAATCTGTTTAGCCCTACAGGAAAATAGAATGGAAGAGGGGTGTAAGAAGGATGGATAATAGAAGGGAGGACAGACTGGAGGAAGGGGTGGATGGGGTGCATGCTGTCCTGGGGTGGAGGGGTGGGGAAAGTTGAGAAGAAAATTTTTGAATTAAAATTCTTGTGAAAGTGAATGTTGAGAACTGATAAATAAATAAATTATATTTTTTTTTTAAAAAAAGAAGTTATAGCAACTGATTGAATGTATAAGGTGAAGGTGAAATAATAATTAAGTGTTACCCTGAAATAACAAATCTAGATGACTGAAAAGATGATGCCCTCAGTAGAAATAGGGAGTTGTAAAGAAGGTTTATTTTCTGGGAAGAGGAATAAGTTTTACTTTTATACATGTTACTTGTGAAATGCCCATAGAATATCCACTTGGCTATATCTAACACATGGTTAAGGATGCAAGACTGAAGTTCAAGAGAAAGAATAGGGCTGAAGGCATAGATTTAGAACTCATCTACATAGAAGAATTGGACCCAGGAAAGCTGAGAAGTTGAGTGACAAAGAGTCTAAAGAGAAAAAGGATCAAGACATAGCAGACTGGCTAGTCCTATAATTGATATAGCAAACCAAGGTAGAAGACCAGGAGAGAGTAGTGTCTTGAAAAACCAGGGAGGACAGGATATGTTTGTTAGCAACCGAGAAAGTACCTACAGATGAAGGGAGACTGAAAATTAAGCACAGCACAGGGGAGATTATCAGAGAGGTAAACTCCTGGAAGGCATAGGATGGAATAAGATTAAGTAAAATCTACAACATTTATTGTATGTGTTCGTCCTTCGTTGCCAAAGAAGACCATGCCATCAGAGAAATAATGACATGACTTGCGCTTGACTTTGTTTTGAGTGAGGGAGGGCTGTGCAGGTCACCAGCCTCACTTGTCCTCCAGAGCCATCTGAATCCAGTGACCAGATATTCATCAGGATGACTGGAGATGACCCAGAATGAGGCAACTGGGGTTAAGTGACTTGCCCAAGGTCACACAGCTAGTGAGTGTCAAGTGTCTGAGATGAGATTTGAACTCAGGTCCTCCTGACTCCTGCACTGGTGTTCTATCCATTGCACCACCTAACTGCCCCAGCCTAGTACATTGTAGGTACTTAATAAATATTTGTTGAATTAAATTATAGGCCATACTTTGATTTTACATAAAATAGAAATGGTAATATATTTAGACCAAGATGGCATTTCTCATTTATTTTGTATTTATATCATTCTTTAATTTAATTATTTACTATCATAATAAATGGGTAATTTTAAGGGTGGGGTCTAACTATTATTTGACAAGTGTGACAATCTTACCTTTTCAAGGAAGAGAATATCATTTTATAAATGACTTGAGTAAGTCTTTGGGGACAAGTCAACTAAATCTTAAATCTTGAAAACTCTTAATTCAGTTTACTGAAAACTCATTCTCCAGAGGAGAGTAAAAAGATTTTTTTATCAAATCCAAAGGCTATTTTTCATTACTCATCATTTTTAACCTCTTCCAAAGCACCTGAGAGAGTTAATTCTGAGTCTCTCTCCTCAGTTTCCAATACTCTATCCTCTCCAGATTTTCTGATTTTCTGATATTTTTATATACTCTCATCTTCCCAACACAGATTCACTGTCAATGCATCCCTAAGATTCTGTCACTGACCCTTTTTCCTTCTCTAGATAATAAACTCTTCAATTTCATCCCCTCAAATATTTTTTTAAATCCATGCAGGTGGATTCCTCAACCTCTAATTAGAATTTCTACCTTGTACTTATTTTAACTAACTGCTCAAATTATTCTTCCCTCTAAACCACAACTTCTCTGTCGTTAGCACTGCCATCCAAACCAGAGGCTTCAAAGTCACCTTTGGATTATTTCTTCTCCTAAGAACCTATACCACAAATCCAAACAATTACCAAGTTCTACAAAAACTTGGGAAGCAGTGTGGCACTGGATTTAGTATTAGAGTACTTGGCCTTGAATTCTAAACTCTGTCACTTATTTGCCAATGTGATGTTGCACAAGTCACTTTGTGAGTCTTAATTTCCTCGTCTATAAAATAAAAGGTAGGATGTGAAGACGTCCAAAATCCTTTAAAATTCTATAGTTACAATCTGAAATAATCCTACTTCCAAGATCACCTTTTCTGATTTTCCCCTCCCTAGATGTGAGTGCCTCCACATTCCCAAAACTTTGTCATTATTTTGAACCTATACTTCTATTGGTAAATACAACTTTTGGGCAAGGCACTGTGCTAAGGGCCAGAGATACAAAAGAAGAAAAAAGGCAAAAAAAGTCCCTACTCTCAAGGATTCTATAGGGGAGATAATGCAAACAACACCGTACAAACAACATAATGGACAAGATACATTGGAGGTAATACTAGAGAGAAGCTTGAGGGTGGTTGGGACAGGTTTCTTCCAGGTGAGAATTTATCTAGGAGCTGAAGAAAGACAGTGAAGTACGGAGGTAACTTTGGGGGTACTCCTAGCTTTGTTGGGGAGAAGAAAATAACACACGAAAATAATGCAGTTTGGAGGATCAGCAAAAATTGGGGATTAGGAATAGTCAATATAGCCCAGCTATTCTGAGAACCATTCTAACAAAGATTTAATAAGACTCACAAACTCAATAGTGATTTTTTGCGCCCTCGGGTTTGTGATTCTGAAATTTGAGTCTTCCAGCTAACAGGTAGGATTGGGAATATCAACTATCTACTACTGGAGCACCATGCAGAGACAAGTGTATAGTTGTGTTCCCTAGACCCGAACTGGGTTCTTGATCCTGGAACGTTCGGGAGTAAGTGACTAAAATGTACTCTGCGTCAGATCACAGAGGGCTCATTGAAAGTTTGCAACTCCCTGACCCTAATGACTCAGTGCTGGATCCTTGAAAAACACAGCTTTTGAGACTCAGAATAAACTACAGCAGCATGGATGAGAATGTAAATCAGGAACAAATAAGGTCCTGACAGTCCCTCTAAAAGGATATATAGCCTGGCCCTAACACAATCTTAGAAATAAGCTTGAAGAATCAGTAAAAGAATTGCAAAGATAAAGAGCTTTTGCAGTGTTGTCATGGACCTCCCCTCCATAAGACAAAAATTCTGAAGAGAATAACTAAAAAGATATCTGAAAGGAAATCCTTAAAGAAGCAGTTTGACCACAAGGTTGATTAGAATTCCTAGAAGAAATAAATCAAGTTTTTAAAAAGAGTTAAAAATCAAATGAAAGGTTATGGAAAGAATTGGAAAAGAAATGAGAGTGAAAGAAGACTTAGAAGGACAATTAACAGCTAGGCATAAGAAATTTAAAAAAAACAAACCCTTAATCAAGTAATAAACTTCTTGAAAATCAGAAGGAACCAAGCATAAATCAGTACATACGAGAACAGTCAAAAGACTGAAAAAAATGGAAAATGTGAGGCATATCTCATCAAAATCTTGCTTAAAATAATTTGAAGTAATTTCACTATCATCTAAAAGCTATGATTTTTTTAAAAAATGAACCCGGATATCAAATTTCAAGAAAATATGGGGCAGGGGTGAGGGGCCCAGATCTATTAGAAGAGGAACATATCTATCACTTTCTGAAAGAAATCTTAATATTTAACTGCCATCTACTCAAATCAATGAAACCCCTCCTGTGACAAAGAAAAACAATTAGCTAAAGCTGATTAATGTCTAATAGCCTATGAAAAATCCCATTGTCTTCATGTACTGCCTCTCTAGAAAAGAAATATATTTCCTATTCTGTCCTCTATGATCAAGAATAAATATTACTTTTAATTTTAATTCAATGGACTTTCAGTAAGGTTTTTTAACATTATTGCAGAGAAGGCTCTATTTTCTCATGGCCTGCTTACTTTACCATTCATTATTTCATCTAAATGTAACTTTTTCCTGAGTTCCTAATATTTATCATTTCTTACAGTGCAATAGTCATTCTTTATATTCATAGACTTCAATTTGTTTGACTATTCACAAGTTTGCAGGCATATACACCTTTTCAGTTTATTGATGCCATAAAAACACTTATGAATATTTTATAGGTGGGAGTTTACTTTATAACTACACAAATTTATCTCAGAAATAGTAATTGAACAAAAAATGAACTCCTAACCTTGGGTCCAGGGAACAAATAACCCTTATACTTCATAAAGTGTCCTTTGAAAGAAAACAGGCACCTTAATAAATTCCTTCCATGAGACAAATATAGTCTTGATATCCAAACCAGGAAAATATAAATCAGAAAGAAAATTATAAACCAATATCACTGATTGATATTGATGTAAAATCCGAAATAAAATACTAACAGTCTACAGCAGCAAATTCCAAAAATCTGTCTAGTTTGTGGTCATGCCAATAATGCAAAAAAAGTTGAAAATATAAAAATATTTATTTCTGGAAGCCAAGATGGCAAAGTAAGCAGTAAGTCACTATAATTCTCCCTTTTTGACATCATGATAAAAAACTAGAAATTAACACCCCAGGAAAAACCCTGAATAGCAGACCCAGTAAAAAGATGGAGTGGAGCAGTCTCTTAGACCAGGACATTTGGAGGATCAACAAAAAAAGCCTATTTCACAAAGATGAAAGGGGAGGACATTTCAGAACAGGAAGTGTCCCAACAAGGCCCACCTCAGCAAGCCAGCAGGAGATCCTGGGCGCCAGGGTGGTGGAACAGGCAGAAAACAACACCAGGATCCCTCCATGTACCTTAGCATAGCCAGGAGAACTGACAGACTACAGCTCAGAGAACCCCCACTTGTGTCCATACAGTCCTGGACCAGCAGGTGTGTTGCAGCAGAGAGCTTCTACTTGATTCAGTGTATCTCTGAATGGTTAAGCATCCTCCAGCAGTGGACCTGTCTCTGCTTCAGCATGGTCCCAGGGGAGCAGGTATCCTCCAGCAGCAAAATCTGCTTCAGTGAAGCCTCAGGAAAATGCAGAAAAACCCTATCTGGCCCTCAGTACATGCCTTCCCAATAATATCAGGGGTGAAACAAGGATGCCCATTATCACCACTGTTACTCAGTATTATACTAGAAATGTTAGCTTTAGCAATAAGAGAAGAAATTGAAGGAATTAGAATAGGAAACGAAGAAACAAAGCTTTCTTTGCAGATGACATGATGGTATACTTAGGGAATCCTAGAGAATCAATGTAAAAACTACTTGAAGAAATTAACAATTTTTGCAAGGCTGGGGGACATAAAATCAACCCCCATGAATAATCAGTATTTCTAAATATTACTAATAAAGCCCAGCAGCAAGAGATAGAATGAGAAATTCCATTTAAAATAATTGTAGACAACATAAAATATTTTGGAGTCAACTTGGCAAGACAGACTCAGGAACTATATGAGCATAACTACAAAACATTTTTCACACAAATAAAATCAGATCTAAATCATTGGTAAAACATCAATTGTTTGTGGGTAGGCTGAGCTAATATAACAAAAAAATGACAATTCTACCTAAACTAATTTCCTTATTTAGTGCCATCCCAATCAAACTACCAAAAAATATTGTATAGAGCTAGACAAAATAATAACAAAATTCATCTGGAGAAACAGAAGGACCAGAATATCAAGGGAAATAATGAAAAGAAATGCAACTTATCTAAACTATCTACAACTAAAACTGTCTTATAAAGCAGCAGTCATCAAAACCTTTTGACAGTGGCTAAGAAAGAGAGTGGTACATCTGTGGAATTGGTTAAGTACACAAGACTCAGTCATCAATAACTATAGTAATCTACTGTTTGATAAACCCAGAGACTCCAGTTTCTGGGATGAGAACTCTTTATTTAACAAAAACTGTAATCCTAGAGAATCAAGTAAAAAACTATTTGAAATAATAAACAACTTTGGCAAAGTTGCAGGTTATAAAATAAACCCACATAAATCATCTGCATTTGTATGTATTACTAACAAAGCCCAGCAGCAAGAGATAGAAAGAGAAATTCCATTTAAAGCTATCGTAGGTACTAGAAAATATCTGCGAATCTCCCTTCCAAAACAAACCCAGGGACTATGTGAACACAAATTACAAAATGCTTTTCGCACAAATAAAGTCAGATCTAAGTAAGTGGAAAAACATCAGCTGCGCATAGGTAGGCCAAGCTAGTGAAAGAAAAATGACAATTCTACCTAAATTAATTTACTTATTCAGTGACATAACAATCAAACTACCAGAAAAAATATTTTCTGAGCTAGGAAAAATACTATCAAAATTCATCTAGGAGAACATAAGGTCCAGAATATCAAAGGAATTAATGAAAAGTGGCCTAGCCCTACAAGACAGATCTCAAATTGTATTATAAAGCAGCAGTCATCAAAAACACTTGGTACTGTCTAAGAAACAGAGAGACAGACCAGTAGAATATGTTAGGTACACAAGACATAGTCAATGAATACAACAATCTACTGTTTGATAAACACAAGAAGCCTAGCTTCTGGGTTAAGAACTCACTTTTTGATTAAAAACTGCTGAGAAAATTGGTTAATAGTGTGGTAGAAACTGGGCATAGACCAGTGCCTGATGCTGTACAGAAGAATAATGTTGGGGGCGGAGCCAAGATGGTGGAGTAGAAAGACTCACGTATGCTAGCTCCAAACCCACAGCCCATAATTATTTATAAAAAGAACTCCCAACAAATTCTGGAACAGTGGAGCTGCGCAGCAACACAGTGAAGGAGATTTCCATTCCAGAGAGCCCTGAAAAACCGATCCCAAAGGCTTGAGTCTTCTACGAGAGATAATTTACCCCATTCCATTTCACCCTCTCTCCTCCCACTACATTTCTCTCTCACCGTCTACCTTGATTTCTTTTAAGATGTGATCCCATCCTATTCAATTCTTGAGAAGATGTGGGGCAATTAGAACACTAGTGCATTGTTGTGAACTTACCCCACCATTCTAAAGAAAAATTTGGAATTACCCCGAAAGGGCTATGAAACTGTACATATCTTTTGACCCAGAAATATCACTTTTGGTCTATATCCCACAGAAATCATAAAAATGGGGAAAGGACCCACATATATAAAAATATTTATTGCAGCTCCTTTTGTAGTGGCAAGGAATTAGAAATTGAGGAGATGCCCATCACTTGGGGAATGACTGAATTGGTTGTAATATTGTAATGACATACTATTATTCCATAAGAAATGATGAGCAGGTAGACTTCAAAAAAACCTGGGAAGGCTTACATGAACTGATGCTGAGTGAAGTGAGCAGAACAAGGACACACAGTAACAGCAACACTGTGTGATGACTGACTTTGATAGACTTAACTCTTCTCAGCAATACAAGGATCTAATACAATTCCAAAAGATTAATGTTGGAAAAACCTATCCAGACAAAGAATTGTGTTGTCTGAATGCAGATTGAAGCATACCGTTTTCTCTCTTTTTTTTTTGTTTTTTCTTTCTTGTGGTTTTTCCCTGTGGTTCCAATTCTCTACAACAAAATTGACGTGGAAATATGTTTTTTAAAAGAAAATGAAAAAAATATAAAAATAATTTTTATACCAAACCTCAGATGTCATCGTTTTAGAGAACTCTCAATGTGTAAATTCTTCCCAACAATGCAGACCAACAAGTGCTTTGCAGTTGACTGCCTTTGAAGGCTACCTGGGAGACCTTAAGAAGTCAAGAGATTTACCAAGTTTTGTAGCTTAGTTAATTAATGATAGAAAAAGAATAAAACATGATTATCTCAACAGATTTAGAAAATGCCCTCAACTGTAGTCATTTATATTGAAAAATACCAAACTTCTTAGGGATAAGATCTTCTTTACTACAGGCAAAGATGACTATTAAAATCCAAGAGTTTGTAAGTTTCTTAATAAAATCAATGGTAAAGCTCCGATATTCATTATTTCTATTACTGCTTGATTTAGTGGTTACAATGACAAGAAAAGGTATAACCATAGGCAACAAAGAGATAATACTTTCTCCATTTTAAAATAATAACATAATTCACTTAGCAGTTTCATAGATTCAATTTTTTAAAATGAAAGAAAGTAATAGCCTCAGCAAAGTATCAGGATTTAAAATAATACAACAGAAATCACTAGCCTTTATGTAGAGTACCAATAAAATATAAGCGGGTAAAAAGAGATTGTGCTCACAATTTCTACAACATATAAAATATGCTAGCCTGAAGAAATACATTCTGTACCAATACATTTCAGCGGTACGTAAGTATCACTAAAATATTCTTTAAAGAAATAGATAAAACATAATTAAAAGGATGATTTTTAATAGGTTGTACTAATATAAAAAGATATTGTAGAATAAAATAATTCACAGAGCATTATTCCATTCAAGTTAGAAATTCAAATGATTCCATTTCAATTATACATACACACACACACATACACATACACAACACACAACCACAAACCAAGCTGTTTTCAGTGTCTTAGATATTCAAGATATACAGAAAATTGTTTCAAAAATATGTAAGAATAAGAACTCTTCTCCAAAGGGCAGTAATAAAAGAATATGAAGTTTTAAAATAAGAATCGCAACTATAAACAATCATCCCACTAGACACTTTTGGGGTAATCTGCAGTCTCACCTGATACTGTTCCCTTCTCCCTCCCTGGAGAAGAAACTTCTATCTCCAAGGTTGTTAATCCTTTCTTTGTGATCCAGGGCTTTTTCTTGCTATTGAGAGAATGATTACAATTTGATATAATCCACTAGTCAACAACAAACCATTCATCATATCCCATTCAGCCACTAATCTTTCTATCTACCCTGCTGTAATGATAATTTAAATGGGAAGATCTTTCCTATTATTAATAGGCCCAAGTGACCTGACTTGGTCACATGGAAGCCTGAGTCACATAAATCTGAGTCACATGGAGCCTGTAGTAGGAGGAGTTTGCTGAATGGGTGGAACAGGAAGAGGTGGAACTAGAGCAGAGATGAGAGGAAATTACTCAGAGTTTAGTCAGAACTAGGAAGAATGCAGGCAAGCAAGCAGCTGGCTAGTGTGAGTGAAAGAGCTTGCTTGTGATTTTTAAATGGAGCTGATTTGTGGGAAGCCTAGCAGGGGCAAGGCTTGGGGATGATGCTGTTCTCTGCACTGTTATTGTGTACAGATTTTTGTTACTATGATGGATTTGGCTTTCTGGTGTCTAAATAAATGTTTTAGTTCTGTCTTCCATGGAGAGAGTCTGCTGTATTTCACAATTCAGAATTGCACCTAGATATTCATGGCCACCATAGTTACTGGGCATAAATCATTGGTGCTATACTTGCTTACATTCATGTGTATGTGCACACACACACACACACACACAAACATACTCTTCCCCATTCTTCCTCTGGAAAAACTATCACAATACTACCATTGCTTCTGGAAGAGATGTGACAATCAGTTGCTCCAGGCCTCCATTCCTGATCTTTGTGACTCTCCACAGCAAAACTCAGGCTCCTAGCTGCCACTTTATATGTTCCGTCTCTCTCTATTAGAAGATAAACTTCAAGATAAGAATTGTTTCACCTTTTTATTCATATTCCATGAAACCTAATTCATGTCTAGCACACAGTAGATGCTTAAGGAAAGGGGTTTTATTCATTTATTTATTCATTCAACTATTTGAAAAATACTTGGACCACTGGTAGAATTTTTAAGTAGTCCAAATGCTCTGGAAAACAATTTGGAATTATACAAAAGTCATTAAAATTTTTATTCAGTGTTTTAACTATTGGTTATATATTCCCTGGTCATTAATGGCCGAAAGATTCTATATATAGAAAAATTTCCATAACAACACTTTTGTGATACCAAAGAACTGGAAACAAAGTAGGTAACTATTGATTAGGGTAATGACAGAACAAATTATTCTATGTGAATGTAATGAAATAATATTGCATCAATAACAAGCAATGGAAATTAGTGGCTTAGAGAACATGGAGAAGCATTTGTGAATTTATAGAGAATAAGAAGTAGAACCAATGAAATGATGTGCACATAATGATTTCAATGGTATTAAAGAAAGGAATGCTGAAAGTCAACTAATTCTGATAAATGGTTATGAAAAAAAATCTCAGTTCTGTAGAACAGAAGGCAAAAAAAACATTCCTTCCCTCAGAGTGCATAATGTTACATTTCCTCTCCAATGCAGTCACTGTGATGGTTTTGCTTCATTGATTTTCTTTGTCAGTAGGAGAGAGCCTGTGGAAACGCTACATGGGGTTATTGTAAAGTGGCAATAGTAGAGAAAATGTCAATAAAAACAAAGGCAAAGATAGCATGCTTATCAAATTTGAAGATGGCATGAAGTTAGGGAAGATAGAACTGATTCAGATAACAGAAATGATGCATCAAAAGATCAACAGGTTGGAAGAGTGGGGTAGATCTAATAAGATGACATTTGATGAAGATAATTATAAAGTTCTTTGCTTAGGTTGAAAAATCATTTGAATGATGATAAATATATGAGATGTCCAAAAACTATGTGAAAAAGAATGAGAGAAGCTCTAAACGAGTTAACAGTGTGCTATGGTGGGCAAACCATTTTTTAAAAGGTAGCTAATGTGCTTTTCTCTTGTCTAGACTTGTGATTTATGTGGGGAACTCCCCATGAGGAAAGGCTCTATATGTATGCAGGTTAGCAACTATTCAACAATTTACAATCTTAGAGACTTGTTTGGAGTACTGAAGGAGTAAGTTACTTAGGATGGGTCACTCTGGAATTTGATGCGTCAGATATGAGCTGTGGAGTCAGGTCATCCTGAATATGGTGCAGCTTCTTCATGCATTACACCATACCACCTTTCCTATTTTGAACACAGGTTGCAGTAACATTCACAAAAAGAGAGATATACTTTACATGAATCAGACAAAGGATGATTATTTCTGCTTCTAGATGCCACATTTTAGGAAAGATATTGACAAAATGTCTGTGTCTGGATGAGGAAACTATGATGCTAAAGAAATTGAAAACTCTGCCATAGACATATTAGTTGAAGGAATTGTCAGCTAGTCAAGAAACATTTATTAAGCTCTTACTATGTGCCAGGCACTATTCTAAGCACTGAGGATAAAATGAAAGCCAAAAGCAAAGTTTCTGTTCTCATGGACCTCACTTTCTAGTAGTGAAGATAACATGTAAATAACTAAGTATGTATACTGTATATACAGTGTTAATGGAAGGTCATCATAGAGAGTGCTAGCATTTGTGAAGGTTGGAGGTGGAGAGTGTGAGATACGGAAAGACCTTTTGTAAAATGTTGGATTTGAACTGAGTCTTTAAGAAAGTCGGGAAAGCCTTCTCATCCTCCTCCTCCTTCTTCTCCTATTCTTTCTTGCTATCACCACCATCTTCTTCCTCCTCCTCCTACCACTGCTGCTTCTCCCCCTCCTCACATCCCCTTTCTTGGAGAGGACCATCCTCGTGCCTCTTTTGTGAAGCAGCGACTACAGAGACCCCTAGACTCACCATGGCCAATTAAAAGCCAAAGGAAAGAGTCAACACTAAAAACAATGACCACATTAATTTAAAGGTGGAAGGGCAATATGATTCAGTAATGCAGTTTAAGATTAAGAGGCACACACCACTTAATAAACTAATGAAAACCTATTGTGAATAACAGGGTTTGTCATTGAAGCAGATCAAATTCCAATTTGATGGGCAATCAGTCAATGAAGCAGACACACCTGCACAGAGGAAATGGAGACTGAAGATACAATTGATGTATTCCAGCAGCACAATGGAGGTACTTACTAAAAAGAGAATCTACAAATCTACTCCAAAACTGCTCCTGATGAAAACAGTACATTCACAATTAGAAAACAAAGATTTGGTTCATTCATGTCCTGATTACTGCAGTGTAGTTTTCTCTCTTCTTTGATTCCCTTCCACCATTCCTTTATTTTATATAAAGTAACTGGTGCATGTGCACAGGAGTAATACATATATTTTTTAACTAAATGGCCAATGAAATGTTTTGATAGACATCAACTGGTTTTGTGAAAATATCCCTTTTTCCCATTAGTGGCATGCTCATTCAACTTTTATCTTTATATTCCAGTAAATTATTTTGCTCTGAGGGGGTAGGTGTGGGGGGCTCAAGCCAAGATGGTGGAGTATAAAGACATGCATACTCTAGCTCTTCCCCACAGTCCATAAAATACCTGTAAAGAATGACTCTCAACAAATTCTAGAGCAGCAGAAATCACAGAACAACAGAGTGAAGGAGATTTCCAACCCAGGATGACCTGGAAGGCTGATAGGAAAGGTCTATTGCACTGGACATGGAGTGCAGCACAGCCCAGCCTTGGCCAGACAGGACCTGGAGGAGCAGGACCAGAACAGGCCTGGGGGCAGAATCCCCAGCAACAGCAGAGGTTCTCAGATCCCTCAACCCACAGCCCACAAAGACACTTCAAAGGCCAGTGAGAGGGCTTTTTCAACTGAGCCAGAAGGCAGCATGGTCCTCCCCTAGTCCCAGCCCCAAGCAACAGGGGGCAGCAGTAGCCAGCATCCATTGTTGCAGCCCTCAGTCCCCCTGGGGGAACTGAGCAGCTGATCTGAATCTCAGCCCTGAGCATAGTCTTGGGGTGAGGAGGAGTGCTGGTGTGGCGGAGTGAACTCCTCTCCCTTAATTATGCCACCTTGGAGGAACTGAGATCTTACAGGTCTCCAAGTATACCCTACTCTTGAGAAAGGACCCAAAAGTCAAGTAACTTGTTGGGAAAATGCCCGGTATTTTCTCCCATCCTTTCAGATGAAGAAGAACAATGCTTACCATTAGGGGAAGACATAGAAGTCAAGGCTGCCACCTCCCAAACATCCTAAATAAATATGCAATGATCTCAGGCCATGAAAGAGTTCAAAAAGGATTTTGAAAATCAAGTAAAAGAGGTGGAGGAAAAATTGGGAAGAGAAATGAGAGCAGTGCAAGAAAATCATGAAAAGCGAGTCCAACAGTTTGCTAAAGGAGACCCCAAAAAATGCTGAAAAAAATAATACCTTTAAAAATAGGCTAACTCAACTGGTAAAAGAGGTCCAAAAAGCCAATGAGAAGAATGCTTTAAAAAGTCATTTTGCCCTCACTGTTTAACAAAAAAAAAAACACAAAAAATTCCTTGTATACCTTGTTTGATTGGATAATTTCAAAGATTTTCTTTAATCATTGTAAAACCTAAGACAGTATTATGACTTTTTTGTATATAACTGTTACATATAGGGCAATCTATCTCTCAGTAGGGATATATTGCCATAAAGAAATTGATCCTAGATAGTTTTCCCTTCAAGTCAAACATCTTGCTGTTTAAATAAATTTCTTGATCAAAACCAAAAAAGAAGAAAGTCAGGAAAATCAGGGGCAGAAGCAAGGAGAGAGGACATCTGAGGCATGGAGAATAAGCAGCACAAGTTTTTAAGATGAAGAGATGGAAACTCATGTGGGTGAAACAGCAAGTGGGCCAGAATAGCTGAATTGTAGAGTATGTGGAAGGGAAAGTAAGAAGTGGACAGATTGAGATGGTATTTAAATGCCAAACAGAGACTTTTCTATTTGATCCTGTCCTCACACTTATCAAATCTAATCAGTTCTCTCACTAATATGCATATTTATGTATATTTTAAACATTTCATTTTCTTCTGAACCAGTGACATTTTAGATTCTAACCTTAATTGCTTCTGGTAATTTTACTATTGAGTTTCTCTTGCTTAACAGAAATACTTGCAATTCTACACTTTGAGGACCACAAAGAGCTTTAGTTTATATGAGTTATTTCTAATGATGTTTATACCATATTAGAAATTAGAACATCTGAGTATTATGAAAATAGTTTTGACCTTTTGAATACTCTGAAAGGACATCAGAAATATCCAGGGATCTGTGGGTCACACTTGGAGAAATAATTTTGCTGGCTTTGTAAAATCTGAATGTTATCTTGGATTAAGGGAAGGTTATATTCTTCTCTCTCTACTACCAGAGTAATTTCTGGGAACAAGTATATGGCATATCTAGCTATGAACCTCTCCTGAATCCCACACCAAAATTGTCTTATTAATATTAGAAATTTTAGAGTACATTTAATCAAAACATCACACTTATGTCAATTGAATTCCCCTTGGAGCACCAGTTCTGGCAAAACTCATTAACCAGGTTGGAAACTATGATTCTATAAAAATTTCCAGAGAAGAATGACTGAAAAGGATTCCAGTCCACATTGGAGATTAGCACTACAGTATATAAGAAAAAATTATGATTTGTTGTTTTATCATAGAAACACAAGTAGAATTCTAGAAGGGACCTTAGAAGTCATCAAGTTAAATCTATACCCAATTAAGAAGCCATTCTATATCATCTCTGACCATGGGTCATCAAAATCATCTTTGATAGGGAACCTACTACCTCCTGAGGTAATCTATTTCAACTTCAAACAACTCTAGTTCTTGGGGAACAAATATTTTTATCAAGCCTAAATTGCCCTCTTTGCAACTTCATGATGACCGAGTATAATATTTCACAATCATCTGGAACCTTTTTACTTGACTGAATTCGATTAAATGACTGAAACAGTGATAGCTATCACTGATTGCCCACCAGTGACAGTGAGACATAGAATCTGATCTGTGTACCAAAAGGTGACAAATAGGAAATAATATTCCAGAGTGAAAATAGCCTACTTAGTTACTGGATATGGGATATTGCCATTAAACAACATCCAACGCTCTTTTGGAAACTCATGAACTCTATCTTCAAAGATCTGCTGGAATTTCAGGTAGTGGTTTATCCCAGTGACATTTTCATTTGTTCCTGTAACTTCACCCACCTTGATTGCAGATCATCTTCTGGTCAGTCAGTTAAGCACTTAATTTTGTGCAAGGATGCTAAGCACTGAGTATACAAAGAAAAGCAAACACCACAATCTCTTCTCTCATCCATTGCACCTAGGATACTCAAATACTTCCTTAGAGTGATGAAAATGGAGACTTAGATTAAGCACTACACCTGAAATTAATATACCATAGACTGACTTTATTCTCTTCACATGTCACTAAATGGTATGGGAAGGAGTAAAAACCTATCAATGATGCCTTTCTGACTTCTGTTACTGTCCGAAATATTGTGGATTTCATGATAAAAATTGCCATCAGCAGCTATATTCTACCCTGCAGAATGATCAGAATGAAAGGGGTCAGTTATGTTCCCTTTCAATATTAGCCTTTGTAGGAAGGTTGACCAGATAGTCTATGTTCTCCTTTCCTCAGGCTCTATTTTGAAAATTGTTCCCCACAAGCTGCACTTAAATATGAGAACACACAAGGGGAAATAGAAAGTATGGCACAGATTTAAAGTGTTATCTGTCTAAACTTTTCTATGCCTGCCTCATTTGAGAGTCAAGTACTTTAAGAAGAAAAATCTTATTATACACATAAAAATAAGTCAACGTGTCCTCATAAATTTTTTTGTTGTTATTTAATTGGATTTGATTACCTGAAAAATAATGATATTGTCTTATTTTCTCATTTGCCACTCAGTTTGAGAACTGGTTGTGCTTTTATTTTCTCAAGTTTAACCTCTTCACTTTTTCCTAGTTCTTATAAATTTTAAACTTTGATGATCCTTTATGAAATCATGCAAACACTTCTGAAGAAGAGATTTACTATCCTTGGATGTCCCACAGATTGCCATCCACATGCAATAGTAAGGAATGTTTTTTTTCCAAAAAAATCAATGTAAATTAGAATTAATCATTTTCCTTCTTCACAGTTGCAGCTTTTTTCTTGTTTCTCAATCTGTACACTATGATAAGCAGCTTTCAGCACTGTAATAGTTCTGTATACTTAGAGTTTCATGTGACTTGGATAAAATATTCACTGGGCCTGATGCCAGGCTATCTCTCTTCTCTTGAGTTGAACTGGCATGTTGGGAAAACTCTTCTGTTATGGATAAGCCATTTCTAAATGCCAGAAGAGGTGGAGTGGTTTTGGAAAAGGAATTTGGGAGAGAAGTATGAGATATGTAGAAAGGAAAAGACAGATAGTTGGAAACAATTCAGAGTTTATACGTCAATGGAGAGAGAAGCTGGGGGTTAGGGGTAGGGCACATTAAAGACCAGGATCAGCAACAACAAAAAATGATTTATGGTATTAAGTTAAAATTAAGAAACTAAGTTCTATTTCAAATTAAATGATTTGTTTTAGAGGGCCAAATGTGTTGTGTATCATTTGGACAAAAACTTAAGAAATCAAAATTTATTTGTTTTCATCCACATGTTGCAGAATTATGCAGAAATGATCTTAGTGTTACCTACTTACCTGAAGGGTAATTTTCATTTCTCCTTGGCTTTTATCAGGCAGGGGAAAAAAATCAATATCAAATCATCTTTCTATCAAACCAAAAAAAAGTGAATCTAAAATCATAATATTGTAGATTTTGAGTTGGAAAATTCCTTAAAGGTTATATAGTTTTGATTGGAACTTCAGGTGAAGAAACTCCCTGTATCAATGCACTTCTACATCTGCTTTGCAACTTAAAGTCTTAGAGAGTTGCTTGAGATACTGAGAGATTAAATAACTTGAACAGAGGCACTGTCAGTATGTAACAGAAGAAGAATTTGGATCAAGGTTTCTCAATTCGAGATCTATCAATTATACCATGTGTCCTTGACCTTAATTTTTCAAATGAAGAAACTGAGACCTAGAGTCCTTATATTACTTATCTATGGTCACAAAGGTAGAAAATAATAAAGATTTGAACTAAAGTCCATTGTTCTTTCCACTACTGTAACGTTAATAAGATTTATTTAATGAGAGTTAAAAATCTTCCCCACCCATTAATAGGCCTCAAGTAGAGACCATTTGGAGGAGGAAGTTGCTTAAAGGGAAGATTTTGTGCTTATGTGGAGGTTTGCTGGCTTAAAGGCTTTGACACTTTTTGGTAATTAGACTCCAAGGAAACACATGGGTTGTGATGCCTTCTGACTATATATTCAGGGTTCACTTATTGGAAGAGTGTTCCTATGATTTCTCCAGATGAGTCTCTGGGTAGCCATTAAGGAAGCCCCTGGCTTTGAAAACTAAGATGTTAACTGCTTCTCTCTCTGGTAACAATGTATATATATACATATATATGTATATATATGTATATATATATATATATATATACATATATATTATATATGTATATATATATATATATATATATATATATAGGTCACACAGTTGCATCTGTTTGTTGATCTGTGATATATGTATTGATTATGGTCAGACAATTAAAAGCCTTATCTATTGGTCTTTATTTCTCTGCTTGTATTTTCTCTGTTAAAATATATTATTAAAGAAGATTATTGACCCCTTTAAAGTTGCTTTCCTTAGAAAAGTAAATCTCAGAACCTGTGCAAGAAGGCCATCCTGGATGTGCTAGGGTGCTTACTATTTCAACTACTAAGTATTTCAAAGCATATGAATAATTAATAAGGATATTCTTTCCACTGGTATAGACATGTAACATCAGGCATGATTCTTATCCATATTCTCTAAGCTATTTGCCCTAGCGCTTTAAGAAACCACTAAGAATTTTTTTCTCTTTTTGTAAAGAACAACTCTATTTTGGAAGCAAGGTTTTGTTTGGTTTTTTATTTTCTCCAGTGCGGGTACCAGACAAAATCTAGGTAAATATATTTAAGAAGCCAGTGAATAATTGTGTTATATTGGCATTGCATATGACATTGAAGCATCACAGCAAACATTAAAGTATTGTGGTGTTGTTGCACTGATATTATGCATTATATATTTTAGTCTTTAAGTGAATAAGCCATCATGGCTAGTCAATTCTTGGAGAACTGTTGCTTGTTGGACAGACTTGAGGCTCATCTAAGATTGCTGATTGGGGGGTTGGAAGGGTGTCTATCCTGTAATGATATGTTGAAGATATTTTATATAATGCTAGAAATGTGTTTTGGGAAGGAGTATAGATATTTGCATAAAGGTTATGGAAAAATAATACAGTTGCTATATTGTGTGAAGTTTAGTACACTGTGAGGCATTCTTAAATACCCAAATAATAATTGTCAAGTAAGATAGTTGGACATTGGTTACTGAGTCTACAGATGCTAAATATGAGTTGATGAATTGTGTTTAACATTTTCAGATTTGATTAGGATGACCCATTAATGATATAAAAGACTTCCATAGGGAGAGGTCTTTCTCCTAAATAGCCAGTAACTGTCAAACATCCTGTAAAGAAAAGTGCATAGAGAGAATTCTATGAAGAGCTTGAGAAAAGCTTACAAGTTGTTTTTTTTTGCAATTATTAAAAAGGATAAAAGAGCAAAAGGATTACTATAACTTGTAGGAAAAGTATTAAGATGTTGCTTAAGAGACTTTCATTATTATCTGAGGTGAGTTAAATGATTTGTGCGGGGAGTTTCCAGAAAAGCAAATATTTTGAATTGACTTAGGTTGTAACACAGGTCACAACTAAAATATTAGAAATATACATATAATTATATTCATTCCCATCTATTAAAATTACACACACACACACACACACACACACACACACACACACACATATATATATATATATATATATATATATATATATACATATATATATAAAACCAATGCTAATATTTGTCTTAATATAGAAAAAAACAAAGACTTTTGGGAAAGCAGTTTTCTCTAGTTTCTCTAGTTTATTAAATAATATCTGATGAATTTGTTCAAAAATATTGGGGAGATACTAACTGGCATTTGGTAAGAGGAAAATTACAGTGGGGTTCTCAAGCAATAGTACTAGAAAATCTCCTAGCCTTCCACCTCTTTTCCCTATCCTGACACTGAGGGAAATTTTATTAGTCAGAATAATGAAAATTTGAATAAATTTTTCCATGGAAATAATGCTATGAAATGTACACAGGTCTTGGAGCACTATTATTCTTATAAATTAAGCTACATTTTTAACTAAATGGAAAGAAGGTAAATGTGGAAGGATGGAAGGAAGGAAGGAAGGAAGGAAGGAAAATTTTTATTAAGTGACTACTATGTACCAGTCATGGTATCAAGTGCTTCACAAATGTCTCATTCACTTCTCACAACAACCCTGGGAGGTAAATGATACTATAATTTCTATTTTATAGTTGAGGAAACTAAGGCAGATGAAGGATAAGTGGGTTGCCAAAGGTCACATGACTAGTAATGCCTAAGACAAATGGAATGCACTGAGCTCTGGACCTAGAGTCAAGAAGATGCATTGACTCTAGACCCAGAGCTCAATGCATTCTAATCTACATTAGTATTAATTTTCTAGAATTTAGATTTTTTTGATAATGAAGAAGAAATAACCAGATTTTCCCATCAATTTTAATTTCTACATTTTATAGCAAATTTTTGCTATTATTGTTCTTAAATCAGCACTCATGTTTGGAAAGGGGAAAGAAGAGAGCCCAAGTACAAAACTTTATCCAAATGAAACGGTTGCAGCTTAGTCTTTATAGCTAACTAAAGTCTTCGGACAGCAGAAGACCAGGATGGAAGGAGGAGGTAATGCTGCCAATCTCCAAGTCTGCTTCCAGCACAGTTTGTAGGATTGAGTAAAAGAGGTGTAGCAACTGTAAAAACTGACTGGAATATGGAGGTAGTGGTGGTTGTGTTTGTGTTTTTGTGTTTGTCCTTCACTCTCTAAGAGGACCATGACATCAAGATGATGACATGACTTGCAGTTGACTTTGATTTGAAGGAGGGAGGGCTGTGCAAGGTCACCAACCTCACCTTCTTCTCCTGAGCCATCTGGGTCCAGTGGCATGATATCCATCAGGACTGGAGATGGCCCAGGATGCATGGCTGTCAGGAAATAATCAGTAAGAGAGAAAGGGCTATCAGGATATAACCAACATGAGAAAAAGGAGAAAACAAGGTAAGATCAAGGCAAACAGTAACTGCCTCTAGCCATTTTGTTAATTCCTTTTCATTTCCTTCTTCAAGACGACTCTTGAATTCTTTTTTTCTTGATTCCCATTAATAATGTACGCCATCACACAGTCTCATTAACTGATTTCCACTCTCTCTCCTTCTGGTCTGTCCTGAATTATATGACCAGACTAATGTTCCTAAAATCCCTACTTTAAACATTATACCTGAGCAAGAACACAATGTGGTGGATTTGAATACTTATAGTCAAAAGAGATCTGGATTCATTTTCTATTTCTGACATTTATTCATTTTGTTATCACGGGTGAGTCTACCAGTTCCTTCATGTATAAAATTAATGATTACACATCAGTACTTACCTCACAGGTTTATTATGATGATCAAGTGAGATAACATGTCTTGCCATTTGCATTTGACAAATCTTAAGGCACTGCTTTATTGTTGCTATTAATCATCTCCATTGTCTATATCCCTTTGCATAAGTTCACCAACCTCATATTCACAAACTCTCCATAATCTCACTTTACCATCCAACTGAATTTCACACTTAATAAACATGCCTCCATTAAGGCCAGTCTTCTCACAGTCCTTTACATTTTGCATATTCATCTCCACTTCCATGCCTTTTTAAAAATGTTAGGAGGAGCCAAGATGGGAGAACAGAAGGATTCACATATGCTAACTCCAAACCTACAGCCCATGAATTACCTTTAAAAAGGAACTCCCAACAAATTCTGGAGCAGTGGAAGCCGCACAACAACGGAGTGGAGGAGATTTCTGTTCCAGAGAGCCCTGAAAAACCAGCACCAGAGGCCATTTCGCACAGGAGATGGGGCAGAGCCCAGCCCTGCCTTGGCCGCAGGGCCCCAGGAGGAGCAGATCCGAGCGGGCTTCAGGGACAGAATCTCCAGGGGCCGCGAAGGTCGTTCCACCCACAGGCACTACAGGTCAGTGAGAGAGACATCTGGGCTGGCCGAGAGGAGAGTGGGGTGTCTCCATGACTCAGGCCTCCTCGGGAGGCAGTGGCAGAGGCAGCGGTGGAAAGGGGCTCTGGGAGCAGGCAGGAGGTGGGGTCCATTACTGAAGGTCTCTGCATAAACCCTCTGAGGGAACTGAGCCTTGTGAGGTGGCCCGGCCCCCACCTGAGAACCTGAACTTAATCCCACTGAATAGCAACCCCAACTGCCACTGGAAGTCCTGAGGCTGGGGAGCAGCATTTGAATCTCAGACCCCAAGCACTAGTGAGGCAGGGGTGGAGAGGAATCTCTGAAGTCAAGTAACTGGCTGGAAAAATGCCCAGAAAAGGGGAAAAAAAGACCATAGTAGGTTACTTTCTTGGTGAACAGATGTTTCCTCCTTTCCTTTCTGATGAGGAAGAACAATGCCTACCATCAGGGAAAGACATAGAATCAAGGCCTCTGTATCCCAAACAAGATATTCAATGGGCTCAGGCCATGGAAGAGCTCAAAAAGGATTTTGAAAATCAAGTTAGACAGGTGGAGGAAAAACTGGGAAGAGAAATGAGAAAGATGCAAGAAAAGCATGAAAAACGGATACCTTGATAAAGGAGGCCCAAAAAAATGTTGAAGAAAATAACACCTTGAAAAATAGGCTAACTCAACTGGTAAAAAAGGTTCAAATAAGGAGAAGAATGCTTTCAAAAGCAGAACTAGCCAAATGGAAAAAGAGGTCCAAAAGTTCACTGAAGAAAACAGTTCTGTCAAAATTAGAATGGAACAGATGGAGGATAATGACTTTCTGAAAAACCAAGAAACCACAAAACAAAACCAAAAGAATGAAAAAATGAAAGATAATGTGAAATATCTCATTGGAAAAGCAACTGACCTGGAAAATAGATCCAGGAGAGACAATTTAAAAATTATGGGACTACCTGAAAGCCATGATCAAGAAAAAGAGCCTAGACATCATTCTTCATGAAATTATCAAGGAAAACTGCCCTGATATTCTAGAACCAGAGGGCAAAATAAGTATTCAAGGAATCCACCAATCACCTCCTGAAAGAGATCCAAAAAGAGAAACTCCTAGGAACATTGTGGCCAAATTCCAGAGTTCCCAGGTCAAGGAGAAAATATTGCAAGCAGCTAGAAAGAAACAATTCCAGTATTGTGGAAATAC
>CM053770.1:145441859-145490632 GCA_028658325.1 Potorous gilbertii
GGGCAATGGGAGGAGGGAACAATTTGAAGTCAACACTCCTGGGGAGGGACAGGATCAAAAGGGAGCATAAAAACAATGGGGGGCAGGATTGGATGGAGGGAAATATAGTTAGCCTTAAAGAACACGACTATTATGGAAGTCATTTGCAAAACTATACAGATATGGCCTATATTGAATTGCCTGCCTTCCCAAAGGGAATGGGTGGGGAGGGAGGGATGGGGAGAAGCCAGAACTCCAAGTTTTAGGAACAACTGTCGAGTATTGTTCTTGCTACTAGGAAATAAGAAATACAGGTAATGGGGAATAGAAAGTTATCTGGCCCTACAGGACAAAAGAGAAGATGGGGACAAGGGAAGGGAGGGATGACAGAAGAGAGGGCTGATTGGTGATAGGGGAAATTAGAATGCTTGGTGCTTTGGGGTAGGGGGGAAGGGACAAATGGGGAGAAAATTTGGAACCCAAAATTTTGTGAAAATGAATGTAAAAAGTTAAATTAATTAATTAAGAAACATAAAAAAAAATAAAAATGTTATTCCTTATAAGAATGCCTGCCTTTTTTCCTCTACCTCTACAAATCTTACAAATCCTTGTAAGCCAAGCTCAACTCCCACTTTCTCCATGAAAAATTCTCTGATTATAATAGTATCATACAGATTTCTCCATTTTTTCCCTCTTGCATTTCCATATGCATATATTTAACCTCCATAGTGATCTTTATACACACACACACACACACACACACACACACATATATGTGTGTGTCTATGAATATATTTATGTATGTCTGCAAAGGAACTTAATCTGTTATTTCATTGGTATAGAAACTCCAAGGTATAGAAACTCCCTCTGTCAAAGTAGGTTAGCACCTTCTCTTCAATTTATAGCCTTTAAGACTTGCATAGAACAATGAAAGATTAAGTTACTTGTCTAGGGTGACAAAGCTAGTATAAGTCAAAACCATAACTTGAACTCAGACTCTGAGTCCATCTCCCTATACTCTATACCACTAGTATTCTGGTACTAGGGATACAGGAGGTCATACTCTTTAACGACCTTTTGGAATGACAATTGGAATGGACATAAATATTCCAAGCATTAATCAATCAACACATAAAATTTTATTGTCTTATGTTTCATGTGCCTTGTTAACTGTGGAGAGTACAAATACAAAATAAAATCGTCCTTTTTCTCAAGGAACTTACATTCCATTAAGTACAACCATATAAACAGACTAAATGAAAGATAAGCACAAGAGGAAATAAAAGCATCAGAAAAAATTTTCATGTGGAAGAGACATTGAGCTGAGCTTTGAAGGAGATTATGGATTGGAATAGGTGGAATTAAGCAAAAAGTTCATTCCAAGAAGAGGGGACAACTTATTCAAATGTATGGAGGTAGAAGATATAACATCATGTGATGATATCAGAAAGAAGTATAGTTCGGCTAGACTGAGGAATGTCCAAAGAGGAATATTTTAGAATAAGCCTAGAAATGCAGGTGGAAGACATGTTGTGAAGGCCTCTTGTGTCCAACAAGAGAAGTCTGTATTTGATTGTAGAAGTAATGGTAAACCACCGCAATTTACTGAATAAAGGGATGTCATGGTCATTCATCTATATAGAGGAAGCATAGGAGAGGGGAGAGACCTGATGCAAGAAGATAAATTACAAGGCTATTTCAATGGTCTAGGTCAGAGGTATTTAGTTCCTGGACCAGGATGATAACTCTTTAAATGGAGAAATGGGAAAAGATGTGAGAAAAAGGAGCACAAGGGGAGCAAAGTCTTTCCAAAGACAAAGAAAGAGAATATTTTCAGAAGTTTGAGTTAGAGTACCAGTATCAACATCATTCTGCTTATCTCTTTGATCTTATTGGGCATTGTTTTATTAAGTATGCTTTTAAAGCTTTCCTCTAGTGTTTGTCATTGGACCTGACCTCAGCTTGAGACTTCCACATTGGCATCTTAACTAGAAGCCAACAATGCACTTTAAGATAGAAAATACCTTAGAGATCATTCAGTTCAGCTACAGCATTTTACAGATGAAGGACATGACATTATGGTCATGGGTAGTAAAAAGCAAAGCCATGATCCTTTTCAGTTTTCTTATATTAGCACTCTCCCAAAATAAGTGATTTATTATCTCTTTAATTATTTAAAAGTTTTTTAAGTCTTAGGCCTTTATTTCTTTTTTTTAAGAAAAGTGTTTTGTTGTGTTATTCATATAATTCCTATGTTACTTTTGTTGGGTATACTCCAAGGTATTTTAGTCAATATGTAGTTATTTTTAATGTCATTTATTTTTATAACTCTTCTTTCTTAGTTTTACTTAAAATATGAAGAAAAGTAGATGATTTTGTGGGCTTATTTTGTTACTTCAGACTTTATTGAAGTCAATTTTAAACTAATTTTAAGTGGAATCTCTTGGATTTTCTAAGGAAAAAAAATCATATCTGCAAAAAGCAATAGTTCAATCTTACCTTTGCCTCTGCTTATTCTATCAGGGAAAGCTAGGTGATGCAGAGGATAGAGCACCAGGGCAGGAGTCAGAAGGACCTGAGTTCAAATCTCACCTCAGACACTTGACACTCACTAGCTGTGTGACCTTGGATAAGTCACTTAACCCCAATTGCCTCATCCTGGGTCATCTCCAGTCATCCTGATGAATATCTGGTCACTGGATTCAGATGACTCTGGAGGAGAAGTGACCAGCACAGCCCTCCATCACTCAAAACAAAGTCAAGTGCAAGTCATGTCACTATTTCTCTGATGGCATGGTCTTCTTCACAAACACACGCTTATTCTATCAATTTTATCTTTCCTTACTGTAATAACTAGCATTACTAGAACTATATTCAATAATATGAGGACAATGGAATATTTGATTTACCATTGATCTTAATGGAAAGACTTACAGCACTTTTCCACTATAAAAGACTACCTGTGACTTTTGCTTTTGCTTTTTTTTGGAGGCAATTGGGGTTAAAGTGACTTGCTCAGGGCCATATAGCTAGGAAGTGACTGAGGCTGGATTTAAATTCAAGTCCTTTTGATTCCAGGTCTAATTGTTTTATCTGTTGCATCACCTACCTGTCTCATTGACTTGTCAATAAATTTATTTCATCACAAATAAAGGAAGATCCATGTATTGCTGTGTTTTTTAACTTTAAAAAGTTGTATTTTGTTGAAAGTTTTTAATGAATCTACTGATAAAATTACCATTTCTATTATTTTTGTTAGAGCCACCTCTGTAATCTTTGTAAAAAAAAATTCTATCTAGTCATAGTGCATAGTCTGTTTAATTTGTTGCTGTTGTCTCTTTGCCCCTGGCAGATCACATCTGGAGCACAACATTCATGTCTAAGCACAACAGTTTAAAGAAGACAAATAAAGATCATGTGAAGGAATTGGGCATGGATAACCTTGACAAAGAGAGACTCATGAGATACAACAGAAGTTTTTAAATCTTTAAAGCTTTTCATGCAGAAGGACTAGATTCGTTCTATTTGACCCTGAAAGGAAAAACCAAAAGCTATGAGTAGAAATTACAGAGAGGGAAATTGTAACCCACATGTTCTTCAGTATTTATTTAATCTCTACTTAAGTTTGAATTCTTTCTCTAAATGCCCTTTGATGATTACAATTTTTACTATACTATCATCTTATGGAAACATTTATTTCTGCGTTCTAGTCTCTTTTTCATGAAGTCTTTTAATTCATGCATATGTCCTACTTTGTTTTCTAAACTATTTAGTCTTTATTCAAATTTTTCCTCAAGAATTCTAACTTAAATATTTATAACAGCACTTTTTTGGTGGCCAAAAACTGGAAATCAAGGGCATCAACTGGGGAATGGCTGAATAAATTATGATATATGAATGTAACAGAATACTAGTGTGCTGTAAGAAATGATGAACAGGAAGACTTCAGAGAGGCCTGGCAAGACTTACATGAGCTGATGCTGAATGACAGGAGCAGAACCAAGAGAATTCTGTGCACAGCAACGGCCACAGTATGTGAGTTTTTTTCTGGTGGACTTAGAACTTCATTGCAATGCAAGGACTTAAAAAAAAATTCCCAATGGTCTTCTAAGGCAAAATGCCTTCCATATCCAGAGAAAGAACTATGGAATACAATCCATAGTTTGTAGATTGTAGCAGATTATTTGTGTGTGTGTGCGTGTGTGCGTGTGCATGTGTATCGTGTTTTGGTTTGTTAGAAGATTTCTCCCAATCATTTTAATTCTTCAACGCAGCATGACTATAGTGAAAATTATTTAATAGGAATGCACATGTAGAACCTATTCAAAATAGTATGCCATCTCAGGGAGGGAGGGGGAATGTAGGGGGGAAGGAGCAGAAAATAATAATCTAAGTTATGTGGTAGTTATTGTAGAACACTGAAAATAAATACAATTAATTAATAATAAAAAAGAACTCTAATTTAATCTTTAAACTTTTGTTCTTTTCCTCCATCCACTGTTATTGAACACTTAAATGGTCATCTTTCCTAGTAAAGCAGATTTAAGAACTTAAGTCCTAGCAGCCATCCTTGATATGCCAGTGTAGCTGCTGTTATATATGGCATAATTAGCAGAATTTTGCATAAACCAAAGAAAAGTATGGGGTTTTATGGGACTAGGATAAATGTCTGTTGTTTCCCAGTTGTGGTGGTTATGGTTCTGTGGAACCCAGGAGTGCCTGGCCTAATTGCCGTGGGCTGCCAGGTTCTCTTACCTATACCAGGTCTTTGGTGATCAGCCAGATAAACATATGAGAGAAGAGACTGCCAGAAAGGCAGAGATAATCAAGGAATCCTTCTCAGATCATAAGGCAATAAAAATTTTATGTAATAAAAGGCCATAGAAAGATAGACCAAAAATTAATTGGAAACTAAATAACCTAATTCTAAAGAATGAGTAGGTTAAACAACAAATCATAAAACCAATCAATAACTTCATCAAAGAGAATGACAATATTGAGGAAACCTACCAAAAGTTATGGGATGCTGCAAAAGCAGTTCATAGGGGAAGTTTCATATCATTGAACACCTACATGGATAAAATAGAGAAAGAGGAGCATACAGCTGAAAAATTAGAAAAAATAAATTGAAAATCCCCAAGTAAATACCAAATTAAAAACACTGAAAATCAAAGGAGAGATTAATAAAACCAAAATTAAGAAAACTATTGCATTAATAAATAAAGCTAAGAGTTGGCTTAATAAAAAAAAACCAATAAAATTTATAAACCTTTGCACAATGTGATTTTAAAAAAGAAAGAAGAAAACCAAATTATGAATATCAAAAATGAACAAGGTGGATAAATATGTAAAAAAATATATTAATTGAACAGATTAACAGAAGAGGAAATTGAATACTTAAATAAACCCAACTCAGAAAATAAATTGAACAAGTCATCAAAAAACTCCCTAGCAAAAAAATCTCCAAGGTCAAATGGATTTACAAGTGAATTCTACCAAATATTTAAAGAACAATTAATTCTAAAACTATATGGACTATTTGGGAAAATTGATGAAGAAGGAATCCTACCAAATTCTTTTTATGATACAAATATGGTTCTGATACCTAAACCAGGAAGAGCCAAAACAGAAATAAAATTATAGACCAATTTCTCTAATGAATATAGATGCAAAAATTTTAAACAAAGTATTAGTCAAAAGAATACAGTAACTTATCATGAGAATAATACATTATAGTCAAGTAGGATTTATACTAGAAAGTCAGGGCTGGTTCAATATTAGGAAAACTATCAACATTATTGGTCCTATCAGCAACAAAACTAACAGCAACCATATGATTATCTCAATAAATGCAGAAAAAGCTTTTGACAAAATACAATACCCATTCCTATTGAAAACACTAGAGAGCATAGGAATACATGGAGTCTTCCATAAAATAATAAGCAGTATCTACCTAAAACCATCACCAAGCATTATTATATGCAATGGGGATAAGCTACATGCATTTCCAAGAAGATCAGGGGTGAAACAAGGATGTCCATAATCACCATGTTATTCAATTATGGTACTAGAAATATTAACTTTAGCAATAAGGGAAGAAAAAGAAATTAAATGAATTAGAAAAGGCAAAGAAGAAACTAAGTTATCACTCTTTGCAGATGATATGATGATATACTTAGAGAATCCCAGAGAATCAACTAAAAAAATTCTTGAAATAATAAACAAACAGGAAAAACAAACTTTGGCAAAGTTGCAGGTTACAAAATAAACACACATGAATCATCTGCATTTCAATATATTACTAACAAAGCCCAACTCTAAAAGATAGCAAAAGAAATCCCTAAAAAAAAGAAAGCTACAGTAGGCACTATAAAATATGTGGGAGTCAACTGCCAAAACAAACCCAGGGACTATATGAACACAATTACAAAACACTTTTGAAACAAATAAAGTCAGATCTAAGTAACTGGAAAAATATCAGTTGTTCGTGGGTAGGCCAAGTTAAAATATAATAAAAATGACAATTCTACCTAAAATAACTTACTTATTCAGTGCCATACCAATCAAACTACCAGAAAAATAATTTCTAAGGCTAGAAAAAATACTATCAAAATTATCTGTAAAAACAAAAGGTCCAGAATATCAAGGGAATCAATGAAAAGAAATGCTAGAGAAGGTGGCCTAGTCCTACCTGATCTCAAACTATATTAAAAAGCAGCAATCATCAGAACCACTTAGTACTGGATAAGAAATAGAGGAGTAGATCAATGGAATACGTTACATATTCAAGACATAGTAGTCCATGAATACAGCAATCTACTGTTTGATAAACCCAAGGACCCCAGCTTCTGGGATAAGAACTCACCGTCTGACACAAACTGCTGGGAAAACAGTATAACAGTGTAGTGGAAACTGGGCATGGACCAAGGCCTGACACTGCACACAAGAATAAAGTCCAAATGGATACATGATCTATGTGTGAAGACTAATACTATAAAGAAATTAGGGGAGCAACAAATATTATATTTGTCATATTTATGGAGAATGGAGAAATTTATGACAACGAGAGATAGAGAACATTATGAAGTTCAAAATGGATAATTTTGATTACATTAAATTGAAAAGTTTTTGCACAAACAAACCCAATACAAGCAAGATTAGGAGGCAAGCAGAAAACTGGGAAAGAGTGTTTGCAACTAGTATCTATGATAAAGGCTTCATTTCTAAAATATATAAAGAACTGAGTCAAATGTACAAGAATACAAGTCATTCCCCAATTGATAAATGAACAAAGGATATGAATTTTCAGAGGAAGAAATTAAAGCTATGTATAATTGTAAGAAAAAATGCTCTAAAGCACTATTGATTAGAGAGATGCAAATCAAAAAAACTATGAGATCCCATATCACACCTCTCAGATTGGCTTATATGACAAAACAGGAAGATAATAAATGCTGGAGAAGATATGGGAGAGTTAGAACACTAATTCATTGTTGGTAGAGCTGTGAGCTGTTCCAACCATTCTGAAGAGCAATTTAGAACTATGTCCAAAGGGCTAGAAAAATGTGCATACCCTTTGACCTAGCAATATTGCTTCCAGGGGGGCACAGCTAGGTGGTGCAGTGGATAGAGCACCAGTGCAGGGGTCAGGAGGACCTGAGTTCAAATTTCACCTCAGACACTTGACACTAACTGGGTGACCTTGGGCAAGTCAATTAACCCCAAGTCCCTCATCTTGGGTCATCTCCAATCATCCTAATGAATATCTGGTCACTGGATTCCGATGGCTCTGAAGGACAAGTGAAACTTTTGACCTGCGCAGCCCTCTCTCACTCAAAGCAAAGTCAAGTGCAAGTCACACCATTATTTCTCTGATGTCATCATCTTCTTCAGCAACGAAGGACCAACACACACATAATTTCTTCCAGGACTATATCCCAAAGAGATCATAAAAATGGGAAAGGGGACCACATGTACAAAAATATTCATAGAAGCTCTCTTTGTGGTGGTCAAGAATTGGAAATCAAGGGGATGACCATCCACTGAAGAATAGTTCAACAAGCTGTGTATATGAATGAAATGGAATACTATTGTGACATAAAATATGATGAACAGGAAGACTTCAGAGAGGCCTGGAAGGACTTATATGAAGTGATGCTGAGTGAAAGGAGCAGAGCCAGGAGAACATGGTACACAATAACAACTACAGTATGCAAGAAATTTTTCTGGTAGACTTAGCTCTTCACAGTAATGCAAAGCCTAAAACATTCTCAACGGACTTGAGGAAAATACCATCCACGTCCAGAGAAAGAACTATGGAATTGGAAATGGAAAGAAATGGAATAAGAATATTTTCTCTTGTCTTATGTTTTGTTTCATTTGGGTTTTTCTCATAGTCTCTCCCATTTATTTTAATTCCTCTGTGAAATATGACTAATGTGAAAATGTGTTTAATAAGAATGTATGAGTAGAATCCTTATAAGATTTCATGCCCTTTCGTGGAGGGAGGTGGGAGGGAAGAGGAGAAAATGTAAATCTTATGGAAGTGATTAGAGAAAACTGAAAACAAATTAATTAATAAAAAAAATAAACATGGGCAAGTCACTTAAACTTCTGGGCCTCCATTATTCATCTGGACTAGATGATGTTTAATGTCTTTTTCAAATTTAAATGAATGCTTTATTTAAAATTCTAAAAATTATACTGTAATTCGTGTCTTCCTATTTCTCATGCCTAAGTTTTAAGTTGAACTTAACTTGCAGTGTTATAAAATCTTTCCCCTTTATAGGATCCTAGAACCTATGTTTATGGAGTTACAGCTGGAAGGGATATTAGAGATCATTGGGTCCTATCTCCTTATTTTGTAAATGAGAAAACCAAAGTCATGAGAGCTCACAAACATGTGAAAGGCACTCTCTCTCTCTCCCTTTTCTCCTCCCCCATATATGTGTGTCCTTCTGTGTATAGATATATGTATATATGTATCTCTGTGCGTATAGATAGGTATACACACACAACCTATACGCAAAATTACTTTTCAGTAATTTTTCAATCACATCTAACTTTTTATGGTCCAGTTTGATTTTTCTTGGCAATGATACTGGATTGGTTTGCCATTTCCTTCACCAGTTCATTTTATAGATGAGGAACTGAGGCAAACAGAGTTAAGTGACTTGCCCAGGGTCATACAGCTAGCAAGTGTCTGAGAACAAATTTGAATTCAGGAAGATGAGTCTTCCAGACTCCAGGCCTAACACTTTATCCATTGTACCACTTATCTGTGTGTGTATGTGTATCTATACTAGGGTATGTGTAATCTGGAGAACTCATTTAAGTCCATGTGTTATATTTAATTTGATTGACTTGTTCAGTGCTGGAGTTTCCATAGAGGTGGGTTTTTTTTTAAATATGGGGAGAAATTGTATTTCTCCATCACCTTTATCCAATTAATATAAAAAAATAGTTCATGTCAATAAAAATTTAAACCCTGACTATACTTTAAATGTACATGGTTATTTAATTAAATAAGAATCTGAACTCTGCTTGCTCCTTGTTGTTATACCATATGTATTCATCAGAATTCCAGCGATCCTGCCTCCAGCTAGACATAATTTAAAACTGGGTGAGGGTGGGAGTAAGGGGAGGAAAATTCTTTAACTTGGCTAAGTAATAAACTTCCAGCAAATGGTTCATTATTTATTTCCAAAGGGAAAGTGGAGCTCACAGTAAGTACTGCATGTTAATATGCTTTTCCTGTAGCATTCTCTGAATACTTCAACAAATATTACTTCAGTAACAGCACAGCTCCTAAAATCCACCAAATGCTCAAAGTATTTGTTATGGATTTATTTGAGAAGTTTTTTTTTGTTGTTGTTGTTGTTTTAGTAGTGTCCCTATCATGCTTCTTTCCTATATTAGTTACAAAAGTTTTGGTTGTAAAGTGAGCATCTATGTCAGTTGACATAAGTCAATTGACATAAGTTCCTGCAGAACTAACATTATTCATTGCCTTCAAAAGTAGGCACTATTCATCTGGATCCATAAACTTGATTTTCAAAAATTATAGCTGTATTTCAATATATTGATTTTCTTTGCAATCCTGTATATTCTATTTTATGATTTTAAGATATTACTCTGAGAATGTGTCCATAGGCTTCATGAGACTGTCAAAGAGATCACATTACAACTTCTAAGAATTTGTAATTTAAGAACCCCAATCTAGAGCAAACAGTAAACAGTTTACATAGAATTTGTTTTTCAAAGTGCTTAGAAAATGTTGAGAGGCTTTCTGCTTCATTCAGAGTCCCTAAATTTTCTTTTTTAAATCTCTTCTTTCCAGGAGTAATGATATTTGTGTGAAACACTTTCAAAAGAACACATAATCTGCTCTTTAACCACTCTGGCCAGATTTATATTTCCAATTAAGTATTAATTCTTAATACTTGAAAATCCTAATGATTTCATGAAATTCTGCAGAAACAGATGACTTGTTGTTTCAATTGAGAATGATGTCTTAACTGTTGGTATTTTCAAGAGCACCCTCAGATACTTTAGGTCTCAAATCAACATTTCTTTAGGAAAGATAAATGTTTTCAATAAATTTTAAAATTGTGATGAAAATAATTTCCTTTAAACTCAATCCTCCTCTCAGGAGTGTTGAAAAGAAAAATATAGTGTTAGTCTGGTATATGAGAACCATTAAGTGTCCACAAAGAAAATAAAGTGAATAATCAATTGACAATGGTCAAATAGATTGAAATTAGAAAAGCTGAATCTGATTTTTAAAACCCATTCATTCAATACAACCATGTATGCCTTGTATATGGTAGATGCTCAATGAGTATTTATTTATTGTTTCCCTGATTCACTTTGTAGTCTAATATGCTCAGATCTAGTTCTTCACAACCCACCGACAAACATGTTCCCTGGAGAAATTTGGAAAGATATAGTGAGAAGACTATAAAAAGTATCACTCCTTTCTCCCTCCCATGCTGTGAGACTTCCATTATCCTCTTTACCTAGTTTCAATATTGAAAGAAGATACATCCAGAGGCATATATGTTGTTTCTTGTGAAATTAGGATATTATGTCTTTAAAAATAAATTTCTTGAGTGATTGACATATTTTTACCTATCCTTTATTCTTTGGTGACTTTTATAAAAGAATTTGAATTTTCACACTGCTGGCCATTTAGAGTTTGGGGGCTGGTTTTTCTTCTACATTGTTAACTTAATGGCAAATACACACTGGAGATGTAAACAATTTGAACCTGAATCTCTGAGTCTGATTTTGTGATTATTTCACCATAAAGCAAAAGATGGTTTTCTCTCTTCTTTTTCTAAAAAGCTCCTGCGGTTATAGATTTAGAGTTAGAAGCAACCTTAGACATCATCAAATCCAACTCTCTTATTTGACAGATGAAAAAACTGAGTACCATTAAGACCAAAGATTGCCTATGATCACATAGTAAATGGCAAAACTTGGAACAGAACCCAAATTCTCCAACTCCTACACCCTGATGCCTCTTGCTGCTCAGTGGGTATTTGGAGTAGTGCCATTTAACAAGATGTAGTGTGTGGGTTATTTTTTTTTAATGAAACAGATTTAAAATGGTATTTCTTCCACTTCTGTTTTTTAAATTGTTAATGAATAGTGTCTGTGAAGAATGTCTTTATGTCTTCTAATAATTCATTTTGAAAGTATTAACTGTTAAGGTAATTCAATTTTTTGTAGAGATAAAAAACAGTAGTAAAATCTCCAATGATGTATTCAATTTTGTATCTTGGAGGTTTCTCTGGCTCTATGTAATAAATGATCACATTTCTCAAGAATATTCCATTAGGATGAAAAAGTCACTAAAATGTGGGAAATTTGTGATCTTAATATATGTGTCATTTACAAGATGAAGGATTTTCCTCTTTAATGTCTTTGTTGTTGTTAACTGTAACATGCGCACATTTTGGCTCAGGAAGAAAATAACACAGGGTTGTCCACAAAGAAATGTCTTGTAGGCACAGATTATTACTCCAATTGACAATAAAAGAAATGTTCTCAACTCATAGTCATCCAAAATTTACTGAGAGAGTATAAAGACATTGAAGCTGTTAGGCTCCTATAAATCAATATAATTGAGAGAGAGAGAGAGAGAGAGAGAGAGAGAGAGAGAGAATGCCTTCAAAATTATGAACTCATGTGGATATAAAAATGAAAGTACCCTCAATAGAAACAAAACTTTGGAGAAGGAATAAATTTAGAGAAGAAAAAAATGAGTTACATGTTGAGTTTGAGACACATAATGAGCATCCAGTTGAAGATGTTCAACAGTAAGCTGGATAACAAGAAAGAAAAGCAATCTAACTGGACAGTGAAGGGATCTGTCATCTCTTTGAATGACCAAGTACTAGGTTTTAGACTCTTAGTTATTCTCTGTTCAATAGAAGTAAGATAAAAGTTTCTGAACATTTAGCTTTCAATATCAAATTAAGTGATTAAGGAATTACTTCTTAGCCCTGTGTAAACTATTTTTATCAATGACTTTTAAAAGGCCTACATATGTCATCATTATCAAATATTCAGAAGACACTAAGCTTGGGGAGAAAATTAAACACATTAAATGACAGAGTCAGGATTTTAAAAGCTCTCTATAGGTTAGAACATTGGGCCAAAAATAACTATAAAAATCTAATAAGGATAAAAATGAAGTTTTACACCCACGTTTAAATCCACAAGTACTGTACAAGATGAGAAAGATGTGCCTGCATATCAGTTTATCTGATTAACATGCTGGGGATTTAGTAGACTGCAAGTTCAATGTAAATCAGCATTGTGATGTAGTAGTCAAAGAAGGTAATATGATCATGGGCTGAATAGAGAGGTTTCACTTTAAAGAAGTGATAGTTTTACTCTGCTATTTCCAGGTCAAAATATATCTGAGTATTCTATTTGAAGTATTCTAGGATCAAGAGTTCAGAAAGGACACTTATTATTTAGAGATTGTTCATGGTAGAAAAATGATGATGATGATGGAGCTTGAGATTATGCCATATGAGAATAAATTGAAAAAAGTAGACTATTTGGCAGTTAGGGGAACAGAATATAGAGTGCTGGTCCTATAGTTGGGAAAATTCATCTTTCTGAGTTCAAATCCAGCATCAGAAACTTATTAGCTATATGACCTTGTGCAGGTCACTTCACCCTGTTTACCTCAGTTTCCTCATCTGTCAAGTAAGCTGGAGAAGGAAATGATAAACCATTCCACTATCTTTGCCAAGTAAACCCCAAATGGGATCATAGAGAATTAGACATGATTGAAAATGACTGAACAACAGCAAAGCTTACTGAAGGAAAGACTCAGGAAGGACATTATAGCTACATTTAAGTATTTGGAGAACTGCCATATAGAATAATAATTGCACTTATTCTGCTTGGCCTTAGATTAAAAAATTAGGGGCAGTAGATACCAATTGCAAAGAGACAAATTAAGCTTGAGTTTAAGGAATCTTTGTTAATAATTAAAGATTTTTAAAAAGTAGAATGATCTGCCTCTGGATGTATTGAGTTTCCTCTCATGGGATGTTTCAAAGCATAAAACGGATAGATGTTCTCAGAGTAGAGGCAAATTTTTGAACTATATTGCCTCTGAGTTCTCTTACATAATTCTGATTCCCAAATTTTCTTAATAACTTTATAGACTCCGAGAAGTTATTTTAATGGATAAAATTATATCCTAAGGTATTTAAAACAAAATTTTGCAGAAATATTACCTAATTACTATTGTCCTTTTTAAAAAATTTGAAGCAGACTTCAAAAGTATCATTTGAAATAGGTACATATGTTTATATATATATATATATATATATATATGTGTGTGTGTGTGTGTGTGTGAGAGTGTATGTGTGTGCGTGTGTGTATGTATAAAAAAACTAGATACTACAGAGATTTTTCTATGTATATTTGAGAATGGTGATTCAATACCCCAAAGCTCCCAGTAGTCAATACTTGAGGAAGTAGCCAATATTAAATCCCATCACCTTAACTATTTGTTTAAAAAAATAAGCAAAATTATAGGCAACATGCAAAATGTACTAGAATACCTAACATAAAGTGGTAAATTTGAATTCACAGCTACCACTGGGATTCAATGAGATGAAACCTAAGACTGTAATACATCTGTGGATGGGTATAGTTTATGGAAAAGAAACAGGATAAGTAAAGGAAAATTGGGTAGTTCTGGAGTGACTTAAGTAAGAAAATATTGACCTGGAGCATGTTGGAAAGCAATTTGGGTGAAGGTCAATGAAGACAGATACAGAAATGATATTATCACCAGTTTATGCTATAGACAGAAAGACATAATAGTTGAGGAATTAAGGAAATAAATCACAAACCTGGCTTAGAAAGATGATATGGAAGTTGGGAAGAAGGATTCAAATATCTTGTCATTTGTTAGTGTTCTCTCTTTCTCTACTGTCTTCTGAAATGAGCAGGAGGCATGAAGGAAAATTTCCCTTCTGGATCTAATTTTTAGCAGCAGGATTAAATAGTATATCAGATGGTAACTTTGGTGGGAAATGACTATAGCATTGTAAAATTTGTAATAAAGAAAGAGGGTAAATCCAGGAGTAATCAGACATGAATCATAGGTTTGGAGAGAACATATTTCAAAGTTTTTCGGAGGAAGAATAAGTAAAATTCTATACCGATCATCTAAAATTCTATGGAACTCAAAGAAAGATGAGTGTTCTTCGGAATTAAATTCTCAGAACACCTTGAGAAATACTTCCAATGATAAACATGATGTGAATCATCCAAGAAGGCTAATATGGATGGAGAGAAAATTAACCAAATGCTTAGATTTCAAAATGACAGGTCCAAAAGAAGAAAGAGCAGGTAACGGAAGAGTACACAAATATGACAAGTTAAAGGAAAAATGCTGATTAGTAGAATGAAAGCTCAGAATAAAGTTTTAGTTAGCAAGGAAAGCAAAGGAATTTTTGAAAATTGTATTGGAGAAATGGAAAAACTATCAAGGAATATGAACAGTTTTTGAAAAAAGAAGTAGAAATCCCTAACAATCTTAGGATGAAGCAAATGAACAGACCTCTGAGGTTTTACTTCACATCCAGAAAATTCGTAAAGAAAGATAAGTAAAGATGGAAACAATCAATGTTAGGGGAATATCAGTCCAATCATTCTGGAAATCAATTTGAAATTATACACGAAGTGACCAAAATGCCCTTGCTCCTCTCCCCAGAAATCCCTCTCTTAAGTACATATCCCAAAGAGGCCAAAGTTAATAAGAAAAGTTTAATGTACATCAAAATATTTATAGCAGCACCTTTAATACTAGCTAAAAATTTTAAATCCATCAATTATGCCATGCCTAAAGAAATTGCAGCATAAGAGTGCAATAAAATATTACTGTTTCATAAGGAATTCTGAATATAAAGAATTCAGAGAAGCATAAGAAAAGCTGTATAAGTCAATGAATAACGAATTAAGCAGAAGAAACAACATACACATCAACTACAATAATGTGAGTGAAAACAGAAACTGAACACTGTATCAATGTAGTAACTAAATTTGGCTCTCCTCCTAACAGGTCTGGGAAACTATGCCTGACACATATGGTCAGATGGGTGATATCTTGGTTGGTTTGGATTAACTTTTTCTTATTTTCTGATCTTTTTTATAAATGATGGTTTTGCTAAATAAGTGGGAGAAAAATGTTTGAAAATGAAGAGGTAAAAATGAAACAGATCAATAATTTTAAAGGTATTAGGGAAAAGAGGATCAAAACAGGTAAGAATGCTTCTTGGAGTATGTGGGTCTACAGCAATGGACCACAGCAACTAAACTCTTATGTTGCTTTTTTTCTCTTATGTTGCCAGGGAGAAAAACTTAATTCACTAAATGACAGATAACACCCAAGATAAATTAGGACATAGTAAGAAGACACTTAAGTGCCCTTGATAAGCTCAAATCACTTGGCCCAGATTAATTATTGAATCTGAAAAAACTAGCAGATATGTTTAGAAGGATCTCTGAAGTCTGTGGCAATGATTTTGAAAAATCTTGGAGATTGAATACTGCATGATTGAAGCAAAACAAATGTCCCTATTAAGAGAAAGAGAGGGGGGAGGGAGGAAGGGAGAGAATGGGAACAGAGAAGAGAGAGGGAAAGAAGGAGGGAGGAGAGAAAAAGGGGAGAAGAGAAAGATAGAGAGAGATATCTTAGAAATTGTAGGCATACTGGCTTGACTTTTTGATTCTTGCCCATTGATCAATCACGAAGCATTTATCAAGTGCCTGTATATGTCAGGCACTATGCTATGTGTTAAGGATACAAAGACAAAAACATATCAATCCCTTTCTCAAGGAGTTTACATTCTGTGAGAGACAACATGTATACATATAAGTGTACAGTCAAAATCAATGGAAGATATTGGAGGAGGGCAGCATAAGTATCTGGGGGATCAGGAAAAGCCTCATGCAGAGTTAGTGCTTGAGCTAAACTTGGAAGGAAAATAGATATTCTAAGAGGTGCATGTGAGGCCAGAACATATTAGAAGAGTTGGGAACAACCTGTACAAAAGCAGGATATGATTCCAGAACATAAAGAAGTACAGTTTGACTAGACCTTAAAGTTCAGAAGTCAAGCAACAATTTTTAAGTCCCTACTTTGTACCAGACACTATGATTGGAATGCAAATTCTTGTGATTGGTTGCAAATACAAAAATGAAAAACTTCTTCCTTTCAGGGGACATAAAAGAATAGTGTGAAATATTTGTTTAAAGTGTTACTAAAATATAGGGAAACAGCATTGTTCTGTACTTATTTAATCTATCAAAATAAAAAAGAACCAGCCATCATCTGTTCTTAATGAAGATGTGTTTACTCTTTGTTCTCATTTTTCAAAGATATTTCCTAACCACATCTTCAAAGATTTGCTCTTCAAAGAACTCCCCTTCTCTCTAACCCATCTATATCCCCCAATCTCTACCTGTAATTTTTTTTCCTTGCTTTTTAGGCTTAGAAAATAGTTTGCCTTCTTGATATACATGGTGCTGTGTAAAGAACACCAGATGTGACATCTTGTTTTATGTCAGACACTAGCTTTGCAATTGCAGATCAGTCACGAAACAAAAATAGGCCTCAGTTTCCTCATCTTTAAAATGGGATAATACTTATATTATCCGATTTACAAGGAAGGCTCCCTGTCTATTATTTTTTTTTTAATGCCCCCAACTAGAAGTGATCTGTCCTTCTTAAATGACTATCTGGCATGTCTCCTACTTAATGTTCACATTCTAATTTTTATTACATTGTTTGTATGTGCCGTATCTCCTGTATTATATTGGAAGCTTCCTGAGGGAAAGGATTATGACCTGCTTCACCTCTATACCCGCAGCATCCACAGTTTGTTAAATGAGGAAGACAAGAGTAATGAATGACACATTCAGGGGTGTGATGAGGCCCAAATGAGTAATGAATGTAAAGCACTTTACAAACCTTAAAACACTATGCAAGTGCCAGCTATCATCCTCATTATCATCATTGGCCCCCAATCAACAGGCCATCCAGTTTGATGATTTCGTGCCCTGATCCTTCTACTGCTCTAGCAACGTTTATAGAGGAAAATAGGAGTGTGCTGGTAAATAGTTACCAATATGTTCACCAGAAAGAAAGAAAAAATGTATGCACACACTTTAAAGTTTAATAGGCATTATTACAATTTCCTAAGGCTAGACAATATACAAAACAATAAATCTAGCCATGATTTATAGTGATTGCCAAAATCTGAGGTGTAAACACTCATATTGAAAATTTAACAACAGACTCCCAAAGCCATGACAGCTGACTCCAGTAAACCCCTATTTATGTGAAACATTTCATTAAACTTCATTGTCCTATCTGGAGCCAAAGCAATTGTGGGACTGGCCAGACTGAGGAGCTTATGGAGAAATCAGAGATCTAGACAGACTAGGAAAGAGTAGGGCACAGCTTGAAAAGACAGGGACATATTTTCAGATGAGGTATATGTCTGGGGCTTGTCATAGAGATAAAAAAAAGCAGAAGCCTATTTATATTATTTACAGGAACTTCAATACATTATCAGGATGAAACCAGGTTGCAGGTTGATTTGATTCTATAAAGCTCACCCAGCGCTACTGCAAGGATTGGTTCTTAAGTTTAAGGCTAAGTAAACCCAGCTGCAGGGCTGGAGGGATAGGGGCCAGAAGCCAAGAAAACCATTACACTTTCTGAGGCATGATGAAAAAGACCTTTATTTTTGAGTTTTGTGTAAATAAATCAGGAAATACTCCATAAAATCCTGTCTATGGTATTGATAATTATGTCATGTGTGTTTTATCATTTAAAACCAAAAATTACGCGTATATGCCAGACACACACAAATACTAAGGTAAGTAAGTGGCCAATGGAAGCAAAGAGAACACAAATAAATGTGTTATGTCCAGATTTGTAGGCAACAGACTTTAGAAAAAGTTAATGCTTGCAATATGTATTTAATATTCCCTTTCTTCTATTTGAAAACCCTCTCTCTTTAGTCTGGGAGTTAACGCATAGTTCTTACAGAAATATGGAGGATTTTTTTCTCTTGAACTAATTTTATCCCAAGAAGTTTTCAGAGCTGTAAACATTGAAGTTTTTTTTTTATTCCATAATATTTAAAACTAAATATCTAGCATTCCAGTTGCATGATATCAGTGAAAATAATATATCCCAAAGCCCATGGTACACTTCAAAAATGGCAAATAATTTATCTGTGTTTTCTGTGAATATATACACCCTTGACTTCATTGATGTCTCCTCTACATGTTGTACTTTGCTAATATTATCACAACCATATGAGAACAATAAATTGATACTAAAGTTAAATATGCACAAAGTCAATTCAATTTAACTTTACAGTTAATTATCCAAGAAACTGGATCTGATATGCATCCTAAATGTGGGGGAAAATAGCTTCTCCCCAGTGGTTACCATAATGTCTGGCATATAGTGAGTGCTTCATAATATAGACCCCTCCAACCTTTCTAGTCCTCTTATACCTTACTCCCTGAAACATACTCTTCAATCCAATGACACTGACCCCCTGACTGTTCCACAAAAAGAGACACTTCATCTCTTCACTGGCCATTCTCTCTGGCTATTCCTCATGCGTGAAACAGTCCTCTCCACTTCAACAAAACAGCAGTGCTCAGAACTGCCCACAATAGCACAGATGAAGTCTAATGGAAGAGAGAAAAGTATCCTCATTCTCTTCTTTCTGGATCCTTTGCCTACAACAATTCAAGCACTCTGAATCTATCCCATTTATCTGTTCGCCATCCATCTGAGTCATCTTGCCATCTTCCATGCTGTAGCTGTCCTAATGCTACCCCCTTGAATCAGCTCATTCTGGGTTGAACCTACATAATCTGTATCCCAGTCTCTAAGGAAGTTAATCCAGAATGTGGAATCTCTGCCAGGACAGAGAGCCTTCTTGTTTGTGGATTAAATGTGTGAAATTACTTAGCCCAGCATATCTACTCAGCGTCCAGACCATGCTACATATCTCAGTCATATGTTAAGATTTCCACCTGGATCATATTACTATTGGCTTTAATGAAATCAATAAAATTACTTCTTTTGAAGAGGATATGCCATTTGGCTACCCTCTGAATCAATTCACTTCTTGAGGACAGAGACAGGGACCATCTTGCTTCTTGTCCTTGTATACTCAATACCTATGTCTCCATCTTTTCTATATAAATTATATGAGAAAAAATATTAAACTTACATAAACTATATCTACGTCTTTATAAGCCTTGTCTATTAGTGGATTGACCAAATAAAAACATGAAAAATGTTAATCTTATATGATCTATTGATGAATTTATCAGGACTCATTTTTTTATCACAACTTCCATTTCTAAAAATTTACTATCTCTTTAATGATCCATTCTAGAATTTTCCTGGGAATCAAAATAAAACTTACTCTTCTATAGCTTTCAGACTCTATTCTTTTCAGTTCTTTTTTATTGGGACAATATTTTTTTCTCCAGACTAATTTTCTCATATTTAATCTTTCAAATATCAGTAGCAATGACTCAGTAATCACATTTGCCAATTCTTTCAGTATTCAACAATGGAATTCATCTGGGTTAGGTGATTTTCATTAATAAAGGGCAGGTGAGGACTTATTTATCTTGATTATTAATTCTTTGATAGCTATATTTGTTCAGAGAAAACAAGCAAAATAAAAATTATGCAGCTCTGCCTTCTCTTTGTGTCAGTTATCATCATCCCTTCACTCCCAATAGTGATCTTATCCTATCTTTAGTCATTATCTTTATTTCAGTACAGCTTTAGAATTAAAACAAATAAAAACATTTCCTTCACTGTACTTAACTTTCCTCACTAGCTTAACTCAGTTCATTTTGAGCTTGAGTCTTTCTAACACTTTTTACTAGATCGTGTCATGTTCGTATATTTGCTCTCCATTCTATTACCTCTGCAGAGATCTTTTAAAAATCTAAATAGGTTGGTGAGTACCCTATCCACTTCAGGTTATTTCTATTTTCTCCTTATTGGAATGTTTCTTCCATGATAAGCTATTTTCCCCCACATTTAGGGTGTATATCAGACCCAGTTTTGTTTATCACAAATTGGAGGAAGAATGAACATTCTTCTAAAGTCACTATCATTTCCACTCCAGCTGCTCGTTTTTTGTAATGCGTAGCTTCAGACAATAATTCCCTTTTGTTAATTCCCCCATTTTTGAGGGATAAAATTTTCTTTAAGGAAAATCAAGATGTGATTAGGTACTCTTTTTTAGAGTTCTAGCAGATGTGCAGAGTTAAACTCTTCCATCACTTCTGTATTATCCTTGTATTGCAGGTTATTTCCCAAACTCCTTCACTGTTTTTGCTTCCTGTCCAGCTGGTATGTAATACATTCCAATGACAAAACAGGTTCTGTTTTCCCCTCCATTAAACTTTTCCTCAGTGTCTCCACCATGCTTCCCTGCTCTGGTTCCTGGATTTCCTCTCATGTTTTTAAAAACTATGAAATAGTACTCTACTCTTCATTTATATAATCCTTTTACATTTGAAGATGTTATCCTTCCAAGTCTCAGTGAGGACTGTGCTGTCAAATCTGTATCCTTAGATCCTCTTGCTTACAACCTAAACTTTCTGCATTTGTATATAGACATCTGAACCCATGGGTTTTATTGCTGACTCTTTTCTTGGATTTTGTCTTGTCTGAACTTTTCACTGTCTCAAATGTTGTTTTTCTTCATTGTAGCTGCTACATAGCCAAGATTTATTCAATGAATGGATGTTACCTCACCCTAAGTGAATGTCTGAATGCCTTTGCCTAAAGGGGCCAAGATCTCCCAGTGCATCCTGGGTCATCTCCTGTCATCCTGGTGAATATCTGGTCACTGGATTCAGATGGCTCTGGAGGAGAAGTGAGGCTGGTGACCTGCACAGCCCTCCCTCACTCAAAACAAAGTCAACTGTAAGTCATGTCATCATTTCTCTAGTGGCATGGTCTGCTTCAGCAACGAAGGGCAAACACAACAATAACAGCTGCTACATATAGTATCTAACTTAGTAGATAGACAGTTTTCTCCCTTCCCTATCCCTTTTATTTTAAAATTTACCTTGTGACTATATTTGTTAGTCACAGGTAAATGCATTCTTACCTGCCTTTATTAGGTACACTATTCCAGAACAGAAGCCTGTTTTCCTATAGTCCAGAAAACCAAGACCATTTTCAGATACTATCTACTATCTTTTTCATCTCTTGCCTTCAATGGGCAGAAATGATGAAAATATAACTTGTGGATTCATGATCTTTATTGTCTTACCAAGACTTGTAATCTTTGATAATACTTTCTAGATTCCTTCTTCTGTTAGCATCTGTGCCTACACAAATCTCCTAAAACAATCCTTTTAAACAAGTCTTTGGAGGCTTCCTATTATATTTTAGATATATATACCTTGGGAAAATGACAGACTTCTCTATTGTTATTTGATGATCAAACAGCTGACTTAACATCCCCCACCCTGTTCTCCCAGGCAAGAGAGTCACAAACCACCACCTGTGTCTCTTTTTCTTTAGACCCTAACTGAATAATTTCATACTTATCATTTCTGTGGATCTAATTGATCATTCCTTGGAGAAGTAACTTCCTCCTCCTTAAAACATCCAACTCTGTTCCCTACAGCTAGCTTCAAAGTTGTTGTTGCTGTTGTTTTTAACTTCAAGTATAAAACTCATTTTCTTTCCCTTCCTCTCTGTGATGTTCTTTTACTCTCTAACCTCTTGAAAAGGATCTACGTTTCTCTTTTCCACTTTGATCCTTTTTTATTTTTCTAATAAAGCCCCATTTCTATTTTGGGGCAATGAATACTTAATTATTCCTGCTTAAAAGGAATGTTTAGAGGCATTCCTTTGTCTCCTCTTCTTGGAAAACCAGTCTATACTTGCTGCCTAAGGGCTATTGATCAGGACACCTATTGATCAATTGGTTTTCTCCCAACTCAGTTGGAGTTACAGGTTGTTAAGAGGCAAGTAACAGAGACAATAGGATGCTAAGATCTAAACTAAGTGCAAAGAAGTATCTTCAAGTGTGTACCCCTTTACAATGTGTGAAGAAGTTCTTCAGTTGAATTTAATGGTATTAAGGGGAAGCTAACATTGCCACAATTAAGGATTGTCCAGGAACATGGTGATGTTTTTATCAAATAAGATACACTCTCTAGGAGGTGATTTGAGGCAGAATACAGGCAATGGAGCCTATGTTCTATCTTGGAGATAATAGAAAGTGAATGAAATTTTATTTGCTGCTATTATTTTTAAATAGAAGTATTAGTTCTGCCTTAGGAAGATTATTTTGGAAGAGCAGCTAGATAGCACAGTGGGTAGAGCACCACAGAACCTGAATTCAAAGAAGAATAAGAAGGAGGAGGAGGAAGAGGAAGAGGATGAGAAAGAGGAAGAAGGAGGAAGAGGAAGAAAGAGAAGGAGGATGAGGAAGAGGAAGAAGAAGGTGAAGGACAGAAGGAAGAAGGAGAAGGAGAAGGAAGAAGGAGGAGGAGGAGAAAGAGGAAGAAGAAAAAAGAAGGAAGAGGACAAAAAAAGAAAAAGAAGGAGGAGGAATAGAAAGCAGGAGAAAGAGGAACAGGAAGAAAAAGGAGGAGAAGGAGGAAGAGGAAGAGGAGGAACAGATGATGTTGATGATGACGATGACTTTGCAATTCTATAAAAGAATTGTTGAAGAGTGGAGAAAATGAGTATATAAAGAATGATTGAAAGTCATGAAAGTCCACACAGGTGGTTATAGAGGCCTAAAGCAGGGTAGTAGATATCATGGAATGAAGTGATATTATGAAAACAGAATAGACAAAACTCATGAAAATTTTGAAGTGGGAATTGAGGTAGAGGGAAGAGTCAAAAACTGTGTGGTTGGAAAGATGGTGTTTCCCTCAACAGTGATGTTTAGAAAACAAACTTAAATATTCAATATTACATAACATTATCTCATCTTCTGTGACCCAGGATCAATTTCATTATAATCTTATTTAGTGAATCCATCTTAGGAAGGTTATTGGCTACCATCCTAGATCCTTTTATTAGAATGGTACAGGAAGGGGTAAAAAAGGTTTATTTAGTTCATAAGGATATAGTTGGGAAACACAGGGCAGTAATACATGTTGATAATCCTGGTTCTAGTTCTGACTCTATTTCCACTGTGCTTTGACTCCTAGTCATCCTTCTCTGCATAAAGACATACCCCATATAGAGTGCATGAAGACTCACCTTATCTGAGAAAAGGAAGAGTTTCTTTCTCTTCAATTGATTTAGTCCTGGACATTTGGTGTAGCATTGGCAATGAAGTTGAACAGGCAATTGCCAGGAAAGGATCTATATTAATTGAGGTTGCATATTCCTAGAGGCTTTCTTTTTAAAAATCTATTTTAATATTCACAAGCACACACATATACTTTTTGTTTTTAATCCTGTTTTACTAGATTTCCCTTCAGCCTTTGTCCTGTTCCTACTGAGTGAAATTCTTATCTTGTCTATGGCCCTTGGGGTACTTCTTCATTTTCGATCTATATAAAGCATTTTTGTCTTAGTGGGAGTTTCAGCAAGTCATGCCCAAAGTTCTCTACAACATATTAAAAACATGTCCTCATATCTAGAAACTAGAGTGGGGGAAGAAATGGGAAGGGGCGGAGGAGGAAATAATGAGGGAGGGAAAGAGGAAAAAAGAAAGGGGGAAAGGAAGGAATGGAGATAAACATGTAAGTTGAATGTTATATTACTAGCATAAACCACATAGCAATATTTAGCATTTATATAGTGCTTCAAATGTTACAGAATTATATATGAAATATAAATACATTATATATAAAATAATTTTATATAATAACCCTTTGTAGTAGCTACCATAGATATTCACCCATTTTACAGGTCAGCTGACTTGATCATAGTCATACATCTAGTATCAATTAAGGATTTAAACCTAGGTCCATAGATCTGCCAACAAAAACAGTATCAAATTCATTAACAGTACTTATGTAAACACAATGAATCTGTTGAAGTCATGTTTATTTGATTTTGAAAGATCCTTCCTTCTACATGTGTTCATCCTCCCTACAGATTGCCTTGTTAGTCTACTTTGTGTTTATATGTGTGTGTGCATGTGTGTCCACACACATATATTTGGTTTGTTCTCCTTCATTCCTAAAGAAGACCAAGATGACACCACTAGGTTGAAGTATGTCATGTTGTGAATAATCAGATGATCAGAGCTTGTAAACTTCTACCACAGGTCAAGCCCACATGAACATTTGGAGTGGAGATATCTCTAAGTTTGCATCTCACATTTCTTGTGAGCTATTGCAATTCTTCTTTGCTCATAGAGAGCAGAGCCTTCTTTGATGTGGGCACATCATTATGGGCAGTCCTTTGAGAATGTTTCTCATGTCACACAATCAATTCCAAAGTTCTTCAGAGAGACCGTGAGAGTTTCCTTGTATCACTTCTACTGACCTCCATATGAGTGCTTGTCATATGTGAGTTCTCTAGAAAACAGTCTGCTGAGCATACATACATTTGGTATTTGAATAATGTGATCAACCCATTAGAGTTGTGCTCTGTGCAGTAGAATTTCAATGCTTGGCAGTTTAGCTCAAGAAAGGATCTCTGTGTCTGGTCCTTGTCTTGCCAAATGATCTTCAGAATTTTCCTAAGATAATTAAAATGGAATCAATTCAGATTCCTGGCATGGCACTGGTATACTGTCCAGGTTTCACAGATATCCAACAATGAGACCAGCACAATGGCTCTGGAGACCTTCCGTTTGGTAGACGGTCTAATACCTCTTCCCTCTCACATTTTCCTTTGGAGCCTCCCAAACACTAAGCTAGCTCTGGCAATGTGTGTATCAACCTCATCATCCATGTGTACATTCCTGGAAAGTATACTGCCAAGGTAAGCGAACTTATCCATAGAATTCAGTATTTCTCCATTTGCTATAACTGATGACTCCTCATATGATGGCATAGGACTGTCTGGTGGAGAACTTGTGTTTTCTTGGTGTAGATAGTTTGGATAAAATTCACACATGCAGCAGAAAATCAATCCACCCTTTATTGCATCTCAGCTTCAGAAACTGCACTGAGTAGCCAATCATCTGCAAACAAAGAGTCATGCACCAATTTTCCCTCCACTTTAGCCTTGGTTTATAGTCTTCAAGTTAAATAATTTACCAGCAATGTTGCAGCTGACTTTCCTACCATTTTCATCCTCATCAGAACCTGACAGCATTGTTGAAAACATCTTGCTAAAAAGTATGGAAGCAAGCATATGGCCTTGTTTCATACCACAGGTGACCAGGAAAGCATGGGAGTGTTGCCCATTTTCCAGAATTTGGGCAAGCACGTCCTAATGAAAGTGATGTTCAATATTGATGAACTTCTCCAAGCAACCAAATTTTGCCATAATTTTTCACCAGAAGACCCACATTGGTGACTTAGTCATTAGTTGTGTTTTCTATAAGAGTTCTTTTATGACCAACTCATTCATTTTTCCTATCCCTGTCATTGCTGAATTTTCTTACATGTGGGGACACTAAACTTGAATTATTTTGATGTGGTAAGGAAAATTGCTCCTAATATAACATTCACTCTGCCATATTCCCAGAATTCCTCTAAGATCTTTCTGACTTTGGTTTCAAAGAAGCATATTCAGTCATGTGAGGGATAAAAAACCTTCCTAACCATTAGAGCTGTCCCAAGGTAGAGCGGGCTGCATCAGGAGGCTCCTCTCATCAAGGGTTTACTACATACAACTGAACAACTACTTGTCAGGTATATTGTCAAGGTGATTGTTCAGGAATGGGTTGTATAGGTCCTTTCCAACTCTGAGATTCTGTGAAAATAGAAAGTTGTCTCTTGATGGGAAAGAACCCCATAATTAAGATTTTTTTATAATTTCACTGTTTTTTTTTGTCTTGCTTTCAGGTCCTGCCTTGTGGGAAAAGGGAAGCAGATGATCTGAGAGCAAGAAAGTTACACTAATGTCTTGTCTTTGATCAGGTTAGAAGTAACCAGAGGACTTAGCACAGTAAGTACTGGCAAATGCTAAATAAGCCAGTCTCAGGAGGGTTGGTTGGCAGCACAAATAACAGGTCTTGAAGTTAAGAACACTCCCTGAGAAGAGTTTGACTCATTAATAAAAGTAGCATGAGTCATGAAATCAGGGTCTAATTAAGAAGTCTATGCATGAAATTTCTAGACTATGACAATAAACTACTAATTGATGATCCTACCTTCAAATCTTTTCCATGTTCCACACAGCTGCCAAAGTGATATTCCAGAAACACAAGAAGCCATTTCATTCATTTGCTCAAGAATCTACTTCCTCTCATTCTTGCCTCTATGATAAAGTACAAACTCCTCTATCTGACATTTCAAGTTTTTCACAAACTTACTCCAAAGTGCCTTTCCACGGGTGTTATAAATTATTTTCCTTCACATACTTGCAAGTCTTGCCAAACTCTCATTCATGTTCCTCACAAACATCATTGAATCTTCCCTCTCCATGCCTGTGCTCTGGTGGGCTGTCATGCTGCATATGCACCCTCTCCTGAACTCTGCTTCTTAGAATCCGTTGACTCCTTCAAAAGCCAACTTATATGGTACCACGTACATGAGACATTTGTTAACACTGTACTTCACAACTGCCATTGTGTCCCTCATACTTGAATTGCCTTGTATCTACTTTGCATACAGTATGCTTTGTATTTATGTGTATGGTTGTTTCCCTCAATAGAATGCAAGTTCCCCAAGACCAGGAATTATTTTTTTGTATTTTTGTATCTACAGTGTCTAGCAGAAATCCTGGCACATAGTAAGTACAAAATAAATATTTGTCAATTGATTGGCTTATCCTGGTCAGCATTAGTCATACTTAACAAAGAACTAATATAACCTGAAATTCATTAAGATAAAAAAAGTCTTATTCCGAAAGAGTTCATTTTTCATAGAATGTTTCTATCTACCTCTTTTTGACATAAAGGCCTATATCAGTAAGCATCCCAACATACACAGGGGGGCCTACTATCACAGATTCTCAGATCTGCATTCATAAAAGGAAAGGCAACTTTTGATGGGTTAACAATCACTTTAATCAAGCACATGAATCATTCCTTTAACCAAGCACATATGTCATTCATCTAGTTCAGGGGAGTTAGCACCCTGGACTTCAAAGAAAATACAGATAAATTAAAAAGAAAAAGGCAACAGACATGGCTTCCTCTGCCTGACCATAATTCAGCAGACAGGTACAACTGTCTGACCATAGTAACCAGAGAGGGAAGCCCTGACATCTGGGTTTTCAAAGCTGGAGAGCTCCTTAGCAGCTTCCCAGAGTCCTTATCTGGCCAAACAAACACTTCCAGTCAGTAAGCCCCAAAGTAAAACCTCAACTCATAATGTCTACACCTTTTTAAGAGCCAGAGAGCATCACAATCCTTGAGAACCAGTGCCTCATTAACAAAAGGCTTGGGCCTTCCCACAAATCTTCCCTAATCAAATTCCCTTTAGTCCCCTGACCCCTTAGTGGTCAGGCCTGTTAATGGATGGGGAAGATATTTAATTACATTAAAATAATTAACAATACAAATACATATACTGTTTTTAGTTAACAAAACTCTTGTTACTGTACTTCACTCCTTGTAAAGATTCTTGATTGATAAAGGCAAGATTCAGTCCTATGCATTTGATTATACTAAAACAAAAACAGCAAAAGATCCTATTTTGCTTGCCATAACAAGGCCATATATAAGTATGTGTATACATACATATACATATATATATATATATACACACACGCACATATATATATATATATATATATATATATATATATAAAGTCATGTATAATTACAATGTAATGAGTTTTAAAACTATTCATGCTTTATTTCATAGACAGAATGTCCTAAATTCTACTGCTTAGATTTTCTCATCCAAACATCTAATATTGTTCATTTCTCATTGAGGTAAATATTTTCACCACTTTTATAATAACTTAGCTGGCATACAATAATTTACCTTGCCCTTTTTATACTTGGCATCATGGCATCGTTTTTCCAAAGCAACGAGCTATATTACTTTAAGTTATATGTATTAGTTTCCCAGCTTGCATTGTCCCTGTTGTTAAACACAGTAAATATATGTGTATGAATGTGTGTAATTGTGTATGGAGAAAGCAAATGATGCTAATTTATCACTAACTAAATTAAACCATCTTTAGATAGAAGACTGGATAGAAGATAGAATGTATTAGTTGACTTTATGAGTGTTGATGAGTAATAGCTCTCAAATATTTTATTAAGAAAATGAACAGCATGATTTCAGGATAATTGCTATTCAGTTAATTGTTTCCATATTCTTCCTCTCTGAACTCCAAATAAAAATAAAAACAGTATGTAATAATTTCCATATACATACTATCTGAACATTTAAAATTATGCTCAAACAAAAAATCTTGAAACTTTCAACGTTTCAGTGAACCAGAACATGTACACCCTTCCTAATGTTTTTTTAATGATGTTTAAATAGTTTTTCAAATGCTTAACATCATGTATAATGCACAAGCATCACATGACATTGACTACAAACAATATTGTTTTATAACATAATCAATACACTGTGACAGTGGTACATGTCATGAATACACTTGGTACATATCCTAAGAAACATCTAGGTATACAAGTGGTCTAAGTAGTCCCTATCATCTCATATATTGTCTTCTAAAAGATTAAAGAAAGAGTAGATGTCCCTTTATAATTAACCAGTAAAGCAATATACTGTACTATCTTGCCTACTGGGTGATCAGTACCCTAGATATCAAGTTAGTGGCCCTGTTAATCTAATCACTTGCATAAAAGAACTCCTCAAAGAGAACAACCCATCCCTGCCAATCACAATTACTTCAAAGAATTGGGTAAAAAGAAACTCTTGTCAATAGCATTCTGAGTGGATGCTGAGGATATAAAATTGATGATCCACAGACGATCAACTTTTGTGTGGCTTAATGGATTATTAGGATCATTTAGGTGACACGTTGAACAGAGGACTGGGCCTGGAGTCAAACAGACCTGAGTTTGAATCCAGTCCCAGACACTAGCTGTTTGACCCTGGGCAAGTCACTTAACCCTGTTTGCCTCAGTTTCCTCATCTGTGATGTAATTGTTGGCAAAGGAAATGGTAAGCCAAATCCATTATCTGCCAAAAATCCCAAATAGGGTCATGAAGAGTTGGACATTACAGAAATGACTTAATAACAAACAACAATTTATTAAGGACAACAAAATTGCAAAGAAACTCTCAAATATTTCATGCATGAAGGATGGCAGTCAACATCTTTCTGATTCTTCTCTCATTTATTTAGGGAGCCTAGGAACAGCTTATACCAGCTACCTCCACAATTTTTTGACAGAACCCTCTTGGGGTCAGGAACTACAAGCACTAGGTAAATAGGCATTCCGGGCTTTGGAAATGTTCTTCAATTTTCTTACCAGGACCCTTTCAGTTTTAAATCTATAATCCTATACTTCTATGATTACTTATGCCCCTCCTAAAAATACAACTCTGTGGTTCTTTAAAGCTAACACAGTAACTCCACAAAGTTAGATTTGTTACATTATATTCATTTTCATTTCAATTTCATATCAAATTAATTTTAGAATTTCTTGAAGAATCCATTCACTTTAATTTTAGAAATCTTCAGCAAAATAGAGGGAATGCATTCCCAAATGGGTCCAGAGATGCAAATGTTGTAGAAGCACAGTGAAGAATGTTCCCCTACACACACACTCACACACACAGACACATACATAAAACCATTGGAAAAACATTTACAATTAGCCTAGATGAAGCCAGAACATTTCTGTTGCATTATCTGGCCACCTGAAACTATCTTAGCTCTAATTTTATGGTCCCTGGGGAAAATAGAATATACTATAGTTAAAATTCAGTTGAGAAAAAGAAGATAATTTTCATTTCATCATTTAGGAAATTTGATGTATTCCTCTTTTATGCTACTTCTCTCTATTATTATTATATTTTAATTAATTTATTTATTATTTTTGCAGTGGCAAACCTAGATAGTACAGCAAATAGAGTGCCAGGTCTGGAGTCAGGATGACTCATCTTCAAATCCAGCTTCAGACACTTACTAGTTATGTGACTCCGGGCAAGTCCCTTACCCCTGCTTGCTTCTGTTTCCTCATCTGTAAAATGAGCTGAAGGAGGAAATGTCAAACCATTTCAGTGTCTTTGCCAAGAAAATTCTAAATGTGGACCCAACTAAAACAAAAAAACCAACAACTAAGCAACAATGGATAAAGTGTTCCACCTGGAATCACAAAGGCCTGATTTCAAATCCGACCTCGGAGAAGTCCTAGCTTTGTGAGCCTGGATAAGTCACTTAACTTCTGTTTGCTTTAGTTTCCTCCTCAGCAAAATGGGGATTACAAGAACATCTACCTCCCAGGGTTGTTCTAAAGCTCAAATGAAATAATATTTGTAGAAAGGATTTAGCACAATTCCTGGCACTAAGAGGTGCTATATAAATGTTGAACAACTAGGTGGTTCAAGAAGTATAGTACTGGGACTGGAGTCAAGAAGAATCATCTTATCTTGTTCAAATCTAACCTAACATACTTACTAGCTGTGTGATCCTGGACAAGTCATTTAAACCTATTTATCTCCGTTTCCCCATCCATAAAATGAACTAGAGAAGAAAATGTCCAAACACTCTAGTATCTTCGCCAAGAAAACCCCAAATGGGTTAATGAAGAGTCAGACCCTACTGAAATAAAATAACAACAAAATATGTGTCAGCTATTTTCATTATTATTGAAAGCATATGATTATATAATTAGCTGTAGAGAAATCATTTGATAAAATATCATGCCTATTTCTATTAAAAAAAACTAAAAAGCAATCAAATAAATGAACCATTCCTTAGTATGGTAAATAGTATCTAAAATTTAGAGATAGAATTATACATAGAGGAGACAACTATAGGCTTTCCAATAAGGTCAGAAATGTCTCCCATAGTATCCATCCACTCTTTCACATCTTAACTGAAGATACTGTTGCAGTGAAGATACTTTGATGAAAAAATTGAGACCATCCAGTAAGTTTCCTCTTTTCAGATGATTTCCTCCACTTTTCATCCTCATCTTCTCTCTAATTTTTAATCTTTTATTATCCATTTAGAAGGTTTTTCTACAATGACTATAAACACATCAATATCTCCTCAGTCCTTGATTCTAGCCAGTGTTGTCCTACATTTATAATCTTCTCAGCTAAACTATATGAAGCCATCTAGACTCTGCCTCAACTCCCTTTCTTTCTGTCTTTTAATGCTTTATGTTTAGCTGTTGGTTTCATTATTCAACTGAAAGTGCTTTGTCTGAAGTCATCATTCATCTCTTATATAGATAATATAATGACCTTTACTCAGTCTTCATCTTTTTTGACTTCTCTGCAACCTCTGATGCTGTAGATCACCCTTTTCCCCTGAGTAATCTCTACTCCCTAGGTTTTTAGTACATTGTTCTCTCCTAGTTCTCCTAATATTCTAATCACTCTTCTTCAATATCATTGCCTAGATCTTCATCTAGATCATGCTCTTTAACTATAGATGTCCCCCAGAAGCATGTGTCTTTGGTCCTTTTTCCTTATGCTTTTATACTATTAGTTCCCATGGATGCAATTATCTTTACTATATAGTTGATTCTCGATCTAGATCTAACCTCTCTATTGACATGTCTGGTATGACATGTCTGGTATGACTATTTACCTATGCGACATCTTGAATTGGATGTCCCAAGTAAAATTCATAGTTTTTTCCAAAGAATTTTCCTGTATTCTGAACTTTCTTACTACTATTGAGAATACCATCACCCTCCCAATCACTCAGGCTCATAACTATGTTATCATACGTAAATCCTCACCCAAAATTCACCCCACATATTCATTTTGTTATCAGATCTTGGGGTTTTATTTTTTGCTTTACCTTCACAATATCTCTTGCGTATACATACTTCTTTTCACTCACAATATCTCTCATATGTACATACTTCTTTTCACTCACATAGTTACTACCCCAGTTTAAGCCCTAATCATTTCATGCCTGAACTATTGTAAAATGGATGGGACCTAGAAATGCAACAATTTTGGACCCTTGAGTATTAGCACCTTCCATAAAACGATCACTGATCTCCATGAGGTTGATATACATAGTGAAACTTTTCCCTTTTTACTGTGAACCACCTGGATGCCTCCTTGTGAGGAGCTGGATACTTCAAACCATTCTGGTACTTGATCTGTCCATGATTCCACCTAGTATGTGCTTAGAGTCCCCCTCTAAACCCTCACTAAATTTTCTTATCTTTCTTTAAGGGATGGGGGATTTGGGCATTCCTCTCAGCATGGGCTGTTATAGCTCTCAGTGAATGATCTGGAAGTTGGAGACTCCACTGCTTGAACATCAAAGCAGTCATCTTTTAGAAGCAGTATCAAGTGGCAAAATCTTGTTGCTGTAGCCAATCGTGTATTCAAGTATGCCACATCACTTCCCAGAAATGAACAAATATACCCCCAGCTGTATGAGATAATGCTAAAGATAGAGTCCTTTCTTATGGTCATTCCTTTGTCTTTTTCAATCAAGGGACCTAATTTATATCTAGCATTGTGTAAGAAAGAGATAAATCACATACTATTACCTGGGAATTACACTTGATCCATCACTGTTAGGCAGTGACCTTTTGCTTCTCAACCAATATGGTATATTTTTGTAAGTGTTTGCAGATGTTTTTGCATAATACAAGCTGTGAATGATTTGAACAATGCAAATAAACACATAATCAGCCACATTTCAAGGGTCATTGACATTCTAATCTTTTGGTAGTAGATTTCATTCTGGATCTTCTTGCTTCTAAGTCTAGGTCTGTATCCAATTTATTTTTTCTCTTTTTTCATATGTCCTAGAACCCCTGTAATTCCCTTTTCTATTAATATGTCTGTTCCCTTCCTATTCCCCTCTCTTTCTCTCTATTATACATATAAGAGACTTTACTTTTACTTACACTAGAATATACACAAAATGTGGTTACTAAAATTTATTTTCTGATATTAGTTTCTAATGATGTTAAAACCAGTGATAAGCATGATGAATAAATACTAATTTTTAAACTTGCCATTTTACACAGACTTCTAGGTGAATATCACAATCCTATCTGTTTATACAAACACACATATATATATATATATATATATATATATATATATATACACACATATATGTGTATGCATAGAATATACACCTGTGTATATATAAATACACATATTTTGCCTATAACAAACTACCATGAATTTTTAGGCCTTCTGTTCTTAAGAATCCAAATAAAATGAAGATATTTCCTATGGGCCTTATCACTAGGAATTTCCTCTATAATTTATAATTATCTAAAAATACAGTCCTGCTTTCACAGGGTCCCCAAAGATTTGGGTAGGGTCTTTTATACTTCAGATTACAAACACAATGAAGGGTATTCTACTTTAGGGGACAAGCACTAAGGAAATACTACATTTTCAACTATTGAATTTGAACTTTCTCTTCTTTCCCCCATCTGTCCACTCTCTATTGGTAATATTAAGAATGCCAGCCCAAATTTGCCATACCCCCCAGGGCATAATAATCAAAGGTGAAAATCATTAGAAATATTTGTCAAGTATCTGTTCCGTGAAGAGTATTTTAATATAAACATTATTCCACCTTGTACTACATTTTCATTACATGTCACACCACCACAGAAGTGCAGACTTGGAAGAGATCTAAGAGATTATTTAGTATGACCCTTAATTTAAGCAAAGGGAAAATATAACTTTTTTATTATTTTTTGCTTTGGTTTTAAAGGAGAGATTTCTAATAACCATTAAGAGCTAGAAGCATGGAATGAATGAATTAGGGGGAGAGCATTTACTAAGCACTTACTCTGTGCTAAACATTGAGCATATAATTATAGACTCTATGGTCTTCTATTTCCAATGAGCGTGCTTTCCTCCCTTGCCTTATCTTTACTATCCCTCCATGAACACTCAGCTACCCAAGAACCATTGAAAGAAGTCCTTTTTTGAATTACAAGTTAAATAAGGAAAACTAACTTTCCTTTTAAAAAATGACCACATTGCCTCTATTCATATTATTTTTCCATATTACATTTTGTTACCACTGTTATTCTATACGGGTCTTCATTTGCTTCATAAGCATGCTTTAATACTTTTCTGGTTGGTTTGAAATCTTACTAAAATGGAATCTAATCACCAAATTAATTTGTTTTAGCTAAGACCACCTTATGAATATCATAAGAATGATACATGTAGAAAGAGAAATAAATCAGCCAAAGCCTTGAAAGTATAAACACAGTCCATCCCAGACCCTCTTCCATCTCTCCAAGCTATTGGTGATCATATCAGCTTCAGGGGGTTCAAATATAATTTTCATGCAGCTGATTCCTAGGTTTATATAATCAGCAGCATCCTCTATGCTAAACTCTTATCCCATATCACTAATTAATCTTATAATTGCTTTCCTGGCCTCCAAGTTCTTTTCTCTCTAATTCATCTTCCACAAACTTTCTAAGTTGATACCCACAAAGTATAGATATTTTATTTCCTTATTCAATAATTCTCAGTGTATTCATCTTGCTTGTAGGATAAAAATTAAAATTCTTCTATTTGGTTTTTTATCTTTATTTTATTTTTAATTTATGGAACAAAACAAGCATTTCTATTACATAGTATAATAAATATATAATTACACATGAACCTAAACATCTGTTATGTATAATTTGCTATTCCTTTTCAATATATAATAAATTTAACATGTAAACTTCATTTTAAAAATTCCATGAACAAATTCAAAAAAGATAACCATTGAAAACAAATGTTAACTAAAACGATATAACCAATTATAACATAATTTTAACATAACAAATTAAAATACATAAAGAACATTTGAAGTAAAGATTCGAATTTGATTGGAGGCCAGATACTTTAATCCTTAATAATTAGTGGGTCAGTGAACAAATCAAAGAAACAATAGTTAATATTATCAAAGAAAATTACATCATTGGGAAAACATACCAACCTTTTGAGATTTAATTAAAGCAGTCTACTGGAGGATGGGATGAATAGAGCTCTAAGCAGTTTCATTAAGTAAAAAGAAAAAAAAAGAAGTCAAAGATCAGTAACACAGAGACTAACATAAATTAAAGGAAACAACACTAAAAATAATCAGAATTGAGATTAATATAATGAACTATCTTAATTCCAGAAAACTAGTGTTGAAATACAGAAGTTGAAAGAGGCTTTAGCAGTCATCTGGTCCAAACAGTACATGAAAAAAATTTCCACGATAACATACTTGACAAGTATTAATAGAAAATAATTAATGAAATTCTCCTATCTGTTTTAATTTCTACATTTGAGGTAAATGCCTCTTCAAATGAATAGATTTGTTGTATAGTAAATAAATATTCACACTCAAAAAGGTAAAATAAGAGAATCTCAGTGCAAAACCTTTGCTCCCAAATGAAATTTAGATTATTCTTAATCGTCAACTGAGGCCTCAAGAGGGCTAGAGTTGGGACATGGTACATAATCTTGAGTCTTTGTCTCAAGGTGAACCTCCATTAACTTTCTGGGTGACTTAGATGTCAGATTAGTTTGTAAGAGGAGTAAGGTGAAGCACATAAAAAGTTGACCTCCAGTCTTTCCTTTCTTATACAGGAAAGGTTATATCGCTAATATGTATGAAGGAGTTTTCTTAGTTTCCTTGGGTTATAAGACGGAGGCTATTGGAGAAGCAATTTAGTGTGTCCTACATCTGCTCATATACTTTTGATTTTTGAACACTGTGTTTGGTTGATTTGCATAAGATAACGAAAGGTAATTGGGAAGAGACTAGCACACCCCAGTACTGACTTTGGGTGTTCTTTTACTGAAATTAAGGACCTGGTCTTATGGCCCCCATTGGACTCTAAGAAACATTTCTAAAACCTATCCTTGTCTAGGAGACTATTAGCTCTAATAATAGAGTTTAAAAAACAAAGTTTATACTTGGTCTAACTCTCCTGAACCATTCTCTTGATACTAAAGCATGAAGTGAATATATGAAACATTCATTCAGGGCATTTTTTGCATATATGAGATGCACTAGGAGGAAATGTATCTTTCTATAAACTATAGAAAGGATAATATCAGTCACAAACTGATATTATGGAGTAAATATTAGCATTTATGGTTCTGTCATATTCAGTCAACCTTTTTTTAGAAAAGAATTTGGGAGAAAAGCAGAAACAAATGTACTTTTGTTACAAAATTTCACTTAGGTAGTGAAGATCACTTGACCCACAGCATAGCAGTATAAATTCACAAATAATGTTTTTTACAATCTAGGAAACCTATGGATTCCCTTAATTTATTCCTCCAGGAATTATAAAATTGACTCTATCCACAAAAGAGCAAGTTCTTTTCTCAAAAATTGTAGCATATGTCCTCTACCTAGTTAAATGGTTGCAAGTGAGGACCAAGTAGTATATTTAATTTATTGATGTATAACTTTAATTTGGGGTGTCCTAAAGTACTCACAAACTCCTCTGATGTAAGATAGTTTTGGAAGGTCATTTTGAATGCTTATCAGTTATCATTGTTTACTCTTTGATTTTTTTATATTTATGATAGTTATAGGCACTTCAGCTTTAAATAGAAATTCGGTGGCAATATTTATCCAACTAGTACACTTTATCTTAAAATATTTTGATTTTTATAATTGCATATCTAGGCTAGTCATTTTGAAGACAACACATGATTTGAGTCATTTTTTTCTGTTTATATGACCCAGGATCATAAGATCATAGATCAAAATCTGGAAGATATGCCAAAGACCATTTAGTTTAATTCCCTTTTTATTTGACAGGAGAAGAAGTCAAGGCTCACGGATGTTAAATAGCTCAACCAAGGTCACAGAGGTCATCATCATCAGACAGGATATTGAAGGCTAAGTCTTTTGAGTCCAGAGCAGGGCTCTTTGCACTGTACCACCTAAACAGAATACAGTTTGTTCTCTAATAAGACTTATTAAAGCCATCATAAATGGTGCAATGTAGTATAATTTTAACTGGAAGATGGAGAGAGGTGTTCTGCCAAGTTTAGAAGCAATTGAAACCTCAAAAGTTTGGGGTTTCAAAACAAACCACTCTTTGGGGATTGGAATTGGTTTTCTCTTGGCAAAAACTTCCTGTTTCTAAGGAAAAAAAGGAGGAAAATGACTCTTGCATATCAGGTACTTTTTTTAATCAAAAAATTAATAAAAAAAGTGTGTGGAAACTTTTGGATTAATTTGCCTTACCGATATTCAATGAAAATAAAATGTAATTGGAAATACATTAAAAAACACAATTGAGCTTTTCAGTGCATTTTAAAATGGCACTTTCACATGTAGTTAATCATTCCTTCTCTCTTCTTTCATTAATTTCACTACAAATTCATAATGACTGTTTCAGAGAAATTAGTTGACATGAGATTGTCATAGCTACTCAAACAATGGCAAAATCATCATAAATGATGGTTTCATGCAAATGGGGGTAGGGGGATCTACTATCATTCACTCAATCAAAAAACATTCATTAAATTCCTCCACGTGCAGAGCACTGTGCTAGGCACTGGGGACACAAAGACAAAAATAAAACAACTCCTACCCTCAGTGAACTTATATAGGAAACACCATGTACCCATGTAAGTATATATGAAATATATATAAAGTAAATATAACATAATTTTAGGTGAGGAATATCAAGAAAGGTACCATATAAGAAGTGTCATTTGAGCTGGTCTGAAGGAACCTAGAGATTCTAAATATTATTTGAAGAGAGTTTTTTCTATAATAAAAATTAATGTTTTTCTGATTCTTTTCTGCTTTCACTCCAAAGAACATGAGTAAAGTACTGTATTCTGTGAGTATTCAATGGAATTTTCCATGCTTACTACCTAGTTTAAGTAGGTACTTCACATTTAATAGTTATAAATTATCACACATAGCAAATGAAGAATTATTTATAAAATGCATATCTTGTTTTGCTTTTGTAACAAAATACATTCTAATAACAAAACAACTCCAGAAAGACGGTAAATAATTGATGGTATCTTTCATTACCAAAGTCAGATAAATTCCTTCAAACAGATGTCAGAATGTCTGCCTCTGTAAATAGTAAAAGATACTGATTATTTTATACAGGTTGTGCTAAATACATCTTCATACTCTTGGGCTATAATTATGGCTTAAAGTTATGGACTTATAAAATTATAATTTCTTAGGAAACATTGAAATATATGCTTCTTAGATAGCTGGATACATAAAGTTAGAATGCCAGTTACCTAGTACTTAATAAAAACCTTAACTGTTATACTCAATATATTTTTTATTGGCAAAGGTAGAACGGATGTTTGAAGGAGGATGTTTGGTGTACCAGTATTCCTTAATAAAAAACTTACTTTGTAGCTTGGATAATACCAACCATGGTACAGAGTAAGATGTGTAAATTCAGATAGATACTCATTATACCATGTTGTGGAAAATTCTGATGTACAAATCTAAACTCAGTGAAATTGCTTCTTTGTAACTCAAAGCTTCTAGATGCAAAGTCAAGAGTTCGTGCTATTAAATTTTAATGTTTTAAATCTCTAAGGATTACCATAGCAATACTAATGTGCACTAATCTTCTACAAGAAATACCACTGATTTAAACTCATCTAGTTATGCACATGAAATAAATATTACTTGACCTTGTTGAGCATACTTGCCACCATGTTCAACTGGAAAGGTATTTTTAAAATCTCTTGTTTCAGTTCAATAGTTAAGCAAGGAGATATGGAAATATTAAATAAATATCCAAATCCCTTTAGTTATCTTTCTCCTTCACCTTTGCCATTTGTTTACCTCACTTTCTTTGTTCTCATTTTACCAAATTACAACTCAATTCAGTGGAATTTACCTTCTCTACACCCTCCTACAATGCAAAAAGGTATCAATTCTCTTTCCTAAATGATATGATATTCACCAAATCTTATCCCTCCCACCTCTTCTTTCCCCCTAAAAGGAATAACTGAACTTCTCTGATGTACCTTCTGATTAGAATCCTGTCTTTAAGTGAAATTGATTAGCTTCAAAAGTACCTTAAGCAGAAAAATCAAATTCACTGACAAAACTCCCTCTCAAAGGCAATTAATAAAGCTATAATTTACACTGTACAAAGACTCTTTCATAGAACCAGTGCCTCAAGGAAAATCAACTCTATGCTTACATACCGAAAAATAACAGTCTTGTTTGTATCTCAGTGCAGGCAAATGTCTCGCAAATGTCTAACTGAAAGGAGGAGAACTAATGAACATTGGGAAAAATAGGTCAAGATCACAAAATTGTTTGTTTGTTTTTTAAAGCTAAATACACTGAAGATATATCCTTGTAGCTTCACCTAAATAGTTGACTTAAGCAGGTAAGACTGAGAATGTTTAGAGACATAGCACAAGGTCAAAAGCAGAAATGAAAATTGAAAAATATTGGTGACAACTCTAAAATGATGGAACTTTAGGAATTAAGTGAACTCCAAATTTCTAGAAAGATATTTTTGAAAAAGATAATTGATTGGTTATTTTTATTAACTTCAATTACATTGTACTAATCCCTTCATGTAATTAGAGTAAGGTTGGTAGAGTTTCATTATACCTCTTCTAAACCTTTCAATGGTATAGTGTTTTATACTTTTGAAAGTACTTTCATCTTTGTAGCACCTGGGGGTACCCCACAACCCCAAATAAATCTACTTCATGTAGGTCGACTCAGGATCTTAGTTCACCCCTTACATATCCACCAATAAATCCACCAACATTTAGTGATTGCTATGTGCCAGGCATTATTCTAGGTGCAGGGGACAAAGACAAAAATGAAATAGTCCTTCTATTCGGTTTACTTCTTCAAGTCAGTCAGAAGTCACAATTCGTTAAAGCAAACACATTGAATAAGCACTTACCGGAAGAATTCCTCATTCAGATGGATTGACAGAAGAATTCTATCAAATATTCTATCAAATATTTAAAGAATAGTAGTAGTAGTACACAAGAAATCACTCTATCAGCCTCTTTATAGGACAAATATGTTCCTAATACCTATGCGTGTGTTCATCCTTCATTGCCAAAGAAGATCATGCCATCAGAGAAATGATGACATGACTTGCACGTGACTTTGTTTTGGGTGAAGGAGGGCTGTGCAGGTCACCAGTCTCACTTCTCCTCCACAGTCAACTGACTCCAGTGACCAGATAATCATCAGGATGAGTGGAGATGACCCAGGATGAGGCAATTGGGGTTAAGTGACTTGCCCAAGGTCACACAGCTAGTGTCAAGTGTCTGAGATGAGATTTGAACTCAGGTCCTCCTGACTCCTGCCCTGGTGCTCTATCCACTGCACCATCTAGCTGCCCCTCCTAACACCTAAACTGAGGAAGAATAAGGCAAAGAAATATAACTATGAATCTATATATTTAATGAATATGGATTCAAATTTTCTAATAAAATCCTGGCAAAAAGACTTCAGTATTTTTTGTAAAAAAAAAAAATAGTTTGCTATATAATAAAATGGTCTTCTACCAGGGACACAAAGATGGTTCAACATTTGGAAAACAATTAACACTCATATTAAAAACAAAAACATTACAAATACCATGATTGTATCAACATATTTCTTAAAACCTGACAAAGTTCAGCACTCATGTATGTAAAAAACCAAAATCTTCAAAGTATAGCCTTAGATTGCTTTTAAGGTGATATAAGATGAGCTTCCATATGAACCAAAAGTTAACATTATATGCAATAGACTCCAAACTCAGAGCTTTCCCAATAAATCCAGAATAAAGCAAAGATGAGCCCATTCCTCAATGTTTTTGACATTGTTCTAAAAATATAAGGAATAGCTGTAAAATAAACTGCAAGTATAACTATAAGTAAAGAGGAAACAAAACTATCCCTTTTTATTAATGGCAAGATGCTTTACTTGCTTTAACAGGATTCAACAAAGAAATGATTTGGGGCAATTAGTAATTTTAGCAAAGTATCTGGTTATACAATAAACCTACAAAAATAGAAAAGGAAATTCCATTCAAAATAACCATAAAATGCACCAAAAATCATAATCTACCAAGGCACACTAAATACGTATAGAAATAGAATTAAATATTCTTTTGAAAAATAAATAACACAACCACCACCCCCGCAGAGGGACATATAGCATTGAATCTCTTCTGGGCATGTGGTATGTTGCTTGTGCTTGTACTATAGGACCTGTGGTTGCTTCTAGTGGCTCTAGTTGCACCTGAATTATGGATTTCTTCATTGTTTTACTTATTTCTCACTATGACTAGATTACTTATCTGACTTTTTGCTATAGCTCTTTTAGAAAACAACGACCTAAGATATTCACAGATCAGACTATGGAAACATGCTTAGTGACTTTTCTCCCATCAGAGCAGGATGGCTTCATGTGTTTCTCTAATCTTGGCTGGAATGGGCTTTTACTCTTAAGAAAGTTATTTCTTTGCCACTGGTATCACATTCTTTTAAATACACGGTTACCTTTCAGCTAGCTAGTGTTTTAAGGTTTAAGTTTATATTTAAATTTTGGCTTTCTGGATACCTAGAGCAGCCTATCTTCCTAACTTCTAGTTACAAATTCCTTGTTGCTTCTTGCTAAATTTCCACCTGCTAAAATGCACCCAGTTAGCATAATTTTAGAGGCTACTCTTCTAATAAATTTTCAAGCATTTTCTGAGTTTGGGTCCCTCTAGTTAAGATTTTTTTTGGTATTTCATGTAGCACATACTCTGGAACTATTTTCTAAACCACCACTTAGATAGACAAACAGGATTTTCAGAGGGTGGCAACTACATCCCCTCACAGCAGTAGGGACATGCTTTTAGGGTCAAAGGTGGGGACAACAACATATCTCAATCACTCACCAGTGTGCTTCATCTCATGATTATCAGTTAATATCAATTACGCATCTAGATTTAATTGATTAGAAATAAAACCTTACCACCATGGTATAATTGGTATAATCTCCCAAACTGACAATTTTCCACAAGTACATATAGAATCCAGAGGAAAGGAAGGGTAAGAGCAGTATCATGATTTTAAGAGAGAGAAAAACAGATGTTTATTCATTAGAAATGGAAAATATGCATATGAAGAAATGCAGTTTCAAAGACATAAAAATGAGATCAAGAACTGTATCAAGAACTTGAAATTACAAATTTCTATGGTCCATCATCTTATTTGCTTCTATCAGTTTTAAGACTTATTAGGGTAAAGTCAAGGGCAGGTAGGTGGCACAGCTTATACATATACATATATGCTCTGATTGCTCCATTCCTAGACCATTCCCAGGACCTCTTTGGTCCTATCTATTCCCTGGGATGGAGCAGAAATTACACTGTAATTAACACAAAGCAGGCAAAAAGCACAGAAAGGTAGACACAAGTGGCAAAAAGTGGTATGGAGACAGATGGAGGCATGGGGACAGGAAATGGTGCATGAAAACAACATGGGGAAGAGGATGAAGAAGGAAAGAGGCAGACAGTGTCAGTCACATAACCATGGATTAGAGTTGAGAGCACTAAATAGCATGGATAACATCTCTATAGAGATGGAAGAATGGTGGGGAGGAGCTTAATGTCTCTTTTTATAGGGTTTTTGAAACCAATCCACTCCTATCTCTGCCACCTTGATTTTAATTCATTAACATATCCAAAACATCTCAAAGTTATTGGTAAAACTTCAAGGTCTCCATCTCAGATTTATCAGCACCTTTTTGGTGTTCTGCTGGTCTGGTACTGTGGAGGTCTGGAGTTTGTTTGGAATTTACAAATCATAGGACCAAACCTTAACAAGCCATACTGAATGGTTTCCCTTAATTTGACACACATTACCAGGATGTGAATTTTAGTTAATATATGATATAATTTGTAAATTGTGCTTCTTTGATCTTTGAGGCAGTTTATATGTCATTTCCAGGTTATACTAAGTGGTCAAGGACCAGAACAAGATGAAATTTTAGCACATTATGTGACAAGAATACAATGGCACTTAGATTCTCTGGACAAAGCCCCCTTAATCTCATGGAAATATGTTTTGTCAGTAAGTCATCAGAGTTTAGCAACTCCTGTGGTCTTGGGCACCCAATAAATTTGAAAGGCCCTGACTACAGAAGTCTGTGACCCTTCTGTCCTCCATACAAGAAGCTTTATCAGGAAAGCTGAGACAAATCAGATTTGTGGAGTAAGGAAGCTATGTCAAAGAAGTTGGGAAAGTGAAGGAAACTGCCAAGAAAATGCTGATCTTATCACAAGAGAAATGTTTGTATAATATAAAGAAAAAATAAAATAGAATAGATTAATAACAAAAATAATAAAAATCCATTGAACTACATCAATATATACTATAAGGATTTTTGACAAAACTTAACATCTGTTTTTGTTCAAAACTCTAGAAAATATAGGAACAAGTGAAATTTTCCTTAACATGGCAAGTAGCATCTATCTAAAACAAAGAGCCAACTATATACAATGGAAAGAGGTTTCCTATAATATCAATGGGCAAGAATGCCCATTATCATCACTAGTATAGAAATGCTACCTATAGCTATAAAACAAAAAAAAAATAATTTGAGGGAATAAACAAAGCTAAAGATGAAACAAAAAATTGATTTTTTGCTAATGTTGTATGGTGGTCTAATCTAGAGAGAACCCTAAAAAGCCAACTAAAAATTAGTTAAAACAGTAAATTCATAAAAATTATATTATACATAATAAATTCATGTTTTATCTCAGCTTTTCTGTATATTACCAAGAAAATTCAACCTGAAGAGATAGGGAAATTTAATTCAAAATAACCACAGAGTACACAAAATACTTGAGAAACTACCTAACAAAGCATACATTGAAAGAACATAAAGCATTATTTACAGAAAGAAAGATAAAGAATTTGAGAAATATTCATTGTTTATGGTTAGGCTAAGTTAATATAATGAAAATTATGATACCACCTAAATTAATTTACTTATTCAATGACATACTATGGAGTTGTGAGACCAATGACGCCAGCACACAAGAGGCCTGCTAACACAGATTCTTGATTTGCTTTTCTAAAGGAAAGACAGCTTCAAAATAATCTTACTGTAATTAAACAATGCAGAAAGATAAAGATATATAAGTAGAAAGAAGTACATATAATGCAATACACAGGGTTCCAATTGTCTAAACAAAATAATAGATACATAATCACCAGACCAGGGAGCAGCAACGTCTGGGTTCACAAAGCCTGGGGACCCCTTAACAATGATTACCAAAGTCTCATCTAGCCAAATCACAAAGAAACATTCTTCCCATGAGTGAGCCCTAAACTAAAACACAAACCTTCCAGTATATACAGTTTTTAACTAATAGATTCAGAGCCAGAAGTCATCAAACTCATGTGATTCAGTAGTTGTGAATTACTGAGGTTCAAGAGAGATTGATCCTTCAGATGTTCACATTTTAGCATGAGCCTGGGAAACTAAACTCTAAGAAAAAAATAACAAAAATCCCACTTTGCTTGTGCTTACACACACCAATTAAACTATTGAAGAATTGTTTTATGTAGCCAGAATAATAATAATGAAATTGCTCTAGAAGAAAGAAATATTGAGAGCCTCAATGAAAAAATAAGGAGGCCTACCTCTACCAAATATCCAACTATATTACAAAGCACTAATCATAAAAATGATTTAGTACTGATGGGGAAAAAAATGGGGATTCATTTAGATGAATAGAAGAATAAATTAAGTGCACAATATTATGAAGCAAAAGAATCTACTATCCAAATGTTCAACTCACCTGCTGGGGTAAGGGCTCAATATTGGACAAAAACTGCTGGGAGAATTGGTAAATGCTCATCTTCTAGCAAATATAGCCCCAAATGTATACATCAGTTAAACATAAAAATTTGATTTAATGATTTTGATTTATTAATTGTTTTGTTTTAGTGAACAAAACTTGATTTTCTTTCCTTGCCAATCCTACCCCCCTGTCACTGGGGGAGTGGGAACCCTTGAAAAAATAGGCATAATAAAGTAAAATAATTTTTTTACATTGGCCATGTTAAAAAAAAAGTCAATCTGCCTATGAATGCATCATCTCTCTGCCAAATATATCATCACTGAACCTCTGGAAGCATAGAGTTGATCATGTCATTGAGAATAGATAAGGCTTTCAAAGTTTTACTTATTTAAAATTATATTGCTGTGATTTTCCTTTTGTGTTTGTTTTTGTTCTTTGTTCCTCTCTCTTCACTCTATGTTACTTTATTTAATTATCCCTAGGTTTCACTGAAATGATCCTTTTCATCATTGCTTATGACATAATTATATTCATATATTCATATACCATAATTTGTTCATCCATTACTTAGTTGATGGCCACCCCCTTAGTTTCTAGTTCTTTGCTACTACCAAAAAAAAGCTACTAAAAGTATTTTGTACATATGTGTCTTTTTGTCTTTTTTTTGGACAAGTTATAGAAGCAAGTAAGTAAATAGCTTTTGGATTAAAGATAAAATAATTACGGTTATAAAAAAATTAAAGTTTTTGTACAAGAATAACAAATTCAGTTAAAATTTAAAAAGAAACATGTAACTAAGAAGTAGTCTTCAGTGTAAGCTTCTCTTATAAAAATTTCATATCCAAGATATCTAATGACCTGATTCAAATGAATAAGACTAAGAATCATTCCACAATAGACAAATTGTCAACAAAGGAACAGGTAGTTTTTAAAAGAAGAAATACAAACTATTAAGCAACCATATTAAAATCACTAGTAATTAGAAATATAAATTAAAGTAGTTCTGAACTTCCATTAAATTGAAAAAGATGAGCAAAATGAAAAATGACAGATGCTAGAGGGACACTTAATACACTTTAAATTGATCTGTGATTGATTCATTTATTCTGAAAAATAATTAGGGACAATAGACAAAAAGTCACCAAACTGTGAGTACTCTTTGACCCCAAGATGCCATTACTAAGCACAATACCACCACACAGATAAAGAGGGAAAAAAGCCACATGTATGAAAATATTTACAGTACATTGCTTTGTAGTAGAAAAAATCCTGGAAATTTAGTGGATATTCCAGCTATTAGAAATCATTAAACAAATTATGATATGTGAAAGTGATGGAATGTAATGTGCCAAAAGAAATAGTGACATGGATGGTTTCAGAAAAACCTGGACAAATTTGTATGATCAGAACCAGATGACCAACTTACATAACACCAACACTATAAATTAAAACTTTGAAAGGCTTAAGAATTCTGATCAAGTGCATTGTCAACTACGATTTTAGAGGAACAGAACTTGCCGTCTGCCTCTTGACAGACAAGTGATACAATATAAGACTTATGATTTTGCATCCAGTCAATTTGCTTCACTGAATATATTTATTGTAGGAGCTATTCTTTTTTCTTTTTTTCTCCCAATGAGGTGGAACTTGAGGGCTTGGAACAAGCTGGGCTTGTAAAGGCAAGGGGGAAATAACAATAAGACCATTAAAAGGGGGAGGAGAGAAAAAGGAATTATTTGAATCATTTTTTTTATTTGAGAAAGAAAAGATCAGATTAACAGGACAGCTTTGAAAACTACATGTCGATCTTATTCTACCCTTGAAAAGAAAATCAAACATATTAGAGACCTATAATTTGATGTAAAATCCTCTTTTTCACTTCTACAATGTATTGGCAAATTCTATTCTATTTGGCATTTTTGAAGTTCAGACTTAAGATAAAGTTAATTTATAGAAAGAAAAAAAATATCATGGAGAATGGAAGAGGTGCCCCAGTAATGGAGAGAAACAAATGATCTAATGTTGCAGAAAGGGAAGAGAATGAAGACCAAAATTACAGGCTACTGAACTTTAGTTTCATTGGCAAAATTCTAGAACAGATTATTAAAAGGTTTGTTCATAAACATCTAGAAAATGAAGTAGAAAACACAAAGTGTTAGTTTGGCTTCATTAAGGAAGTTAACCACGTAAGACTAATATAATTTCCTTTGTTGATAGGGTTACTAGAGTGAGAAAATGAGAAAAAAATAATTGAAGACCTAGTCTTCAGCAAAGCCATTGACAAAGGAGTTCATTCTCTCAAATTGACTGACTAATTATGGACAATACAGAGAGATGTGAACTAAATGACCATTCAGTTAGGTTGGTTCAGAACTAACTGACTAACCAGACCAAAAAGATATTTATTAAAAGAATCATTCCAACTCAGAGGGAACATTCTAGTGAAGTTTCCCAGGGATCAATCCCCAATTTTTATGACTTTCCTTTGTGGCAACCTTTTCCAGGAAAATGTTCACTGAATCTACCTTATGATTTTTATGTTCTGTTTAACATTTTTATCAATTATTTGGAATAAGGAATAGATGTCAAACTTATCAAATTTTCAGGTGACAGAACGTTGGAATAGTTTGTTAACAGTTTGATTGATAGCGTCAACCAAAAACTTCAACATGTTAGAATGATAGGCTAGATCCAATGAAATGAAATTAATATTCTCCCACATTTAAGATTTTAGTCAACTCAGGTATGCCACTTTTTTATTCCTCAGTTTTCCTACATGAAAAATGGAAGGATTACTAATTATTTTTCCACCTTAAAATACTGATATGAAAATGATGATGTTAATAAAATATTTTGAAGTCCCCTGGCTAAAAAAAAAATTTATCTCATGCTTTGGGACAGCACTTTGAATTTCTTTATCAGGTTTCTACATGACCAACCCTAAAGTCAAGTACGACAAGATCACACTTGGGAAAAACTGTGCAGAACAGTACACTTGAGAAGAAGTACAAGTAATGAGGTAATACAAACTATAAAGAAAACCAGGCAAAGAGCCAAAGAGAGTTCATGCAGAAGGAGGCTGGAGACAATCAGCTCTCACATACACACAGTTCCAGTTCCTTCCAAATGACTAGAGAGATGGGCTTGAGCAATTTTTAAAAGTCAAAGCCAAACAAACTCCCTTCTCTTCAACTGCCTTTATAGGAT
>CM053770.1:145491132-145515422 GCA_028658325.1 Potorous gilbertii
AAATTTTGGAACCCAAAATCTTGTGAAAATGAATGTAAAAAGTTAAATAAATTTATTTAAAAAAGAAAAAAAAAGAATGCTCTTACCCCATGTCTTGCATATCAAACCAAAAGGCTTTAAACTAAGAAATAATATGAGGGAAGGACAAAATGCCTCTCTTTATATGTATGTATATATTTCCAAACTCTTTTTTCCCACATTTTTGTCAAATAAGAAGTTCTTCTTGAATTAATGAATAAGCATTTATTAAGGGTTTACTATGTCCAAAGTACTTCACTATGCACTGGTTATACAAACAGAAAAGTAAGAGCCCCAGCTCCCAAAGAGCACACATTCTAATGGGGGAGACAGTACACATGAAAAGTTTCCTGAAATATGTTTGTATGAATATGTATGCACATATACCTACAAATATATGTGTAAATATGTATGCACACATGTGTGTTTATGAGAGAGAAAAAGTTAGACAATAAACATCTATTAAGTACATAGTATGTGTCAGTACTATGCTAAGCATTTTGGAAGGAGAGACAGAGACAGAGAGAAAGAGTCTCTACTGTCCAGGATCTCACATTCTAATCAGGGAGTCAACACGCAAATAACTATGTTTTATATGTGTGTGTGTGTGTGTATTGTGTATGTGTGTATGTATATGTGTATATATATATATACACATATACATATATATATATATAAGAAGGAAATAGTTCAAAGAGAGAAGGCATTATTTTTTTAAGGGGATCAGTAAAAACTTCTTGAGGAAGGTGGGATTTTATTTGGTGCTTGAAGGAAGCCAAGGAAGTTAGGAGGCAGAGGTGAAAAGGAAGAGCATGCCAGGCATGGGGGAACAGCCAGGGAAAATACTCAGACAACTGCACTAAGACTTTTAGGACATGCTGTGTTTATTGATAAGCTATATACCATATGAGAGTAGCTTAATTTAAGAAAGAGATATAGTAGTTGTGATGAGACACCCCTACATTCACAGGAGACAAAATCTAAGAAGGGAGCCAATAGTAAAATTTATGATCTCATCTGTCTACACACAAATACACATACTTAAGCAATAAGAAAAATGAACTTCAGTTCTTAACTCAAGGATACAAATTTGTCTTCATAAGTATCACTAAGATTAATGGAATGAAACCCGTGACTAAAGTATGGTTTTGAATAGAAACCCTTTATTCAAAATGAGCACGGTACATAAAAGAAGTCTGAGGTAGCATTGTGTGTTAAGAAAAAATGCTCATATAAAATGATCAAGGGTCCGAATAGAATAAACATAATGGAATGTTTGGATTTGTTTGCATGTTGTCTCCCCCACAAGATTTTAATCTTCTTGAGGGCAGGAACTCTCTTTTGACTCTTTTTTGTATCCCCGACACTTAACATAGTGGCACATAGTAGATTTTTAATTGTTGTTGGTGTTGTTTGCCTTTCATTCTCAAAAAGGACCAATGATGTTAGAAAGGTGATGTCTTCATTTGAGAGTGAATATTTCCTGAGGCAGAGAGATCCTTAATAAATGTTTATTGATTGGTTGTAGAAAAACAAAATTCAGTTTAAAATCAGAATGTAATCTGTATGATTATGGATCAATGCCTCAGAAAGTGGTCTGGTAAGTGGTTTAAAAATGATTTCAAAAGTTCTGAAAGGGGGTGGGGGGGAGTCCCTGAAGTCCATTCATAGTCCTTGAGGTGAAATTTTTTTATTATTATATTTGTGTAGAAATTTCTAATATGGTAAATATTGATAGATATAATCCATAGAAACAAAAGCTCTTTGGAGCATATTCAATACTTTTTTAATTATATAAAAGGGCCATGATACTGAACATTTTGAGAACCATTGCTATATACCACCTGGACAATAACAAAGTAAGATAAATATTTTATTGTTGGCATACTTCAATCACAGATATCTTCTCTACTGTTCTCTAACACTCTCTCTCTCTCTCTCCAGATCAGCTAGTAATTTTTTGTCACTTTAATGATAATATGATCCTTCAAAAATACAAGAACTAAAAAATAGAATTTGTATTCTAGATCCAATCCTCTTAATAAGAAGTGACTCTTTGTTGGGGAGGAAATTGTAGAAATCTTAAAGAAAAATGAAAACTCTCTACTAGAGTTTTTGATAGAAAAGAGGAAAGCCAGATGTAATCTGGTATTTGCCTTAGATTTTGGGAAAATAGAATTTAAAGAAAAAATAAGAGTACATAAATTAAATTTATGTAGGGGAAAGTCAGCCCAGTACAGATGGGAATATTTCAAGAGTAAAATTCTATATAAAAAAGACAGTATTTTTTTATTGAGAAGGAAAAACCTTCCCGGGAGTTTTGTAAAGAAATCAATAGCAATTCACAGAGACCTCACCACTGAAGATGAGACCAAAGGTAAGTAACGTATGTTGGAAGGGGAAAGTGTGTCTGTCATGAGCCAGTAAAAATGGCATCAGGTGCACTAAACTCAGAATCAGTTGAGGTTGGCAAGGAGAACTAAAGGAAAAAAAGTCTGATTAGCTATATATATTGGGGAAAAGGAAGATCAAAAAATGTCGCTGGATCTGTTGCTCAAGATGAATGTGACAATTATAATTAATTGAAAGAAGGCAGAGCTGCTCAATTCATACTTTTGATTTTGTCTCTTCTATGCCAAGGAGCATGAACCTTGAAAGAGAGGGGACAGAAGAAAATGCCTAAAAAGAAGTTTGTACCAATATAAATAAGGAGATATTTATTTAGAAAGCACCTAACTTCCCCTGATGAATTCAAACCATGTGATCCAAATGAAGTTAATTCTTGGATACTGAAAGAACTGGCCAATATGATTGAAAGGCCCTGTAAATGATATTTGAAAGATGTGGGAAATGGAAGAGGTACTATAGGACTAGAGTCAGGTAAATCTTGTCCTAATTTTCCAAAAATGGAATCAATGAGTTTTGCTTTGATTTATAGCGATATTCTAAAATAGGTCATTAAAACGAGTTAGTGAACATCTATAGAAGGAAATGAAGATTACAAAGAGCTAGCATGGCTTCATCAAAAGTAGTTTCCCCCACTTTTTGATAGGGTTACTAAACTGCTAAGTCAGAAGACTACTGTAAATATAGTTTATCTATTTATTGGGAAAGGATTTGATAAACCCTAGTTGTTTATGTAGAAAAGATAGGGAAACATAATCTAGATATGTGGACAATTAGAAGGATTTAGCACTGGTTAAATGCTGAAACTCTGAGTTAGTTGTCAATATTTTAGTGTTTCCAGTGGAGTGCCCAATGTATCAAATTTTGGCCCTGTCCTATTTAATATTTTTTTCAAGAACATGGATCAAGGCATATGTGGAATATTTATTAAATTGCTGATGACCAAAAGCTAGTAGATATAGCTAACACAATGGATGTCAAGTTTCAAAAACACCTGAAAAGTTTAGAACACTGGGATAGAACTGGTAAGATAATTTAATAGGAATAAATATACAATCTTATACTTGGTTTCAAAAAATCAGCTTCATAAGTACATGATGGAGGAGATATCATTAGACAGCAAGAAATATTTTAAAAGTTCTGGGAGTATGAGTGAGCATTATGATATGCCAGAAAAATGCTAATGTGACATGGATTTTATTAAAAATATTTATGAAACCCTCTTCTTGTTTTTGACTTCCTTACATCATATTTACACAGCAACAAGATTTAGTTCTTTTTTTATACCTTTAATTTAAGACAAAATAAAAGAGCATTTTGATATATGCAGCAGAATTCCAAAAAAAGGAAAATGAAGAGGATTGCATTTATAACCATAGATCTTCATTTCATACCACAAATGCATACAATAAATTTCACACATCACTTTTTAAATTGTGCTATTTTTGTGTGCTTCCTTCTGAAAGTCCTTGTGTTCCCTTTTGTGCTTTGAAATGTTTCAGTGGCACCCTTTTTTGGCATCACTATTGCTAACCCATGCTCTCTGCCCCCATCCCCAATCTTTCTACCAAATAAGACAAAGGGGGAAAAGTTCTTGGAACAAATAAACATAATCAAGTAAAATAAATCTGCTCTCTCTATTAAAATGCTAGTAATAAATCAGCTGCTTTCAGTTGCTCAAATAAACTTGCCTTTCTAGGTTTCTTTTGACTCTTGATTGATAGTTTTGTCTCCTTATTGCCTATTCTAATTCCTTCAATATCTTTTTCTTCTCTTATCGCTAAAGCTAAATTTTCTAGTATAATATTGAATAGTGACAATAGGCATCCTTTTTTCATCCCTGATCTTATTGAGAAAGCTTATCCCCATTTTAAATAATGCTTGCTGATGATTTTAGATACTCCTTATCATTTTAAGAAAGCTTCATTTATTCCTATGCTCTCTACTGTTTTAATAGGAATGATTCCTTTTTTAGCATCAAAATCTTTTTGTGAGCATCTGTTGAGATAAGCATATGATTTCTGTTGGTTTTGTTATTGAAATGGCCAATTACATTGATAGTTTTCCTAATGTTGAATCAGCCATACATTCCTCCTATAAATTCCACTTGGTCATGGTATATGATCCTGGTGATAAACTGCTACAGTCTCTTTGCTAATATCTTGTTTAAAACTTTTGCATCAATATTCATCAGGGAAATTGTTCTAAAAATTTCTGTTTTGGCTCTTCCTGGCTTAGATAGCAGCACCATATTTGTGTCATAAAAGGAATATAGTAGGATTCCTTCTTTGACTATTTTCACAAATAGTTTATAAAGCACAAGAATTAATTGTTCTTTAAGTGTTTGTTAGAATTCATTTGTAAATCCACCTCACCCTGAAGATTTTTTTCATAGGGAGTTCATTGATGGCTTTTTCAATTTCTTTTTTCTAAAATGGGACTATTTAAGTATTTTCTTTAATCTTTTTTTAATCTAGGCAATTTATATTTTGTAAATATTCATCTATTTCACTTAGATGGTCAGATTCATTGTCAAAAATTGGGCAAAATAGCTTCTAATTATTGCTTTAATTTCCTCTTCGTTGGTGGTGAATTCACCCTTTGAATTTTTGATACTGGTAATTTGTTTTTCTTCTTTCTTTTTTAAAAATCAAATGAACCAAAGGTTGATCTATTTTATTGGTTTCACCAGCGCTTAGTTTTATTCATAAGTTCAATAGTATTCTTAATTACTGATTTATTCATCTCTTTTGTGTTTCAGTTTCTAGTTTGGTGTTTAGATGAGGATTTTTAGTTTGTTATTTTTCTAGCTTTTTAAATTGCTTTTTAAATGTTTGTTACATCAGATACGTACGAGCTGACTGATCCTGGGCAAATCACTTCACCTCAGTTTGCCTTAGTTTTCTCATCTTCAAAATGAGGCTAATAATAGTATCTACCTTTCAGGGTTATTGTGAGCGTCGAATAAAATAATAATTGTAAAACACAGCATAGGGCCTAGCACATAGTTGTTGTCTGTCCTTCAATATCAAAGAGCTGCTATTGTTTGGAGAAAGGTAGTAGGTAGCCTATGTCAACATTGTTGTGTTCCCTTACTCCATCTCTTAAGTCCAGAGAAGTATATTAAAATGTGAAAATTTTCTCTACCCACCATTCATTACTCCTTTATCTTATCTTGCACATTGATCTGTTTACCTGAGAAATCCTGAGATAATATATTCATATGTATTTCTGCTGAAACCACAACTTCTTTATTTTCATTACGTCTTATACACAAAGTTGCTAATATAGATCCCAGGCAATTTTATGTGATTAGGAAGGAAGAGGAGAAAAGAGAAGAGATAAGAGTATGTAGTTCCTTCTATTTTTGTGACTAGTACTAACAAAATTTAAGAAAATGAAAGAAATAAAGAGATATCCTGAAAGTATGTCATATTCATCAAATTAGAATGAAACAAGAATAAACTAAAGAAAGTCTAGAGAAGTTCTGTAGGTTAATATTTATTGAATTCATTTTTAAAGAGGTGTGAGGAAATAAGCAGTTACTTCAAACCCAAGTACATAGTCTTTATTCAACTACGAAGATTACTCATAGACTTGGTTAGAATACAGAGTAAAACACAGCTGTGGTGAAAAATTAAATTAATTTGTGTATATTTGTACTAAAGAAATATAAAAGCATTTAAAACAATAATTATCATTATAAATTTTCCATGTATCTCTGTATCCTCACTTCATCTGGTCCTCACTTACAAGGCCAATGTAGTTACCCAACTGGAACTAGACTCTAGAACACTAGGGTACATCTTTAACCTTGTAAAATATGCCCTGGAATTTTTAATGAGCAGAAGTGGTCAGAACCTCAGTTTTACATTTCATCCAAAAGATGGCCTCTCCTGCTGTACAGAGCTTCCATAATCCACTGCTGGCAATTGGCTCATTACCATCTTGGGATGGAAGAGTGCCACCCGCTGAATCACCAACACCACATCCTGCAGCACCTTTCATCCAACAACTAACTAGGCCCACCCCTGTTAAATTAAAAAATTCTGAAGGGATCACAGATTTATAGTATTTCCTTTTACATTTTAAATTTCTGTCTTCTTATTTTTATACGCCATGTCAAAATCAGAATTGTCATTAATTTTTTATTACTTCAATTTCTATTGCTCCCTTTCCAATGGAAAATTCAAGTCTGAAGATTTTCCTTGCCACACAGACAGCAACCCTCATAATGCACCCATGATGGAGGTAGACATGCATTTTCAAAAAAATCCCATAACTTCTTATCCTCACAAAAAAAACCCTTCCCCAATAATTACTGAATGAAAGGATATATTTTTGCCAGCAATCACAAAGGAGGAAAGCTTGGGGATATAATTCCTCTGCTGCTTCTGAATGAAAATAGTAGTAGTTGTTCCACTGTGATTGGGCCAATGTGACCTCCCACTAGTGGGAACAAGTGGGTTCTGAACTGTCTTATTTCAGTTGTACCTTGATTGCAGAAAATGAGTGTGCTGTGCTGGTGGGACAGTGGGCCTTTCCATATTTACCGCATCCTAGCTCTTAAATTTCAAAAGTCCTGAATCAAGGTATTTTTTAGGAAGTATTTTGGTTTTTGCTTAGAATTTCAAATTGAATGACATCACAGCAATTTTTGTTGAATTGAATTGTAAAGGATAAAAAACTCATCAAAGTGTTTACTTTAATATAGTCTCCATCTCATGATATCTTTGCAAATTTTGATAATGTTCTATGTAATAAACTCAAATGTAGAAAGGCAGAAATATCAAATATATCTTTTATAGACCATAGCAGAAATACTCAAATAAAGGAAACATTAACAAACATTGTGGACCTAGGAGGAGACCAAATGGTAATGTGTTGAATAATGAATGATTCAGAAATACAAAAAATGGAGAAAAATTTAAAAAGAATGATTAGAGTGATATAAGGTGAATATTTATGGAAATCATCACTGAAAGTATTAATAAAAGAGATACTGAACTGAATATTGAATTAAAACAACTAAAAATATCAAATTATCATTTACAACAAAAATAATTAAAATTTATGAAATTTAAAGTAAAAAAGGGAGACAAAAAGAGTTTAGTGAATTGATAAAGAAAACAAAGAATTATTTTCCAAAGACTAATACAATCATAAGCCTTCAGATAATTTGGTTTTTGAAAAAAATTTTAAAAACTAATCAAATTCACAAAGAATATTGAAGAATAAAGAAAATTTCAGAAATTACCATAAACAATTATGTTCAATTAAGATTGAAAATTTAAGATGGAAATAGGGCACAAATACTTAATCTCAGAAAGAGAAACTTAGTAACAAGATTTTCCCTAAGAAGAATGTTTGGATTGTAAGAATAGGGGGATGATGACTATTAAGGAGGTATTATTCCAGATAAATAAGGAGTCACTAAGATAGCCAAGTGACTGCCCTTAATAAGTTACATTCTGTGGTTATCAATGAACTGGCAGAGATGAATACCGAGACAATGTATTAAATATTGAAAAATTGCAGAGAATAAGATTGGAATCAAAATATTACAGAAAGCCAAATAGTGTTTAAACTTTCTAAAAAAGAAAGACAAGGAATTCTACAAGTAATAGCTAATAAGCTTCACTTCAAATCTTGGAAATATCCAAAAGATATTTTTAGAGAAATGACTAGAGAATATTTAGTGATGCTTACAAAGAGTCAGTATAGTTCCATCAGAAGCAAGTCATTGAGGAAAAAATATAATTTCCTTCTTGATAGGGTTTTTAAACTATTAAATAAAGGGAATGAAATAGATATACTCTACCTAGATTTTAATGAAGCATTTGACAAAATTTGCACAGCTATTTTTGTGGAGAAATAATGAATGCTGCAAGCTAGATAATAGTATAAGAAGTTGTATTTGGAATTGATCAAATACTTGGCTTGAGAGATTTCTTTATTGTTAACTTGACAAAAAGCTGTGTAGTGGAGTTCCCCCATGGATCCACAGTGGGTCAATGACCAAGGTAAAACCATTAATGTGTTTCTCAAATTTTGGAAGACATAAAACTTGAAGCTTAGCTGCCATAGATCAAAATGTCAAGAATCAAAAGGAAAACAGGCTAGAAGAGGGGTAGGCAAAGTATAGCAAAATTGAAGTACAACAAATACTGAATTTAAAATAATTTTAGACACAAAACTTTATTTTAAAATGTAACATTATTCCTAGCTTGTGTTCTATGTAAAAACGGGTGATGGGCTAGATTTTATCCACAGACTGTAGTTTGCCAACACCTGGTCTGGAACATTAGGCCAGATCTAATAGGATGGCATTTAACAGAGATAAATGTAAAATTGTATCCTTGGGTTCAAAAGATAAACTTCATAAGTGAAAGATCAAGAAAATTCAAAGCAGCAATTCAGGTAAAAATGATCTTGGGGTTGTTGACTCAATATGAGTCAAAAGTGCAATACGGAAGGTAAAGAACATTTAGGTTTCATTAATCAAAAAAATAGCATTCAGGAATGATATTATACTTCTGTTTATCTCTGGGGCCATGATTTTTAAGAATGGCATCAATAAACTTGAGCGTGCTCCAAGGTGATCAACGAGTATGCTAAAGGGTCTTGAGTTTATGTCCAAAGGTAGCAAGTTTTATTAGAATTATAGTGAGATGGGTTCAAATCTTAGCTCTGTCACTTACTACCTGTGAGACTGACCAATAAGTTACTTAACCTCTTTGGTTAAACTGAGTAGCAGAAGCAACTGTGAGGACAACAGCGTCCCCAGTTTCATGAAGGACTTAATAAATTTAACTAGAAAGAACTGATAGTACAAAATCAACAGATGAGCTATGGTAGACAAGGTAGAGATTGAGGTAGACTATATTGTACTCTGGGGCAGTTAAGTGGTGCAGTGGATAGAGGTGGGCATAGAGTCAGGAAATTGAGTTCAAATCTGGCCTCAGATACTTTCTAGCTGTGTGACCCTGGGAGAGTCACTTAACACTGTTTCCTCAGTTTCCTCATCTGTAAAATGAGGTGGAGAAGGAAATGGCAAACCACTCAAATATCTATGTCAAGAAAACTCCAAATAGGATCATGAAGAGTCAGACATGACTGAAAAATGGCCAACTAAAATATTATACTCTGCTCAATACAGAAGAATCAGAGAGCAGCATGTTACGTCTGAGTTAGGGCTAAATATAGTGAAAGCTCAGTGTCTCAGAGAGGGAGCTGGAGTGCCAGATACTCTGAATCACTGTTCATCATCTTCCTCTACTCTGAATCCTTACTAGAGAGACTAACAAAGTATACACCTCACTGAAGGTAGTATATTGTTTGTGTGTGTGTGTGTGTGTGTGTGTATGTTGCATATCTGTGTATAGCATAGAGTGATACTCTAATACAGAGGTTAGATTACATATTACTGAGTGTTCAGTGTTTGAATGCACTATTATGGTCCAGTAAGACACTCAGAAGATAAAGATAAAGATCCCACTCCAAAAGATACGCCTTTACTGTGAGCTACTCTCAGATTGGGTAGCTAGGTGGTGCAGAAGATAGAGCACCAGTGCAGGAGTCAGGAGGACCTGAGTTCAAATCTCACTTCGGACACTTGACATTAACTACCTGTGTGACCTTGGGCAAATCACTTAACTCCAGTAGCCTCATCCTGGGTCATTGCCAGGCATCCTGATGAATATCTGGTCACTGGATTCAGATGACTGGAGAATTGAGGCTAGTGACGTGCACAGCCCTCTCTCACTCAAAACAAAGTCAAGTGCAAGTCATATAATTATTTCTCTGATGGCATGGTCTTCTTTGGAAAGAAAGGACGAACACACACATACTCCCAGATTAGAACAATTCTTTTTATTCTAATCACTGTATTTTTATCAGTTTGTCCCATCTTATTCCATTATAGGCAATAAACTTGCTGAGAGTGGTACCGTGGCTGGAATATATTCCACACTTAATAAATGCCCGTTGACTGATTAATGGTATCTATTTTCCTTTCTAACTCCTCATCACATCTTGGACTAGAATACTGGTCTGCATATTAGAGGGATAAAATTATTGTTTACTGTTTGTTTCTAGCTACATTTGGGAAGAAAGCAAAATGGAATTTTAAATTAAATTATATTATTCTGATTGGTAATTAGTTATGATTATGTCCTCTGGTTCACATATAAAATATCATTCTTCTGTGTAATAAAAAGATCTTGTAAACTTTAATCAACATACTAATAATCTCTGTCTCTATCTCCATCTCTCTCTCTCTCTCTCTCTCTCTCTCTCTCTCTCTCTCTCTCTCTCTCTCTCTCTCTCTCTTCCCAATCACATTTGAATTACCTACATCAGTCATGCACCTTTCCAGATGCAGTCCTGATTTGAATAAAGTAGATAACAATGTGACTTTTTCTTCAAATTCTGGGATTCTTTGAGGTACAATGGCCAATGACGATAGCAAAATATTATATGCCTAGTTGAAGAGAACATATATTCTACTGTATTATAGACAGTCTATGGATGTTTGATTTTTATAGCATTTTCCCCACTTACATGTCAAGAAAATCTTTAGCATTCATTTTTACAAAATTTTGAATTGCAAATTTTTCTCCTTCCCTCCCCTGCCCTCTTCTGAAAATGTTACACAGTTTGATATAGTTTACACATGTGCTAGCATATAAAAAAATACGACCATATTAGTCAGTTGATTAAAGAAACAAAAAAATCATGAGAAAAAAATAAGTAAATGAAAGAATAGCTTCCATCTGCATTCAGAGTCCATCAGTTCATTACCTGGATGTGGATAGCATTTTCCTTCATGAATCCTTTGTACTTTCCTTGGATCATTGTGTTGCTGAGAAGAAATGAGTCATTCATAGTTGATCATCACACAGTGTTTCTGATACTGCATACAGTGTTTTCCTGGTTCAGCTCATTTTACTTTGCATCAGTTTGCACAAGTCTTTCCAGGATTTTCTGCAATCTGACTGTTCATCATTTCTATTCCATTACATATATACATAATCACCAGACAAAGAAGCACCAAAACCTGGGTTTTCAAAGCCTCCCAAAGCAAAATCTCACCTCAGAGTATATATACACTTTTCAGAATCAGAGGGTCATGATGGTTTTGAACCCATGTCATCTTACCTCCAGAACTAGTGCTTAATTCATTGTACCACCTAGATGTCCATTCTCCCCTGGAATCAAGATGTAACATTAATGTAATGTTAATGGAAGTTAAAAGATCTTCCCTGCCATTAATGGGCTTCACAGGAAGCCCATTAAAGGAAATTTGATTTGTGGGGGCTTGTTTAGTAGGAAGGTCCACACATTTAGTTAATTGCTAATGAGGCACTGAGTCATGAGGGTATATGCTCTGAAGGGAGGTTTTGCTTTGGGTGTTACTCTTTGGAAGAAGGTTCACATGCCAGATGAGACTTTGAGTAGCCATTAAAGAGCCCTCTAGTTTTGAAACTAGATGTTGGTGCTTCTCTCTCAGGTAACTATGTATATATATAGTGGTCAGACAGTTAGATCTGTCCCGTCAATCTGTGAGGTTCCTTATGGTCAGTCAGTTAGAAGCCCTGTCTGTTGGTCTTTATTCTCTGCTTGTATTTTCTCTGTTAGTATATGTAATTAAGGAAGAGTGACTCCCTCAAAAGTTGCTTTCCTTTCATAAAAGCAGGTCAAAGAACTTGTGCTAGAAGGACATCCTGGGTATGCTAGGGTGCTTGCTGTTACAACTTGCTTAGCCATTTCCCAACTGATGAGCCTCCCCTCAATTTACAAAATTTTGCCCCCATAAAAGACCTATTATAAATGTCTTTTCACATATAGGTCCTTTTCCCTGTTTTATGATCTCTTTGCAATACAGACTTGTAGTGTTATTGCTGGATCAAAGGGTATGCACAATTTGATTGCCCTTTGGGCATAGTTCCAAACTGTTCTCTGAAATAGTTAGATCAGTTCACATCTCTACTAACAGTACATTAGTGTCCCAATTTTCCCACACCCTCTGCCACATTTATCATTTTCCCTTTTTGTCACTTTAGCCAATCTGATAGGTGTGAGGTGGTATCTCAGAGTTGCTTTAATTTTACATTTCTCTAATCAGAAGTAATTTAGATCATATTTTCATTTGACTATAACTTTTTTATCTGAAAACTGTCTGGTCTTACCCTCTGACCACTTATTTATTGGGAAATGGCTTGTATTCTTATGAATTTGACTCAATTCTCTATATATTGGCAAAATAAAGCCTTTATCAGAAATACTTGCTGTAAAGATTGTTTCCCAGCTTTCTGCTTTTCTTCTAATCTTGGTTGCATTGGTTTTGTTTGTACAAAAGCCTTTCAATTCAATATTTTACATTTTGTAATGCTCTCTCTCTCTTGTTTGGTCATAGATTCTTCCCCTCCCCATAGCTCTATCAGGTAAACTATTACTTCCTCATCTAATTTGCTTATGGTATCACCCTTTATATCTAAATGACACCCTCATTTTATCCTTATCTTTGTATATGGTGTGAGATGTTGGTCTACACCTTGTTTGTTTTCTATTATTTTCCAATTTTCCCAGCAGGTTTTGTCAAATAGTGAATTCTTATCCCCAAAGTTGGGGTCTTTGGGTTTATCAACACTAAGTTACTATGGTCATTGACTCTGTCTTGTGTACCCAATCTATTCCACTGATTCATCACTCTACTTTTTAGCCAGTACCAGTTAGATTTGATAATTATTACTTTATAATATTGTTTGAGAGCTGGTTTTGCTATGCCACCTTCCTTTGTCATTTTTTTCATTAATTCCCTTAATATTCTTGATCTTTTGTTCTGCCAGATGAATTTTGATACTATTTTTTCTAGCTCTATAAAATAATTTTAATAGTTTCATTGGTATTGCATTGAATGGGTAAAATAGTTTAGGCAGAATTTTCATTTTTATTATATTGGCTCACCCTACCCATGGGCAAGTGATATTTTTCCAATTGTTTAGATCTGACTTTATTTGTATGAAAAGTATTTTGTAATTGTGTTCATATAGTTCCTAGGGTTGTCTTGACAGATAAACTTCTAAGAATTTCTCTTTTTATCTCTTATTGCTGAACTTTATTGGTCATATAAAGAAATGCTCATGATTTATGTGGGTTTATCTTATGTCCTGCAACTTTACTAAAGTTTTTAATTATTTCAAGTAATGTTTTAGTTGTTGCTCTAGGATTCTCCAAGTATGCTATCATTTGATCTGCAAAGAGGGATGGTTTTGTTTCCTCATTGCCTGTTCTAATTCCTTCAATTTCTTTTTCTTCTCTTACTACTATAGTTAACATTTCTACTACTATATTGAATAATAGTGGGGATAATGGGCATCCTTACCTCATCCCTGATATTATTGGGAAGGCTTCTAGGTTATCTCCATTACAGATAATCCTTGCTGATGGTTTTAGATAGGTACTTATCATCTTAAGGAATCCACCCTTTATTGCTATGCTCTCTAGTGTTTTTAATAGGAATGGATGCTGTATTTTGTCAAAGGCTTTTAAGCATCTGTTGAAGTAATCATGATTTTTGTTGGTTTTTTAATTGATATGGTCAATTATACTGATAATTTTCCTAATAATGAATCAGCCTTGCGTTCCTACTATAAATCCCACCTGTTCATAGTGTATTATCCTGGTGATAAATTGCTATAGTTTCTTTGTTAGTATTTTATTTAAAATTTTTGCATTAATATTCATTAGGGAAATTACTCTTCTAGGTTTAGGTATCAGCTGTATATTTGTTTCATGAAAGGAGTTTGGTAGGACTCCACCTATTTCATCAAATAGTTTATATAGTATTAGAATTACTTGTTCTTTAAATGTTTGGTAGAATTCACTTGTTATCATATCTGACCCTGGGGATTTTGTTGTATGGAGTTTCTTAATGACTTTTTCAACTTTTTTCTAAGATGGTATTATTTAGGCACTCTATTTCCTGATCTGTAAATCTAGGTAATTTATATTTTGTAAATATTCATCCATTTTACTCAGATTATCAGAGATATTGGCAGGTAATTGTGCGAAATATTTCCTGATGATTGTTTTAATTTCTTCTTCTTTGTTGTGATTTCAGCCTTTTTATTCTTGATAATCAATATTTGGTTTTCTTTCTTTGTTTTAAAATCAAATTAACCAGTGGCTTATATACCTACCATACTGTTTGTATTTTCATGAAATGAGCTCCTAGGTATATTCATTAGCTCAATAGCTTGTAAAAAAATTTTCTGTTTTACCTTTGATTTTCAGGATTTCCAATTTGGTGCTCCACTGGGGTTTTTTAATTTGTTATTTTTCTAGATTTTGTTGTTGTTGTTGTTGCATGCCCAATTCATTTCTCTATAGTTTTTTTCTTTCATTTTGTTGATGTAAGAATTCAGAGAAATAGGTGGAGCCAAGATGGCAGAGTAGAAGGAGATATCTGCTATTGCTCTCCTCCCATAGCCCATAAAATACTTGTAAAATGACTCTAAAGAAATTCTAGAGCATCAGAAGCCACAAAACGACAGAGTGAAAGCGATTTCCAGCCCAAGGCAGCCTGGAAGGCCAACAGGAAACGTCTATCACACCAGCTCGAAGCAGAGCACAGCCCAGCCTTGGCCACGTGGCATAGATCAGACAGGACTGGAGCAGGCTTCGGGGCATGGAATCACAGGCAGCAGCTACAGTTCCCAGATTTGTCAACCCACAGATGCCAAAGATAACTTCAAAGGTCAGTGAGAAAACTCTTTCACCTGGGTAAGAAGGGAATGCAGTCTGGCCCCAGTCATGGGGTGGCAGCAGCCACTGCCACAAACATCCATTTTTGGAGCTCTTGGACTAAAGACTCTGGGGGAATCAAGCAATAAATCTGGGTCTCAGTCCTGAGTGGCTGTACTGGGATGAAGACAAGCACTGGCATGGTGGAGCTGGTGGAGTGCCTGGACAGGGAATCCTACTCGCAGATCCTGGGCAGAAAATCTTGTGGTTGTTCCAGACCAGAGTGCAGTCCAGGAAAGGAGTAAACTCCTGTCCCTTGATTGTGCCACCTTGGAGGAACTGAGAACTTACAGGTCCCTAGATTATACCCTCCATTTGACAAAGGACTCAAAAGTCAAGCAATTGGCTGGAAAAATGCCCAAAAAAGGGAAGAAAAATAAGACTATAGAATGTTAGTTTCTTGGTGAACAGGTATTTTCTTCCATCCTTTCAGGTGAGGAAGAACAATGCAAACAATCAGAGGAAGACATAAAACTCAAGGCTTCTGCATCCAAAACCTCCAAAGTATGTGATTATCTCAAACCATGGAAGAGCGCAAAAATGATTTTGAAGATCAAGTAAGAGAGGTGAAGGAAAAATTGTGAAGAGAGATGAGAGCAATGCAATAAAATCATGAGAAATGAGTCAACAACTTTCTAAAGGAGACCCAAAAAATTCTGAAGAAAATAATATCTTTAAAAATAGACTAACTCAAATGGCAAAAGAGGTCCAAAAAGTCAATGAGAAGAAGAATGCTTTAAAAAGCAGAACAAGCCAAATGGAAAAGGAAGTTCAAAAGTTCACTAGAGAAAGTAGTTCTTTAAAAATTAGAATGGAGCAGATGGAAGCTGATGACTTTATGAGAAAGCAGAAAATTACAAAATAAAACCAAAAGAATTTTAAAATAGAAGACAATGTGAAATATCTCATTCGAAGAAACAACTGACCTGGAAAATAGATCCAGGAGAAACAATTTAAAAATTATGAACTACCTGAAAACAATGATCAAAAAAGGAGCCTAGACATCATCTTTGCTGAAATTATCTAGGATAACTGCCCTGATATTCTAGAAGCAGAGAATAAAATATTGAAAGGATCTACTGATCACTTCCTGAAAGAGACCCAAAAAGAAAAACTCCTAGGAATATTGTAGCCAAATTCCAGAGTTCCTAGGTCAAGGAGAAAATATTGCATGCAGCTAGAAAGAAACAATTTGAGTATTGTGGAAATACAATTGGAATGACATAAGATCTAGCAACTTATAATTAAGGAATTGCAGGGCTTGGAATATGATATTACAGAAGTCAAAGGAACTAGGATTAAAACCAAGAATCACCTATTCAGCAAAACTGAGTATAATACTTCAGGGGAAAAAATGGTCATTCAATTAAGTAGAGGACTTTCAAACATTCTTGATAAAAAGACCAGAGATGAATAGAAAATTTGACTTTCAAACACAAGAATCAAGAGAAGCATGAAAAGGTAAACAGGAAAAAAAATCATAAGGGACTTACTAAAATTGAACCTTGCATTCCTACATGAAAGCATAATATTTGTGACTCTTGAAACTTTTCTCAGTATTTGGGTAGTTGGAGGGATTATACACACATATATAGACAGAGGGTACAGAGTGAGTTGAATAGGAAGGGATGATATATCTAAAAAATAAAATTAAGGGGTGAGAAAGGAATATATTGGAAGGAGAAAGGGAGAAATGGAATAGGGCAAATTATGTCTCATAAAAGAGGCAAGAAAAAACTTTTTCAATGGAGGGAAAAAGGGAGGAGGTGAAGGGAAAAAGTGAAGCTTACTCTCATCACTTTTGACTTAATGAGGGAATAGAATGCACACTCAATTTGGTATGAAAAATTTATCTTGCACTACAGGTAAGTAGAGGTGAATGGAATAAGTGGAATGGGTGGGGAAGATAGATGGGAGGACAAATGGGAAGAGAAAGTAATTAGAAGTAAACACTTTAGGGGAGGGGCAAGGTCAAAAGAGAGAATAGAATAAATATGGGGCAGGATAGGATGGAGAGAAATATAGTTAGTCTTTCACAATATGACTAGTATGGAAGTCTTTTGCAAAACTACACATACATGGCTTATATTGAATCACTTGCCTTCTCAGTGGGGATGGGAAGGGAAGGAGGAAAAGAGAAAAGTTGGAACTCACAGTTTTAGAAACGAATGTTGAGAATTGTTTTTGTAGGCAGCTGAGAAATAAGAAATATAGGTAACGGGGTATAGAAATCTATCTTGCCCTACAAGAAAAGAGAGAAGATGGGGATAAGGGAAGGGAGGGATGTGAAAGAAAGGAGAGCAGATTGAGGGGAAGGGGTAATCAGAATGCAAGAGATGAGAGTTGGTGAGAAAATTTGGAACTCAAAATCTTGTGGAAATGAATCTTGAAAACTAAAAATAATTAAATTAATTTTAAAAAAGAATTTAGACAAATAAATTTCCCTTAAGTACTGTTTTGGCTGCATCCCATAAACTTTGGTATGTTGTCTCATTGTTGCCATTCTCTTTAATGAAATTATTGATTCTTTCTATGATTTGTTCTTTGACCAATTATTCTTTAGGATTAGATTATTTAGTTTCCAATTAATTTTTAATCTATATTTCTACTGCCCTCTGTTGAATGTAATTTTTATTGTTTTATGAAGCAAATAGAATACCTTTTCTATTTCTGCCTTTTTATATCTGATTTTGAGTTTTTATACCCAATTTCATGGTCAATTTTTGTGCAGTTATCATATGCTGCTGGAAAAAAAAGGCATATTCTTCTCTGTTTCCATTCAGTTTTTTCCCAAAGTCTGAATATACTTTTTCTAATTACCTTCTTATTTTCTTTCTTATTTTTTTGTTTAGATTTATTAAGTTCTGAAAGGGGACAGTTGAGGTCCCCTTTAGCATAAATTTTGCTATCTATTTCTTCTTGTAACTCACTTAATTCCCCTTTAAGAATTTGATACTATACCACTTGGTTCAAAAATGTTTAACACTGATATTGCTTCATTGTCTATGATACCTTTTATCAAGATGTAGTTTCCTTCCCTGTCTCTTTTAGTTAGCTCTATTTTTGCTTTTATGTTGTTTAAAATCAGGATTGTCACCCCTGCTTTTTTTTACTTCAGCTGAAGCAAAGAAGATTTTGTTCTAGTTCCTTACCTTTCCTCTCTGTGTGTCTCTCTGCTTCACGTGTTTTTTTGTAAACAATGTGTTGTAGGATTATGGGTTTTGATGCACTTCACTATATGCTTCCATTTTATGGGAGATTTCATCCCATTCACATTCACAGTTATGATTGCTGTGTATTAACCTCTATTCTGCTCTTCTTCCTGTGTGCCCTCTTTTCTCTCTTCATGCTTTCTTTCCTCAGCAGTGTTTTGCTTCTGTCTACCACCTCTTCTGATCTGCCCTCCCGTCTGTCAGTCCCCATTCCCCTTTACTTGATCTCTTCCCCTTTTATTTCCTTATCAGATAAAATAGATTTCTATATTCATCTGGTTATTCCCTCTGTGAGCCAATACTGAGGAGAGCAAGGTTGAAGTGATGCCTATCACCCCCTCTCCCATATTCCCCAGTACTGTAACAGGCCTTTGGAACCTCTTCATGTGAAATAATTTATCCCATTCTCCTTTTCCCTTCCATCTGTACCCATTACATTCCTCTTTCTCATCCTTTAATTTTTTTTATATCATTCCTTCAAATTTACCTTTTAACCATATCTGCTGTCTATGTGTACTCCTTCTAGCTGTACTATTGTTATCTTCTGTGTAGAAATGTAAATAGTGTAGCTCTGTTGAATTCCTTATGCTTTCTTTTCACTTTTTATTTGTTTGCACTTAATTGTTTATACTTCTCTTGGGTCTTAATATTGGAGGTCAAATTTTGGTTCTGTTCTTCTAAGGAAAGTTCGAAATCCCTCTATTTCATTGAATAACCATTTTTTCCCCTTGATGTATTATGCTTAATTTTGCTGGGTAAGTAATTCTTGCTAGGACTAAGAAGTTCTAGCTCCTTTGCCTTCTGGAACATTATTTCTGGCCATGCGTAGCATTTTTTTCCCTTGATGTGATGTCTAAAATTTGTCTATAATATTTCTTGGAGTTTTTATTTTGAAATCTCTTTTTTTTGAGGTAATAGGTGGATTCTTTCAGTGACTATTTTGCTCTCTAATTCCAGTGCATCAGGGCACTTTTTCTTGTTTCTTGAAAGATGTTGTGGAGATGCCCCTGTTGGTTATAGCTTTCAGGTAATCCAATGAATCTAATATAGTCTGTCCTGGATCCCTTTTCTAGGTCAGTTGTTTTTCCCATGAAGTACTTTACATTTTCTTCCATTTTTTACATTCTTTTGAATTTATTTGATTGATTCTTCATGTGCCATAGAGTCATTAGCTTCCACTTGCCCAATTCTAACTTTTAAAGTGTTGTTTTCCTCAATTCGCATTTAGGTTTTCTTTTACATTTGACCAATTCGACTTTTTAAGCAGTTTGCAAGCTGTTGACTCTTTTCCATAATTTTCTTGCATCAATCTCATTGTTTTCCCAATTTTTCTTCTGCCTCACTTATATGATTTTTATATTCCTTTTTGAGCTCTTCCATGAGTTCTTTCTGGGCCTGAGACAACTTCTCCATTTTCTTTGGGCTTTGCCCTCAGGTGTTTTGAGGTTGTTGTCCCCTTCTGAGTTTGTGTCTTAGTCTACCCTGTCACTATAATAACTTTCTATGGTCAGATTCTTTGTTGTTTGTTCATCATTTTTTGGCCTTTTTCCTTTCTTTTACATTTCATCTCTGTTCTCAAGTTGGAAGGGATTCTATCTCAGGCTTCCTGTGTGAGTGACTGCAAGCCCAGGCTATTTACCTGGTGCTATGCTGATATTGCCCTGGGGCCCATGGGGGCCTATCTTGTCTGATGCTCTGTTGAGGGGTTGGGGTGACGGGTCACTGGTTCTGCTGGAGGCTCTACGGGCCTGACAGCTTACCTGGTGCTGAGTTGGGGTCCTAGTAATGGTGCCTGGCATGTTATGAGACCCAGCGGGACTTTTCTGCATTTCCTCAGGGCTACATTGAAGCTTGTCAATGTCTGACCACTGGATGATGCCTGTTTCCCTGGGCTGTGTTGAAGCACATTCAGGTCTAACCTATGTTCTTGTCATGATGGAGGATGTCTGTTTGCCTGGAACTGTACTGAACTATGTGGAGGTCCGGTTGCTGGAGGATGCCTATTTTCCCAGGGCTAAACTGAAGCATATGAGATTATCCACTCTGGAGTCTTCCCGTTCTCCTGACTGCTAAATTATGTGGGGGGTCCTGATGTTGGTGTTTGCTTGCTCTGTCAGACTGGGCTAATGATCTTCTACTGGTTTGCTGAGATGAGGCTTGCTTTAATTCTTCTTGTCCTAGACTTTTTTATCCAAGTGAGACAGACCTTTCTTTCTGATCTTGCAAGTCTTCTGGGCTAAAAGACTGCTCCACTCAATCTTTCCAATGGCTGTACTGTTCCAGGATTTGTTATGCAGTGGTATTTTATGGTTGTTTAGAGGTGACTATGGGAGACCTACAGTCATTTACTGTTTACTTTGCCATCTTGGCTCCTGGAAGTCCTTCTCTGGATTTTTAGAAAGACTTTTTATCATATTTACTCCCTTGTCAAAAATTCAGATATTTTAATACGTAAAGCCATAAAACCTAATTCACTAACCTGTCATCAAAGAATTTTAGAGATCTGAAGGATTCTAAAGGGAATGTATGCTACCACTTATCTTTGCATGAGAGACTAAGTGATTTGCCAACAGTCATACAGGTTGTTAGTGACTGAAATGAGAGTAAATCTCAGATTTTTATGTCATATTTCTTATAGTATATCATTCATTTTACCAACAATATGAAAAGGAACCCAAAGTAAGATTTTAAAATTTAATAAATAACCTATAACTTTCTTTCCAGTTATAGCACTATAATCCATTTATTTCAAGATAGAAAGGTAAAGTTTCTAAGTGCTTTTCATGTTTCAGTCATTCTTCTAAGTTCTTAGGATACAAATATAAACAAATGCATCAATCCCTGCCCTCAAGAAGCTTACATTCTAATAGAGGAACAGAACTTCAAGGGCACCCAGAAAACTATGGTATGTATGTGTTAGCATGGGGTTGAAGTATCCTGGAAGTGGCATGGAAACCTGGCTCTCTGAAAGATAAAGTGAAATCTAATCCATTAGAACTTAGGTACTCAGGGGTAGACTCCAAAGTTGTGATGGTCAAGATAATTGCTGAATTGTGGGTGGCATGACTTAGGGACAAAAAGTCAAATGAATTTAAAATGTTTCCATTATTATTAAAAAACAGTGATGTCTTCCATAACCAGTAAATATCCTACATAGCACAAAATTGTACACATACAGAACATTAAATCACAATCATAAAATTGGAAGGCTATCTTCATAGGCCAGACTTTCAGCTGTTGTTCAGTCATTTCAATCATGCCTGATTTTTTATGACTCCATTTGGAGTTTACTTGATAAAGATACTGGAGTGGCTTACATTTCTTTCTCCAACCCATTTTACAGATGAGGAAAGTGAGACAGTGTTAAATAACTTTCCCAGGGTCACACACCTGGTAAGTGTCTGAAGCCGTATTTGAACTCAGGTCTTCCTCACTCCAGGCCTGTCACTAAACACTGCACCAATTATTTGCCCTAGACTTTCAGCAGGATACTCTTATCTTCACCCATGCCAGCTACCTTTATCATTTCATTTCAGTTTCCAGTGGCTAAGTAACTAGAACATCTATTTCTGGAAAATATCTGAAAAGAGGATGTCATATGCAATATAGATTTTGTTACCAGACCTACAGTGCAGTTGAACATACAACCTCTTTTGGAGAGCCCAATTAACTTTTGGATTACTCTAAATTGGCCTCTTTGAAACTTTCATGTGTTTCTCTTTGTTCTGATGACAAGAAAAATTAGAATAGTGTTTTTTCTCCTTTCTGAAACCCTTTAAGTACTTGAAAACAGTCATTGCATCCCCTGCCAAATCTTTTCTCCTCTAGACTAAATAACTCTAGCTTCTACAACCAATCTTCCTATGACATGAATCCAGGGTTCTTTGCTATCTTGACTGCACTTCTTTGACATTCTCTAGCTTATCAAGTTTCTTCCAGAATTACCAGAACAATCCGTAGAAGATCTGAACAGGGAAAAATAGAGAAGCATGATTATGTCCTTTTTTCTGGTTACTGTGTTTTTTTTCTTAATGAAACCAGAGTTTTTGTTTTGTGAGTTTTGGCTCACTTAGCACTCTGTTGTCTCAAAGTGAGTTACAATTACCATGACCCCCAAATCTTTTTCAATCTAGCTTCTGTCTTATGCTTGTGGTATAGATTTTTGGAACCCAAGTGGAAAACATTACATTTATCCCAAGTAAATATCATTCTATTAGATTCAATCCATTGTTCTGCCAGGCACCCAGGCTTACAACTCTGTTATCATCCTTGACTCTTTGGTCTCATTCACCCCATAACTCCAATATCTTGCCAAATTTTGTGTTTATAATATCACTTATATGAATCCTCTACTTTCTTCTCACATAAGAACCATCCTTATACGGGATCTCATCACCTTGTTCCTGGACTTTTCAATAGCCTAATTCTCCCCAAAATGATCTTCCTAAAACACATGGGATGATGTAATATTCCCCCCCATCCTATACTCAATAAATTCTAATGTTTCCCTGTTACCTCCAGGATCAAATATAAAATCATCCATTTTTTAAAACCAACCTGCCTTTACCTACTTTCCAGTCTTATTATACTTTACTTCCTTCCATTAACTCTTTATTCCAGGGCCATTAACATAACTTACTATTCTTCACACAAGACATTTCTTCTCTTGACTCCATGTGTTTCCATTGGCTGTACCCAATGCTTTAAATGTACTCCTTTCTCACCTCCCTTCTCACTTCTCCCTTGCACAGATTCCTTCAAGATTAAGCTCAAGTTTCCATTTTGAGCAGGATACCATTCTTGTCCCCAACACTGCTATTTCCTTCCCTCTAAGATTATCTTTGATATACACTGTATATATCTTATATATACATAATTATTTTCATCCTAACATGTGTATGTGTGTGTATATATAGCTGGTTACCTTTATTATTTTATTTCAGTTTCTAGTGGCTAAGTAACTGGAACATCTATTTCTGGAAAAATCAAATCAAGACTAGTAGGTCACCAAATAAAAGTAGCTATAACTGCCCTGGTAATGATTTGAAGCTATCTAAGAATGGAAGTTTATACAAGGCCAAACTATAGTACTTTAAGCCAACTAGTGCCTTCAGATGTTGTTGAATGGAGGAATGAAAAAACATTTGCTAAATGCTAACTGTGTTAGGCACTATATTAAGTGCTGGAGATTCAAATACAAGCAAACAAAATAGTCTCTACTCTTAAGTAATTTATAAACAAATGAAGAAATACAGCACATGAAAAGAGAACCTAGAAAGGGGGAAGAGAAGGATTTATCAGAGTCCAATTTCCCAAGGGCAAAGTTCAAGTTCTGGTGGGAGGGATATTAAAGAAAGAGATTTTTTTAATCTTATCCAATTTCAAATTCCATTTCCTGCACCAACATATATAGGTACGTGTCTACCCAGATGTCAGTAATATTCACCTGAGCACTTATTGACTACACTTGGTTTGATAGAACTTCCTCTGAGACAACATTTGCCATCATATTTTGGCATCCTTAGAGAATAGCTGATTACTTATGCACTGGGTTTTTAGTTTTCTTGCTCATGAACCCTCCATTAGTTGAGTCCCATTGACATCAGCTTGAAAAAACAGATCTTTTTAGTAAGATGATTAGTAGGATAGTACAAAGCAAATCTTAATACCTCCTCCCTCTAAATAAAGTTCCAAGGCACAGTCTCTCATTTATTTTTTTTTTCTTTTTAAATACATTTATTTAACTTTTTACATTCATTTTCACAAGATTTTGGGTTCCAAAATTTTCTCCCCATTTGTCCCCTCCCCCCTCCCCAATACACTGGACATTCTAATTACCCATATCAC
>CM053770.1:145515922-145563063 GCA_028658325.1 Potorous gilbertii
AAAATGCACACTCATTTTGGTATGAAAACCTACCTTACAATACAGAAAAGTGGGGGAGAAGGAGATAAACGGGGTGGAGGGGATGATGGAAGGGAGGGCAATGGGAGGAGGGAGCAATTTGAAGTCAACACTCTTGGGGAGGGACAGGAACAAAAGAGAAAATAGCAACAATGGGGGGCAGGATAGGATGGAGGGAAATATAGTTAGTCTTACACAACATGACTATTATCAAAATTTTCTCAAAACTGCACAGATATGTCCTGTATTGAATTGCCTGGGAATGGAACAGATGGAGGCTGGGGTGGGAGGGATGGGGAGAAACTGGAACTTAAAGTTTTAGGAATAACTGTTGAGTATTGTTCTTGCTACTAGGAAATAAGAAATACAGGTAATGGGGAATAGAAAGTTATCTGGCCCTACAGGACAAAAGAGAAGATGGGTAAGGAAAGGAAGGCATGATAGAAGAGAGGGCAGATTGGTGATGGGGGAAATTAGAATGTCCAGTGTATTGGGGAGGGGGGAGGGGACAAATGGGGAGAAAATTTGGAACCCAAAATTTTGTGAAATGAATGTAAAAAGTTAAATAAATAAATTTATATTTTAAAAAAAAAGTAAATAATTCCTTAACAAATACAATTGACCAAATGGGAATAAATTCCACTGAAGGAAACAACTCCTTAAAAAGAAAAATTGACCAAATGGAAAGGTCGGTACAACAGCTAACTGAAGATAATTATTCCTTAAAACTTAGAACTGGCAAGTGGAAGCTAATGACTCAATGAGACATCAAGAATCAGTCTAAGAAAAAATCACAAGAATGAAAAAATAGAAGAAAATGTAAATACCTCTTTGGAAAAACAACTTATTTGAAAAATAGCTCTAGGAGAGAAAATTAAAGAATTACAGCATTACTTGAAAGCTGGGATCAAAAAAAGAACCTGGACAGCATCTTTCAATAAATTACCAAGGAAAACTTCCTTCATATCTTAGAACCAAAGGGCAAAATAGTTGTTGAAAGAATACACCAACCATCTTGTTAAAGAAATCCCAAAATGAAAACTCCAAGGAATATTGTAGCCAAATTCCAGAGTTTTCAGGTCAAGGAGAAAATACTTCAACCAACCAGAAAGAAACAATTTCAATATTGTGGAGACACCATCAGAATTACACAGGGCTTAATAGCTTCTACCTTAAAGGGTTAGCGGGCTTGGAATATGACATTCTGAAAGGCAAAGGAGCTTAGATTACAAGCAAGAAGCAACTGCCCAGCAAAATTGTCTGAGGAAAAGATAAATTTTCAAAGAGGGCTTTTGATCATTCCTGATTATGAAACCAGAGTTGAACAGAAAATTCATTCTTCAGAAACAAGACTCAAGAGAAGCATGATAAGATAAACAGGAAAGAAAACTGTTATTCAATAAGATTAAATTGTTTCCATCCCTACTTATAACTCCTGAGAATTGTATCTTTATTGTGATAATTAGAATGGCTATGCATAAACAAAGTGTGTGAGTATAAGTTGATTTTGATATGATGATAAAAAATGTAATTAAGGGGTGAAAATAGATTGTACTGGTAGAAGAGGAAAGGAGGAGACAGAAGTGGATAAATTATATTGTATGAACAGGTACAAAACATTTAATGCAGTAGAGGAAAAGAAGGGGGGTGTGAGTATTGTTTGAATCTTACTCTCATCAAATGTGACTCAAAGAGGGAATAGCATACACTCTAAGTTGGGTATAAAAAACAATCTTACTTTATAGGGAAGAAGGAGGAGAAAGGGGAAGGAAAATGGATGGGGTGAATAGAAGGCAGGGCAGAACGGATTGTAGAAGTAATAGGGAAAAGTGATGTCAAAAGGGAGGGTAGATTGAAGAAGGTGGTGGTCAGAAGCAAAACACTGGTGAGGAGAGAAAGAGTGAAAGAAGAGAGAAAAAAATAAATGAGGATATATAAGATACAGAGAAAGACACAGTAATCATAATTGGAAATGGAATGAACTCTCCCATAAAATGGAAGCAGAAATCAGGGTGGATTAAAATAATCCTACAATATGTTGTTTATAAGAAACATATTTATATCAGACAGATACAAACAAAGTAAAGGTAAAAGGCTGGAGTAGAATTTATTATGCTTCAGCTAAAGAAAAAAAGTAGCTGTAGCAATCTTGATTTCAGACAAAGCAAATGCAAAAATAAAACTAATTAAGAGAGATAAGGAAGGAAACCACATCCTTCTAAAAGATACCATTGAAAATGAGGCAATATCAATCCTAAATGTATATGCAACAAGTGGGATAGCATCCAGATTCTTAGAGGAGAAGGTGAGTTGCAGGAAAAAATAGAAAATGGGGGACCTCAATCTCCACCTCTCAAAATTACATAAATCTAACCACAAAATAAACAAGAAAGAAATTAAGGAGGTGATAGAAGTTTAGAAAAATTAGATACAATAAGCCTCTGAAGAAAACTGAGTGGAGATAGTATACCTTTTTCTCAGAAATATGTGGCAACTGTATAAAAATTGACAATGCATAAGGGCACTGAAATCTCACAATCCAATACAGAAAGGCAGAAACATTAAGTGCATCCTTTCCAGATCATGATGAAATAACAATTACATGGAGTAAAGGGCCATGGCAGGATAGAATAAAAGTTTATAATCTAATAATTTAATCCTAACAAGTGAGTATGTCAAACAACAAATCACAGAAACAATTTCTTCAAAGAGAATGACAATAAAAGACAACATACTCAAACTTATGGGAAGCAGCCAGAGTAGTTTTTAGGGAAAATTTTATATCTTTAAATACTTGTATAAAATGAAGAGGAGATCAATGGATATATAACTAAAAAAGGTAGAAAAAAGAACAGATTTAAAATCCCTAGCTAAATATCATATTAGAAATTCTGAAAATCAAAGGAAAATAAATAAAACTGAGATTAAGAAAACTATTGAAGTAATAAATAAAACTGAATTGATTTTATGAAAAAACAATAAAATAGGCAAACTTTTTGTTAATTTGATTTTTAAAATGGAAAGAACAAAACAAATTATCAGTATCAAAATGAAAAGGGTGAATTCACCACCAATGAAGAGGAAATTATAAAAATAATTAGGAGCTATCTTGCCCAACTGCATGCCAATAAATCTGATAATCTAAGTGAAGTGGGTGAATATTTACAAAAATATACATTTGCCCAGATTAACAGAAGAGGAAACAAAATACTTAAATAACCCAATCTTAGAAAAAAGAATTGAACAATCCATTGATGAACTTCCTAAGAAAAAGCTTCAGAATCAAATGAATGCACAAGTGAATTCCACTAAACATTTAAAGAACAATTACTCCCAAAACTATGTAAATTATTTTTAAAAAATAAAGGAGTCCTACCAAATTCCTTTTATGACTCATATACAGCATGAGTACCTAAAACAAGTAGAGCCAAAACAGAGAAAGTAAATTATAGAGCAATTTCCATAATGAATGCTGATTCAAAAATTCTAAACAAAATATTAGCAAAGAGATTAGAGCAACTTATTGTAAGGATAAAACACCATGATCAAGTGGGATTTATACCAGTAATGCAAGGCTGTTTCAATATTAGGAAAACCACCAACATGTCAATAACCAAAGTAATGGAAATCATTGATTATCTCAGCAAATACAGAAAAAGCTTTTGACAAACTACAACACCCATTTCCATTAAAAATACTTGAGCACATAGGAATAAAAGGAGTTTTCCTTAAAAATTACAAGTAGCATCAATCTGAAATCATCACCAAGCATTATATGTACTTGATATACAAACTTCCCCGATAATATCAGAGGTGAAACAAGGATATCCATTATCCCCACTGTTATTCAATATTGTACTAGAAATGTTAGCTTTAGCAATAAAAGATGAAAAATTAATTGAAGGAATTAGAATAGGCAATGAGGAAACAAAGGTATCACTCTTTGCAGATGATATGATGGTATGCTTTGAGAATCCTAGAGAATCAATTAAAAAACTACTTGATGTAAATTGCAACTTCAGAAAAATTCAAGATATAAAATAAACCCACATAAATCATCACTATTTCTATATATTACTAACCCAGCAATGAGAGAGAAATTTCATTTAAAATAACTGTAGACAACATAAAATATTTGGGAGTCTACATGCCAAAACAAACTTATAAACTATATGAACACACTAACAAAGCACTTCTCACACAACTAAAGTCAGATCTAAATAAATGGAGAAATATTAATTGCTCATGGGTGGGCCAAGCTAACATAATAAAAATGACAATTCTACCTAAACCAATTTACTTATTGATTTACTTAGAATTTATTGCCATACCAATCAAACTACCAAAAACTATTTTATAGAGCTAGAAAACTAATAACCAAATTCATCTGAAGAATAAAAGTTCAAGAATATCAAGGAAATTAAAGAAAAATGAAAAAGAAGTTGACCTAGTTGTACTAGACCTAAAACTATATTATAGAGTAGCAGTAGTCATCAAAACTATTTAGCATGGGCTAAGAAATAGAGTGGTGGATCAGTAGAAAAGTTTCAGTATATAAGACACAGTAGTCAATGACTCTAGTAATCTGCTGTTTGATAAACCCAAAGATTCTAGTTTCTGGGGTAAGAACTCACTATTTGACAAAAACTGTTGGGAAAATGGGAAAATAGTATGACAGTAACTAAGCATAGACCAACGTCTTACACTGTATACCATGATAAGGTCAAAATGGATATATAATTTAGACATAAAGAATGATACCATAAGCAAATTAGGAAAGCAAAGAATAGTTTATCTGTCAGATCTATGCAGAAGGGAAGAATTTATAACCAAACAAGAGATAAGGAATATTATAAAATATAAAATTGATGGTCTTGATTACATTAAATTGAAATGGTTTTGCACCAATGAAACCAATGCAATGAAGATTAGAAAAAAAAGTAGCAAGGTGGGAAACAATTTTTACAGCCAATGTTTCTGATAATGGTCTCATTTCTAAATAGGGAACTGAGTTAAATTTATAATAATACAAGTCATTCCTCAATTGATAAATGGTCAAAGGATACGAGCAGGAAGTTTTGAAATGAAGAAAATAAAGTTATCTATACTCATATAAAAATGCTCTAAATGACTATTGATTAAATAAATATAAATCAAAACAACTCTGAGGTACACCTCATACCTATATGATTGGCTAATATGACAAAAAAAAGGAAAATGATAAATATGGGAGATAGTATGGGAAAATTGGAACACTATTGCATTGTTGGTGGAGTTGTGAACTGATCCAACAATTCTGGAAAGCAATGTGGAACTATGCCCAAAGGGCTATAAAACTGGGTGTACCATCTGATCTATCAATACCACTTCCATGTCTGTATCCTAAAGAGATTATATAAAGGGGAAAGGGCCCACATGTACAAAAATATTTATGGCAGGTTGTTTGTGGTGGCAAAGAATTGGATGTTGAGGGGATGCCCATCAATTGAGGAATGGCTGAATAAGTTGTGGTATATAATTTAAAGGAAAATTATTTTACGTAAGAAATGATAAACAGATGGATTTTGGAAAAACATGGAAAGACTTACATTGAAGTGATACTGAATAAAGTAAACAGAGCCAGGAGAACATAAACATTTGTGATGATCAACTTTGATAGACTTAGCTCTTCTGAGCAACGCAGTGATCTAAAACAATTCCTAAAGATTCACGATGGAAAATGTTGTCCATATCCAGAAAAAGAAATATGGAGTCTGGTTACACAACAAAGTACACTATTTTCTCTTTTTTGTTTGTTTTTTTCTTTCTCATGACTTTCCCCTTTTCTTCTGATTCTTTCACAAAACTAATATGTTTAATATGATTGTTCGTGCATACCCTACATAAAATTGCTTGCCATCTTGCGGAGGGAAGGAGAGAAAAATTTGGATCTCAAAATCTTATAAAAGTGAAAGTTGAAAACTATATGTAATTGGAAAAAATAAAATACTATTATTTGGGGAAATTTTACATCAATATTAATTAGGGAAATTGATTTATAGCTTTCTTTCTGCTTTTGCTTTTCCTGGTTTAGTTATCAGCACCATATTTCTGCCATTAAAAGGAATTTGGTAGGATTCCTTCTTTGCCTATTTTTTCCCAAATATTTTATGTAGCATTGGAAGAAATGTTCCATAAATGTTTAGTAAAATTCATTTCTGAATTCATCCAGTTCTAGGGATTTTTTCTCTTAAGAATCTCATTGCTCTGGCTCCAATTTATTTTTCTAAGATAGGGTTATTTAAGTGTTCTATTTCATCTTCTGTTAATCTGGGCATTTTATGATTTTATAAATAGTCATTTAATTGTCAGTTTTATTAGCATATATTTTAGCAAAAGAATGCCTAATAATTGCCTTAATTTTGATTTATCTTATCATTTTTGATACTGGAATTTAGTTTTCTTCATTTTTTGTTTAAAAATCAAATTAACCAATAATTCATGTACTTTATTAGGATTTTTTCTCATAAATATAGATTCTAGTATTATTTATGAGTCCAATGGTTTTCTTACTTTCAATTTTATTAATTTCTCTTCTGATTTTTAGGATTTCAAATTTCTTATTTAATTGGGATTTTCATTTTGTTCTTTTTCTAATTTTTAAAATTATATGCCCAATTCATGGATCTGTTATTTCTCTGTTTTCTTGATGTAAGCATTTAGATATATAGATTTCTCCAATATAGGACATTGCCTCATTGTCATTCTCTTTAATGAAACTATTGTTTCTATAATTTATTCTCTTACCCATTCATTCTTTAGTATTAGATTATCTAGTTTCTAATTAACTTTTATTCTACATTTCCATAGCCCTTTACAGAATGTCATTTTTGTTATAGTATGATCTGAGAAGAATGCATTTAATATTTCTGCTTTACTGCACTTGTTTGTGAGGTTTTTATTCTCTAGTAACATGGCCAATTTTTTGTGAAGACACCATGCACAACTGAGAAAAAGCTATCGTCCTTTTTTATTCCCATTAAATTTTCTCCAGAGATCTATCATATGACATTCCTAAGATTCTATTCATCTTTTTAACTTCTTTCTCATTTATTTTATAGTTAGATTTATTTAGTTCTGAGAAAGGAAAGTTGATGTCTCCTACTAGTGTAGTTTTAATATTTCAACCCATTTGACTTTTCTTTTAAGAATCTGGGTTTTTCCACTTGGTGTATATATACTTAGTACTGATGACTTTATTTTAATTTATTGTTTATAGTACCTTTTAGTAAGATGTAGCTGCTCCAATTATCTCTTTTAATTAGGTCTGTGTTTATTTTTTCTTTGTTGAAGATCAAGATTGCCGATCTTGTTTTGTTTTGTTTTGTTTTTAGAACAGCTGAAGCATAATAGATTTTGCCCCAGCCCCTTATTTGAACTCTGTGTTTCTCTGTGTGTTTCTTATAAGCAACATGTTGCTGGATTATGGTTTTTAATTAACTCCACCATCCACTTCCATTTTATGGGTGAATTTATCCCAATAGTAGTCTTAGTTATATTACTGTGTATTTTCCCTTCCATCCTGATTTTTTCCTTCTCTCTCTCTCTCTCTCTCTCTCTCTCTCTCTCTCTCTCTCTCTCTCTCTCTCTCTCTCTCTCTTCTCCCTTTCTTTCTCTCTCTCTTTTTACCTTGTCCCTCCTCAAAAGTTTATTTGGTTTTTGACCACTACCCCATTTAATCCACCTTCCCTTCTAACAGCACTATTTCCCTCCTTTATCACCTTCCCCTCCTACATCTCTTTATGGTTAGATAGATTTTTGTACCTAAGTGTTGTGTTATTCCTTCTTTGAGCCAACTCTGATATGAGCAAGGTTCAAGTATTGCCTATCACCCCCATATTTTCACCTCCACTATAAAAGCTCTTCTTTGAACACCTTTTTATGTAAGATAATTTCCCCCTTCTTGCTCTCCCTTCTCCTGGTGCATCCTGATTTTTCATCCATTTATTTTCTTTTGGATAACATCTCATGATTGCTAACTCACACCTGTGTCCTATATCTATCTATACACTTTCTATGTGTTCTAATAATGATAAAGCTCTTAGAAGTTACAAGTATCATCTTCCTATATAGGAAAGCAGACCATTTAACTTTATTGAGTTCCTTATGATTTCTCTTTCATATTTATCTTTTCATGCTTCTCTTGAATCTTGTACTTGAATGCCAAATTTTCTATGCAGTTCTGGTCTTTTCTTCAGGAATGCTTGAAAGTTCCCAATTTCATTAACTGCCCTTTTTTTATCTCAGAAGGGTCATACTCAGATTTACTGTGTGGGTAATTCTTGATTGTAATCCTACCACCTTTGCCTTCTGGGATATAATAGTACAAGTCTTCCACCTCTTTAATGTGGAAGCTGCTAAATCTTGTGTTATTCTGACTATGGTTCCATGGTATTTGAATGGTTTATTTCTGGGTGCTTGCAATATTTTCTCCTTGACTTGGGAGCTTGGAAATTTGGAAATAATATTCCTGAGAGTTTTCATTTTAGACTCTCTTTCAAGAGGTGATCAGTGAACTCTTTCCATTTCCATTTTTTTTCTGCTCCTAGGATATGAGGGTAGTTCTCCTTGATAATTTCTTGAAAAGGAATGTGTAGGCTCCATCTTTGACGACTTTCAGTTAGTCAAATAATTCTTAAATTATCTCTTTTCTATATATTTTCCAGGTCAGGTATTTTACCAATGAGATATTTCAGATTTTCTTCTTTTTTCATTTTTATAATTTGTTTTATTGTTTCTTGATGTCTTGTGATAATTAGCTTTCATATGCCCAATTCTAATTTCTTAAAAATAACTTTTCCTTTGGTGAGCTGTTTTCATTTATGAAATTCTAGTTTTAAAGAAGTTATTTTCTTCAGTGAATTTTTGTACCTATTTTATTCTGCTTTTTAAGTTTTTCTCTTCAAAGAACTTTTGTGCCTCTTTTACCAATTAGCCAATTCTGTATCATAAGGTATTATTTTCCTCAGTGTTTTTTGTGCTTCTTCTACCAAGTATTTAATTCTCTTTTCATGATTTCTTGTGCATTGCTTTCATTTTTTTCCCCAACTTTTCTTCAAAATCTATTATTGGATTTTTTAAACCCTTTTTGAAATCTTCTAGGAATTCTTGTTGGGTTTGTATTCAATTCACATTTTTCTTTGAGGCTTTGCTTATAGCTATTTGGGGGCATCATTTTCTTCTGTCTTCATCTTCCCTGTCACCAAAGTAGCTTTTTATGGTCATGTTCTTTTTGTTGTTGTTTTCTCATTTTTCTAGCCTATTGTTTGATTTTTAACTTTATGTTAAAATTTGGCTTTGCCCTCAAGGTGGAAGGAGCACTGCCTCAAGCTTTAGATTTTTTTATACTTCTCTTTTCAGAACTAATTCTTAGGATTTGTACATTTTTGGTGCTTCTAAGGTGGTATGATCCAAAGAAAGGTGTGGTTTTTCTTTTGGCCTGTGGTCTAGTCTTTACTAAGGAAGGGAACTTGTTCCCCTTCAGTTGCAAATGCTATTGCTCCCTGAATTGTAATCAGAGCACCTGCTCTCCTGCAGCCACAAGTGAAAGTGTTCCTTTCTGCATTATAACTGAAACTGGGGCTCTGCCTCTTGTGCAAATAGCCAAAAACATTCTTCTTTGCCCTGAAATTTGAGCAGGGCCTCTGTTCCCCATAGTCACTAGTGCTATTGTCCCTTTTGGACTGTGACTGTGACTCAAGTCCCTATTTTCCTGCAGTTGAAAGTGCTAGTGGTCCTCTTCACTCTGTAACTGCAACCTAGAAATATGTTTGGGCAATGCAACCATGCCCTGTTCCTACAGCAATCAAAGGATTCTCTCTAAAATCTTTCTAACCAGTTGTCCAATTCCCTTACCATCTGTGGATTGAAAGATTCTGAAGCTGCTGCTGGCACTGTTGTAGCCACCTCTAAGGACTGCTGCTGGTGCTAAAGAGATGAGTGTTGCCAGCAACTACCACCCTGGTATAATAAACCTGTTGACATCCTAAGTCTTGGGCTGTGAAAATGTCTTACGCCAACCTTTGTTAGCTCTGCTACACTGAAATTCAATTTGAGGCATTATTTTAAGGTTATTTGGAATGGAATGTTGAAAGAGTCCAACTAAAATGCTGCCCATGCCCTGCCATCTTGGCTCCCTAAGCCAATGATTCTTAAATAATCTCTCATTGATCTGTTTTCCAAGTCAGTTGTTTTTGCTATGAGATATCTCATATTTTTTCTTCTTTTTCATCTTCCACTACTACTGCTGCTGCTGCTGCTGCTACTACTACTACCACTACTACTACTATTGCTACTACTACTACTTCTATTATTTCTACTTCTCCACCTCCTCCTTCTTCTCCATTCTCCTTCCCCTTCTTCTTCTCCTTCTACATCTTTTCTTTCTTCACCTCCTTCTTCTTTCTCTTCTTCTTCCTATCCTCCTTCTTTGTCTTCATCTTTTGACTTTCTTGTGAATATTTCTTGATGTCTCAAGGAGATATTAGGTTCATTTCAGTTAATTCTAATTTCTAGGGAGCTATGTTCTTAGATAAGTTTTTGGACCTTATTCAAAGCTCTTCATTGCCATTTCATATCTTCCACAACTCTCATTTCTTTTCCTACATTTTTTCTAATACTCTCATTTTTAAAAAACTCTTTCAGCTCTTTTTTAAAAAGAAATTCTTGCTTTTTATCTTACCAGGAATCATAGGTGGACTTGTTCCCAAAATACATTTTTTTTCTTGAGGCATTTCTTATATATGTTTTAGAGTCAATAGTAAAGACTTGATTACTATGTGCCAGGCACTGTTCTAAGCACCAGGAATACAAATTAGAAAAATACAGTCCCTGCCCCCAAGGAATTTAAAATTTGATGAAGGAAGAAAATACACAAAAGGAAGATGAAAAGTTGAGTCAAGGGGAGAAGGAGACACTTGGTGTAAGGGCATGATGTCTGAGGAATCAAACCCAAGCAAAGGAGCTAATGACAGACTAAGTTCTGAGTCTTCTGTAAAAGGATGTCTTTGAGAGAAATTTATTTCTCTACCTTCCAGCCCTCCAATAAGAGGAGAGAGGAAACTGTGGTTGATGAGATACTGTACAATAAAGTTGAATCAATCTCCAGAATGATGAAATTTCAGTTGATGAACTCATCCTGGAGAAAGTATGATGTTTGTAGAATTGAAACCAAGCAAAACAACTGATGAAAAATGAAGGACAAGGAAATCATTCTTTTCTTTTGGGTTTATGTATTAAATTTTCCTATTAAACTATTATAGTTCTTTGTGGTAGGACTCTATGGTTGATCATTCTTCAAGTTTACTTTTTGACTTTGGACTTTATGTCAGGGTTCACACAGAGGACTTTTCCTAAAGTAATGCCATTTGGGATAAAATCTTGTCCTCTTGGACTGAGCTCTGTAAGTTCCTAACCTAGGTTTTTGTCTATCGGGTTTTTCCTTTTGGAAGTTTCAGTAAACTGTGTCTGGACTGGACCACAATTATTCCACTGGGAAGTTCTGCAGGTTTGAAATAGCTTAACTGCAGGATCCCTTTTGATCTAGGATTTCCTCCCTCATTACTCCACTGCAGGCTTCAGCCTTGTCTGGTGATTAGAACTGAATCCTTGCTACTGGGACCAGAGCCTACAGCTATTTCTCAACTTGTTCCTCACTCAGTGAACAGTCAAGGCCCAGAACCTCTACCCAACAACTGCCTTATGCCACCCATAAGTGCAGGTTCCTTCCTCAGTCTTCTCTGGATCTGTGATTCAGAACTGGGTAGTAGGTGATAGAGTTTCCTGATGGCATATCTTTCTACACCCTGATCTAGGTCGTTGATATGAGATCTGTTCTTGGCCCTGATGCTTCTTGGCCTAGTGCTAGTCTCAGTTCATTCAGTTCCTGGGCAATGGAATGTTGTGCACATGACACAATCTTAATCAGACCCTGTACCCAGCAGACTGCTCTAGCTATCTCCCTAAGCTTAATTGAGCTGGAAAAATGATCCACTATGATTTTTTTCTTAGATTTCCCAATAACAATTTAGTCTGTCATATTTTTAAAATATTTATGGCAGAGGTATGGGGAGGGACTTCTTCCTGCTGTTTCATCATCTTTATTTCCTACATACATGATTGTATGTAATTATTTACATGTTGTCTCCCTCATTACACTGTGAACTCCATAAAAGCAATAACTGTCTTTTACTTTTCAAATTCGGCCTCAGACACCTGCATGTGACCCTGGGCAAGTCACTTTATCCCCATTTCCCCCAAAACCAAAAAAAGAAAAAAAATACTCCAAGCCCCTCAATATACCCAGGAACCCTAAAGGAAGATATAACCACCTTGAGAAATTGAGCTATGAAGTACATACTACATAATAATCTAGGTGAAAAGTGAAGGTAGCCTGAGCTAGGGTTATGATTGTGTGAATGTAGAAAAAGGTATCAGATGAAAGAAAATTATGAAGGAAGAAGCAACAAGATTTGGCAATTGATTACAAACGTGGGGTCACAGTGAAAATTAAAGATGAGATTGTGATGGGATGGATGATAGTTCTTTTGGAAGTGATAGGGAAGTTCATGATTGATTTTGTAGGAAATATAAGGAGTTCTTTTTTAGATATGTCAATTTGTCCAATTTATAAAGTTTGAGTTGAAGAAAAACCAGAAATCATCTAATCCAACCTGTACCTGAGCAGGAATCCACTCTAAAATACCACTGACAAGTATTGTTCTCACTTCTCTAATGATAATCACCCTATTCTCTACCTAATGGGAGCCCACCCATTCCATTTTTAAGCAGCTATAATTATTATGAACTTATACAAGGTCTAAGATCCCTTCTAGCTATGATTCTGTGGTCAGCCCACTAGTTATTAAATACTAATTTTGATCATAGCACTTGTTTTAAAATCCTGCAGAAGAAAAATCAAAATTCATTATCCTGTCATTCAAAGTTTTTCACATTCTAACTCTACCTTTTTTAAAAATCAACTATTAAACTCCCCAAATCCTCTGCTCACATTAAATAGTTACTCACCATTTCCTGAACACATACTTCACTTCTCTGTCCCCACATTTGTGCTCTATCTATCCACCTTTAATTGTATGTGATATCTTTTTCTCATTTTTCTTGTGTGTGTTTTTACTAATTTTCATTTTTTAACTCTAACAAGTTGATTCACATGAATAACAAGTCTTTTCTTGCCTGTTAAATATATTCTCATATTTTATGGTGTTATTTGGTGCTTACGACATTCAGCATCTACCAAATTTTTCTCAAAGAAAAATTTATCTTGATATAGAACTATGAAGCTTCTGTGTAATCTACAAGTCTTTAACCTCTCTCATTTCTTATACAAATTATATTTCTCCTCACCCTAACCTTTTCTCACCTTTTCATCGATATCATCAAGTATCATACTGTCTGTAAATTAAATTTGGAGAGTGCTATCAGGCTCTTTGCAAAATTACTTTACCTTTTATCCTTAGAAATGGATGTTAGTGCATAAGCTGCAAAGTTTTTCATGGTACTCTTTTTTTTTTTTTGCAAATACTCTTCATTAGCTCTATGATAAAAGATAATCAAATGTCTCGTGCAAGGTTGGTTTTTGTCGCCTTTGTTGGAGCATGTGATAAAACCTACTCCAGTTCCTTCTTTTATCTCTGCAAGAGTTACTTGTGAGACATTCTTCCATTTCATTGCAGCTTCCTTTATTTTGTCTTTGTTGATAGCAAGAATATCAAGATTGACATGGGTCATCTTCTCCAATAACATGTCCACTTGTTGGTTACTCGCCAAGGATCTTCAATTTGGAGTACCTATAGTCAAATTAAAATATGTATTATTCATATTACTCTATCATCCTTCCCACCATTGAACACTATCACTTAAAAGTAGAACGAGGACTACATATATCTTTGTTTATCTAGTTCATAGTCTTCATAGACCAAAAATATCTGTCTGTAGTTGCCAGCCTATTGGTGAAGTGCTTCTCCGTAGTTAGCCATGTTGGTTCTCAGAGAACACTCAGTCTACTTTGGGGACCATAGTAAGAACTTTTCTAGCACAGTAGAACCCAACTAAACATATACACCACTGGCCATCAAAAACCCAGGATCACTTCCATATCATGATGAAAGATCAATGTAGAATTTTGTGAAAGATCACATTTATATCTATATACAAAGACATAAATAAAAATTTTAATAATAATGGTCTGATGTTATATTTACATATAAGAATTTAAAATACATGTAGAAATGCAGTTTATAATTTGCCCTTCAAAAATTATCAGAAAGAAAAATATATTTTACGACATGAAATATTGTATGATATTATAACATAGCAATAACCTTATAACTTGGCCTTAGACCTTCTAATAAAATTCCAAAATCTCTCTACACTACATACTTTATTACTATTTCATATTTTAGAGTAAAATTTGTTTGGGATAGCAGAGATTATGTTTTCTTCTTTTATACAGAAACTGACATTTATTCCATCAGAATTTGGTAGACTGTAGGCAGCTAGGTGGCATAGTGGATCGAGTACCAGCCCTGCAGTCAGGAGGACCTGAATTCAAATCCATCCTCAGACTTGTGACACTTCATGTGATACTGCATAAATCACAACCTCAACTGTCTGGTGAAAAAAAGAAGAAAAGAAAAAAGAATTTGATGGATTTGAAGAACACTTGAATTTCTGGTTATCAATTTCTTCAGAGAGAGTAGGAAAATAGAATTTTTAGGCATTACTAACCCATTTTTAAAAAAAGAAAAAGTCTGCTCTCTGGCAAGAAAAGACCTTATTATTTAACTGAATTCAGTCATTTTTTTAAAAGCAGAATTTTGTTAATTATTTGGGCATCAGATTCATTATATACATATATGAGATTTTTTTAAAAAATCTATTTGAAAAGTGTTAAGTATTAATCTCAAAATTATTTCTCACTGTTTTCATTTTAATTTTCAAATTCTTGAGGCTTTCAAATAACTTGGGGCTTAAGATACACAACTTCACTTACTTCCTCAAGAACAAACAAGTCTTTCTCCAGTTATCTCCACCCTCAAATTAAAGATCAAATAAGGCAGAATTGGCTACTGGCAGGTAGCTGAATTGAATATCAAAACTCAACTAGTTTTCCTTTAAAAAAAATACCCTAAAATAAGAGAAATGGCATCAAATGAATACATTCAAATAATATCCCAAAGTTAATTTCTATGACACATTTCATGCATAACTCATTTTTAAACGAACCATGGGAAAAATTTATAATCTCATAACTGAAGGTAAAAGATAGGCCAGTTTATTTTTTTTAAACAGGTAGTATATAATCTGCAATGCCTGCATTTTCATGATTTGAACAGACAAAGTGTGCCCTATGTGTATCTGATGGTGTGTTTGGAATGAAGCCAAAACATACAGCTCTGGAGTTCTGAGGGTTAAACTTTCATATACTATCAGCCTGAATAAAACGGTGATTCATGTATGTTTTGCCCTTAAAGCAATTGAGAAATAAGAAACCCAAGTAAAGTGAGGTGGAACAAACCCATCACTGTTTGCAGAAAAGTAAAAATGTGAGGATTCATTTTTAACGGAATTCTGAAGCAGCAGAGTAAACAAATATAAACAATGACTTATTTAGGCCTTTATAAGTAAGTTTCTTCCATGCATCTTAAAACTTAGCAAAATATGAAGAAATTCTAGGGGTTTTTTTTCAGCTATATTTCAGAGAACTAATTAGGATTTTTTAAAAAAGCACTTTAAGCACTCGCTTTTTTTCAGCAGAGGTCTGCTCTGTTAGAAATGTCTGAGTCTTTGCTTAATAACTTTTTCCCTCATGCAGCAAATGGACAGGAACTGTAGCAAACTCCAGGTGACTGACAGAAATCAAATAAATTCATCTACCAAGCATATGTATCTATAGCTCAGAAAAATGTTGTTATTCACCAAGAAGTAACTTAAAAAATACGTTTGATCCTCCAAGATCATTCTGATTCAGAAACACCCAAACCAAACTGGGCAAATATTTTCATTCTCTATTAAGCGATAATATAAAGGTCTGGGCATGATAATGAAGTGAGAAACATTTGCTGGCATAGCCGTATAGTGTAAAAATAGGAATAACCTTTGACAAGAAAAAAAACAAGCATAGTGGAGTTACAAGAACATTTGTTTTCTGCATTGAAAAAAAAATTAGCATTACCTTAGAAACAGTCATAAAGTGCTACAAACTGAAAAGCTATTTACCTTAACATCTATAAAATGGAAACTATTTCTGTAGTCTGCTGAAGGAAATGTAATCTTTTTCTCATCAACCGTGAATAACATAGTACTTGAAATAACTGGTATGTTGTAATGCTCAACCCTCCATCTAATGGCTCAAATAGTTCTGCAGATTTTAAATATTATCAAATTATGTGTTATAATCACATGAAGCTTATAGCCTTCCATAGTTTAAACTAATTAGCTGTTAGGTGATACCATTTTTCCACTTGTCTTTTATGTTCCTTGGAAAAGAACATATTTTAATAAAATAAGAAGTTCCGTATTTTATAGTCCATATCACTCCTTTCACATCTGACTATAGTAAACTGAGCTATAATTTTGAGCTTCGCCCTTTGACCCTTAATATTGTAGCTATTCCAATGATTTTTGGCAATAGAAGCAAGTAGGTTAGAATTTTAACTTCAAACTGTTAGAACAGCAAAATTGACAAAGGAATGTGTCTTACTGCTGAAACACAATGGGAATTGAGCATACTGACTTCAACTATTTCAAGGATTATTAGTGCACTTACATTTGATAACAGCTCCTATGATTTTAGGCAATTTTATAAAAATATGCTATTAACAGTACAGATAAGTAGTAAGTAGAAATGTCAAATCAGCTCTATGAAATTTAGCATATACCTGTGGAAAGTAGGACTGTTGTTCAATGGCACCGTTAAACTCTTGGTTGTGGTAATAACTGCAAATTCTGATATGTTGTAATGATAAATGGGGAATCTATGTGTGTGTCTGTCTGTCTCTCTGTGTGTCTTTCTGTCTCTCTTCCCTTTGTTGATCAATTGATTATTCATGTGTCTATCATTCTGTATGCCTACCTATCTTTATTTTGGAATTATTGGGATAAAGAAGCATATGAAAATTAATTAAAAACTAGGGCTATGAAAACAGCATTTGTGTTTTGAGAGTTGCAGTTATTGATAAGAATTATATTAAAATTCCTTTCTATATTTTTTCAAGAGTAGACAGGTAGATTTTGTTCCCTCTTTCCTGAACAATTCACATAGACCTCTGAGGATATCTTTTTAGTGGCAGGCCTTAACTCTGTTTTAATTTTGCTTGTATGACCTTATTTCCTGAATTGCATCTATAATTACTAAAGAACCCTTAAGAAAAATATATGTGTGTATATGTGTGTATGTATACATAATATAAATACAAATAAATAATATAAATACTATATATATATATATAATTTTGATTGCCTAATTTCAATCCTCATCGCTAAAGTGTTATTTGATGACAGAATAGGGGATGGAGGTGATCTTTATTTTGAAGGCTTTGCAAGTAGAGTACAAACAGTGGCATGTCCTAAGCTGACATTGGGGCAATATACAGGTGGCTTAAACTCCACGTTCACATGGGTATTATGGCCCCTGAAAAGGTTGTATATGAGTTCACAGCATGAATTATGTCCATGGACATGAGATTTAAAATATTCTGGAGGAAAACTCACCAAGAGAAAGATATCAGGTAGTGGAATCATCAGGATTAGAGAAAGGAAGAAATGTCAGTTGTATAGAAAGATCCCTTCTGAGAATGAGATGATAGTAATGGTGAAGGTCTGGTTTTCTGTGATTATTCACTTCTTGTGTCAAGAAGCCATCCAATACAGTATGGAAAAAAATACTTTGCATAAATGCTTGAGGGTGAGATTTTTTTGAATAGATAAGGTACCCAGACACAGAATCATGGATGTAGAGATGGAGGAGACCAGAGAGGTCATTTAATTGAACTACCTCATTTTATAGATGAGGGAAGTGAGGGTAGTGTCAAAGACAGAGTTTAAATATAGGCTTTCATGACTTCAGGCCTAGCCTTGGATCAACTATGCCACCAAGAACTCAGACGAAACTTATGGGATCTGCACTGGAAAAACTGAGTCTAGACCTGCCAATGGTGATTTTCATTTATCAGAAATCCTGCCAAGCTAATATTGTAGAGGCTCTGAAAGTTGTATGCATGGTATTGTTCCATTATTTTTAGTCATTTATGAATCTTCATGACCCATTCGGGGTTTTCTTGGCAAAATGGTTTTCCATTTTCTTCTCCAGCTTGTGAGAAAACTAAGGCAAACAGGGTTAAGTGACTTGCTCGGGGTCACACTGCTAAGTGTCTGAATCTGGATTTGAACTCAGGTCGTCCAGAATTCAGGACATGCTTTCTATCCACTGAGCAGTTGGCTAGTAGGTAAATATCATATTTTTTTATTTTAGCAATATATGAAGACCATCTATTAAAGTATCAGAGGGTTTGTAATCTATCTCCATAGGAAGAACACACATGTATATAAAATCAAAGACCTTTCAAAGTACTGAAATTAGCATGTTCAACCTAGTAGTCAACAGTGCAGCATAGAAGTTAAATGGCAGAGTGAAAAGAACTCCTTCCTCAAATTCTGCTTCTTTTACTTGTTATCTTTATGGCATTAAGCAAGTCACTTAATATGTCTACACCTCTTAGCAGGATTAGACTCAAGTGCTAAGATCCTTATGAGTTTTATCTGATCCATGATCATATATGGAAAACAAAGTTGAAATTAAAGCTATATCAAATACAATAGTCCAATATTATCATAGCTCACAAACTTCAAGGTTTAAAGAGCACCTTGCAGACACTATCTCATTTGGTCCTCGCTAAAGATCTGGGAAGTAGGTGATATAATTATCTTTGATTTTATAGGTGAGGAAATCGGAGCTCAAAGAAGTAAATCATTTGCTCAGGGTCAGATAGCTTGTAAGTAATTGAGGCAAGATTTGAACTGCAATTTTCCTAAATCCAAGTTCGGCACGCTAGTCACATTACAACCTGCTGCCTTTTTATCTGAGGTTTAAAGAATTAACAATTTAAGCCATTCTCAGTTACAAACTCTGGTTAACTATTATTCTTGACTTTGCAGCCTTTGACACGGCCAGTCTCTTCTCTCTAGGATTTCAGGACACGACTTTTGTTCTGCTTTGACTCTTAATGAGCTGATTAGAAGCTTTTCCGTCTCCTTTGCTTTACCTCTGTCCAGATCATGCCCTCTAAATGTAGGTATCCCACAGGGTTCTTTCTTGAGTTCTCTCCTCTTCTCCCTCCTTATTGCTTCATTTGATAATCTCTTCATTTCCCATGGATTTAATTATCATCTCTATACTCATGATTCTCAGATCTACTATAAACACTAAACTTTCTACTGACCTTTGATCTCTTACCTCCATCTACTTATTAGACATCTTATACCAGATGGCCTATAGATATCTTAAACTAAATATGTCCAAAATTGAATTTATTTTCTTTCTTCCCAAATCCTTTCTCTACCTAAATTTTTGTACTTCAGTTGAGGGAAGCATTGTCCTCCTTGTCACTGTAAATGGAAGGACGCTGACATACACAGGAGGACCTGCTATCACAGGTTCTTTGATATGCTTTTCTAAAAGGAAAGGCAGCTTTCAAGGAGTCAACAATCACTTTAATCAAGCACATGTATCATTCACTTAGTTCAGGGGAAAAGGTCAGCACCCTGAACTTCATAGAAAATGCAAACAGAGAAATAAAGATCAACAGACAGATCCAACTGTCTGACCATTACATACATACATAGTTATCAGAGAGAAGCAGCTACATCTGGGTGTTCAAAGCCAGGGGGCTCCTTCATGGCTGCATGGCTGCCCAGGATCTCGTTGGACCAAGCAAACACTTCCAATGAGTAAGCCCCAAAGTAAAACCTCACATCAGAGCACTTACACATTCTTCAGATCCAGATGGCATCACAACCTTGAGAGTTAGTGCTTCATTAACAAAAGGTGTGGACCTTCCTACAAATCTTCCCAGGTCCATTAATGGATGGGGAAGATCTGTAATCACATTATTTAATCAGAGTTACTTGATTACACTAAAACAAAAAATGCATTATCAATATAGTCACAGAGGTTCACAACCTAGTTGTCTTCTTCTACTTCTTACTGTCTCTCACCTCTAACCCCCATAGCCAATCTATTGTCAAGGTCTATCAATTTCACCTTTACAACATCTTTCAAATACACCCCCTTCTCTCCTTTTATACTGACACCATAATGGTGCAGTACCTCACAACTGCACACCTGGATTACTGCTAGTGCATCTACCTATCTCAAGTCTCTCCCAACTCCAATTCATCCTCAATTTAACCACTGAAGTGATTTACCTAAAGTGCAGAACAAACTACATCACATTCCTACTCAATAAACTCCATTGGCTCCAAAATCTAATATAAAATCTCTTGCTTCACATTCAAAAATCTTCATGTCTTAGGTCCTTTCTGCTTTCCTAGTCTTCTTACACCTTAGTTACCACCACATACTCTTTGATCCAGTGGTGCAAGTCTCCTTACCATTCTGTGAACAAAACATAGCATCTCTTGACTTTAGGGATTTTCTCTGACTATCCCCTATGCCTGAAATGTTTCTCTTCCTCTCTACCTCCTGGATTCCTGACTTTCTTTATTTCCTCATTTGGCAGAGAAAGGTTTTCCCAATCTCTCTTAATTCTAGTGACTTCTATTAATTAATTCCTGTTTTAGCTTGTTTGTATATATTTGTTTTCTCCTTCACTGAATTGTGAGCTCCTTGAAAGTAAGGACTGTCTTTTGCCCCTTTTTGTATCCCCTGGCATTTAGCAAACACTTAAATGTCACAACTGATTGAAGCAGCCCGTTTCCATTTTAGATGACTAATTATCAGGAACATTTCTTTGCATTGAGGCTATATCTACTTCCCTATAATTTTCACCTCAGTTACTCCTTGTTCTGCACTCTGGATACAAGAAGTTTAACTCCCCTGACATAAACCATAACCCTTCAAATGCTTGAAGATAGCAGTTCACCTATCCCCTCCTCGATCTCTCCAAGGGTTTTCCTTGAGAAATAGTAAAGTGTCCACAGAAGATGGCATGTGAAATGATTTGATTTAAATGAAAGCTTGATGACACTTAGATTTATTAAAAACTCTCTCATAACTGATGGCATCTTCTCTTGGCAGTAAGATATGCTAGAAATTTGTTAATTGTCAATAAAACAGCTAAACAACCTAGCATTTTCCACCTAGATTATTTTTTCCTCCACCCTGCTACAAAAAAAACTTCATTTCTTTCTTTTTTTTTCTTTTTGCAGAAATCCTTGGGAGACTGACACACTTGATGCTGACGTATCATAAAATAAAGTTGCTCTTTGAGTTAGAATAAACCATTTTGTCTATGAAAATTCAAAAATAGACTGAAGCATGTGGGAAGCACTTTTGCCATGGAATGTAAGCCTCCTTTCAAAAGTCCAAGCTACTTGAGTTTCTCTTTATAGTGAGTAATATTACTAATAGTTACTATAAAAAAACAAGACTATAAAAAATAGAAATTTTAAAACTTGAATTTATGCTAAGGGCTATGAAGGTCACTGATCCCCAAATAAACTTTCCCCTGTACCCCTGTCTTAGTAACTTCAGAGAGTCTAAGAACTTACAGAATGCTTCCTGTTCTGTGATTTTTTTTAATGATTCAACCATGAAAAACAACCAAATCTGTTCAGCAAGCATCAAGGTGTGTTCATAAACTAACAGCTCTCAGCTGAGGGGTATGTGTATGTGTGTGTGTGTGTGTGTGTGTGTGTGTGTGTGTGTGTGTGTGTGTGTGTGTGTGTGTGTGTGTGTAACAGGAAGAGAATGAAGTCCTTTACTAATATTCACTTTTGGAACTAGTTATAAGCCCTAATTTTGGCAGTATACAAAGTTGAAAGACATCTTGAGGAATCTTTTTGAGACATTTCCCTCACAAAATTTAATTACTGTACTATTTATTTGCAATCAATTTTATAGGGTTCATTCCTATCAATGGCATCATTATAGTGTGTACTTGTAGTATGAATATTTGAATTTGATATAGGAGGAAATATGGAGTATCTTTCAACTAATACCAAAGAACTTTATTCTTTCCGGTATAATTAGTAATACAGGATACCTCTATAGGTTCTTCCTTTATATGCTTTTTATCTTTTTAAACTTTTCCTTTTTAACCTTTTCCCCCTTTCTTGGCAATGTCATCTATTCTAGATTCTGGAATCATGCTACCTTGGAAATAAAAATTCCCCATACACAGATGATTGAGGTTAGAGCACATTATCCGTAAACTTCCTTCTTGGGACTTGTTTGTTTCTGTCATGGGCTTCCATGGGAATACTTTTAAGGCTCTTGTTCTTACCATCTCTTGAATTCAGAAATATTGCTCTAAAACAACCTATTATTTGTTCTGATTGGACAAGAAAGACACAGGCTGGCATGAGTAACTTCCTTGAGTTTTTGCCCCAATGTGGCAACTACTGGTTCCTAGGGGCAAGGAGTTTGTTCCCATTTCACTTCTCCTCTCTCCAGACTATACATTACTCTGTTAACTGAAAAAAAGAAAAGGTAGAAAAAGACAAAAAAGGATTTAAAAAGGCAAAAAATTGACTTGTTTATCATGTCTTTTTTTGTAGGCTAGCAAAGGACAATTCTTCTGATAAGAATCCATGGTGTTTGCCAACCAGATTGTTTTGCAGGTAACCCTAATACTTCAAAACTTATCAGGAGTCATCCTCTGCCTTGAAAAGATGACAAAAATAAGTGTGCCTACACTCCATGGGGCACACCCACTGGACATCCCACTGTCCTAGGATCTAATCGAACTGTAAGGGAACTTCTGCATTGGGCTTAAAATTTAACACATCTTTTGTCACAAGTGAGCTCTTCCGCCTGACTTTCCTAGTTCTTAAGAAAACAAATCCTTGAGGATTTGTTCATGACATCATCTTTATTAGGATGGTCATAGATGTTCATCCATCTTTTACACAATGTGGTCTCATTTGTTCCAGAATAGTTTGTATCCATTCCATGTATTTTTTGTATGACTCCTTGTTCTGAAATAATCTAGCATGACAAATATGAGACAACTGATCAATAAAAAGCTCAGGTTTTGCCTGATTTTACAATGGAAGTTGGTTACTCCAGAGTATAAAAAACAAAAATTATCCTTCCTGGGTAAACCACCTTTGAGTGACTTGGTGGTGGTAGTTTGTATATTACACCTGAAACATGGTTGGTTGGTTTACCCCTTGAACAGGAGCTCTGGAGAGTAACTATATCCAAAAAAGCTATCACTGAAGTTCAAATAATCTTGGGATTTATGACCACTATTTCCAATTGCCATAAGTATAATACAGTAAAGTATAAGTGAAGATGCTTATGTTGGACAGTGTCTGGTAGATCTCTTCTTTGTGAAACTTTATCAATGATCTCTTAACTGCAAAATCAACTTTTCTCAAATCTCTTCTTTTCTTGGCCTATCTGCAATATTTTATAGTATCTATAATCCCCTTCTCCTGAATACTCTCTCCTCTCTAGGTTTTAATGACATTTATCTCTTCTGGTTTAATTCAAATGGTGTTTTCTCCATGAAATCTCATTTGATCCCACCTATAGAAAATTATATCTCCCTCCTTTGAACTTCTATACCATATTATTTCTACTTCTCTTATTTGATCATCAGATTTTATAATACCTTTGTGCCTGCTTTAGCTCTTCTAGAAATGCATTGCAATGTAATAAAAAAAAAGAACTGACCTCAGCTTCTGACACATACTGTCTCTGTGATCCTGAGCAAGTCATTCAGACAATAAATATTTATTAAGTGCCTATTATGTGCTGGGGAAGACAGCTCCTGCTACCAAGGGGCTCACAATCTAACATGCAAAACAATATGTAAACAACTACGTAGAAATAAGTTATCTACAGGATAAATTGGAAATAATGAGCAGAAAGAAGGTACTAGAAATAGCTGTGATCAAGAAAGACTGCCTATTGAAGGTCAGATTTTAACTGGTACCAAAAGTGAGTCAGAGAAGCCAGGAAGCACAAGTGAGAAGAGAGAGAATTCCAGGCATGGGGGACAGCCAGGGAAAATGCCTGGAGTTGGGAGATGCAGTGCTTTGTATGAGAAACAACAATAAGACCAGCATCATTGGATCTCAAATATATGGTAGGTGTGGGGGACAGTAAGATGTAAGAAGACTGGAAAGGTGGGGGAAGGGTAGGCTACATAAGGTTTGAATGTCAAACAGAGGATTTTGCATTGGACCCAAGAGGTAATAGGAAGCCTCTGGAGTTTATTGAGTAGGAAGATGACGTAGTCCAACCCTCACTTTAGGAAAATCACTTTGACTGTGTAGTGGAGGATGACTGATGTGAGGAGGCACTATTAAAAAAGAGACCAACCAGCAAGTTTTTATAATAGTACAGGTTGGAGGGGGAATGAGGATCTGCACCAAGGTGGTGGCAAGGCCTGAGAAATGAAGGGTCTATACACAAGAGATGTGGTGAAGATGAAATAAATAGGCCTTGGCAGCAGATTGAATGGAGGGTGGGGCTGTTGAGATAGAGTGATGAGTTAAGGATAATACCTAGGTTATAAGCCTGAGGGACTGGGGAGATAGTGATGCTCTCAACAATAACAAGGAGGTTATGAAGAAAGGAAGGATTTTTCCTGAGGAGGCGGAGGAAAGATAATGAGTTCAGTTTTGGGACATGTTATATGTAAGATGTGTACAAGACATCCCATTTGAAATGTCCACTAAGCAGTTGGAGATGCAAGTCTGGATAGAAAAGTCAGACTAAATAAACAGATTTGAAAATCATCAGCATGAAAATGATAATTGAGTAGGGGCTGATGTGATCAGTTAGTAAAATGGTACAGAGGGGGAAGAGAAGAGAGGCCATGATGGAGCCCTGCAGGACACCAGCAACCTCTAGGGCTCTAGGCAAATCTCCAAAACTTTTCAGAGAAGGTAATGATCTACATTTGTAGAATGATTTCCTCATCTGGGAATTTTCTACAGTAATAAAATCACAAGGACAGTCCCTGTGCTTTTCCTATCTACTCTACTGGATCATAAGGCAAATATGGGCTTGGGATGAATAAATCTCACAAGGTAAGGCCTGGGAAATGTTTCTGGGTTGTGGAGCTGCTAAGCCTCTGTGCTTTCCCTCCAATGCTGTGGCTTACTGCTGCCATTTAGCTTGAGGCAGCAAAGTAGCAGTTTATTATGGCTGGTCACCAGCTGGGAATTTTCCCTGCTTACAGCCCAACTCTTTACTTCATTTAGGCAGTCTCTACTTACTTAAGCAAACCCATACCAACAGCTGTCACACATAGGCTCCCTCAACTCATTGTTACTCCTGGGCCCTTTATTTATTTGCCTAATTTCTGAAGACTCCTTTTATATTACCAAAGGAGAGTTTTAACCTTATCCTTACCCTTTATATGCTAGATGTGGGGTAAGACCTCCAAAACAATTCTCCTTCATTTCTCTTAATCATATCTTTGCAGATGCAAACTTGGTAACATATTTTAATCTTGGAAAATACTAAAGGAGGACATGAATACACTAACAAAATGAGTTTGAATATTAGAATTTTACTTGTTTACATAGTTTTAAAATCTCATCTGTCAAAGGTGAGAGTTTCTTTTGAAATGAAAGTTTTCCCTGGGAAGATTTATGTGAACTGATGCAAAGTGAAGTGAGCTGGGTCAAGAGGACATTGCACATCGTAACAACAATGTTGTAATGACGATCCGCTGTGAAAAACTTAGTCACTCTGTTCAATAAAATGATCCATGACAATTCCAAAGGACTCATGATGAGAGTTCTATCGACCTCCAGAGAAAGATGAACTCAGATGAACTCTGAGTGCAGACTGAAGCATATTTTTCACTTCTTTTCTTTTTTGCAACATAGCTAACATAGAAATGTTTTACATGACAAAAAAGGAATGAAGGTTTTACACAACTGAAGTCTGAGACAAATAAAACAAAATTCCAGTAAATTCATCTATAAGACTTGATAAGACTCATTTATTTAGATTTAAGGCTAAATAGTATGTATGTTTCTTAAACATCGGAGCATAAAATTGGAGAAGATAGCATGGTGTAGTGGGTAGAGCACTAGATGTGGGATTTGGAACATCTGGGTCCAAATCCTGCCTTGGCAATTAGTAGATAGTGTGCTTTCTAAATCTGTATAGATCACTTCTCTTTCCTAGGCATTGATTTTCTCTTCTGTAGGGTAAGGTGGCTGGATTAGATGACCTCTAAGGTCCTTTCACCTCCAAACCTATAACCTACAAAGGAGTATATTGATGCTTTATTAGTTAAGCATTTAATTCACCATGCTGAATTCAATTAATGATTTTGAACTGAGGACATGCTGTTTTTGTCTTTCTATCCTTGTACCTAGCAGTGCTGAGGATCTTACAAAGATAATAGAAGATTATAATGTGTACAAAATAAATTATAAATGTAGAAATATATAGAGGACATTTTTTTGGAATTGGAGCTGAGCTAGAAATATACAATCCAGTTGTCTGATAGAATAATAATTGCTAGAAATTTTTAGAAAATGATGGAACTGTCACTGCTGCCATGAAATGTAGTGACTAAAAACTGAAGCTAACTTTTATCCACAGATGATAGAGCAGCATCAAGGCACAAATTGTGGACATTAGTGTTCACTACATATGAAGCTAACAAAGCTGCTAACTGAACCTCAGAAAATACTCCTAAGTGATGAGACCCATACAACTATGAAATATTTTCTCAAGGGAAGTAGTAAATGCCCCATCACTAGTCACTAAAAACTAGACTAGAAAAATTATAATAAAAATTACCTTCATAATCCATTCTGTTTCAAGGTAGGAGAGGGAAGTAAATATAATGTGCTTGATGACTTCTCCTTGCCTAGGATATCCTACCTTAAAAGATATTAATCTATTGAGATTAGGAAAAGGAATACACAGAGTAGTAGAGCTGTCCCTTCCACATAGCAGGGAGTTAGGGGTGACCCACACCCCTGCCACCTGGAAAGTCAAGTAAATATTTTTGACCCTTCCTTTGTAGCAGATAAGTCTGATTTTTTTCTTTTTCTTTTATAGGGTATTTACAATACCTCATTGTAGAATTTGGGTTAAGTATTTGATCATAGGTTCTGTATCATCCAATGGCTTTTGGTTGTCATCTGTGACTTCCACAAAACTCCAAAAAAAATCCCATTTAGTTTCTTATCAACCTGTGATATAACAAAATCATGATGGAAAAAGTTGTGATATGGAGAGAACAGTAGTATATGACAGTCTACTCTGTCTTTATCTGCCAGAGATCGAGTGCTTTATCCTTATTTATGTTGAAAACACCACCATCTTTCTGGTCCCTCAGATTCACAATGTGGAAGTCATATCCAACTCTTCCTTTTCCATCAATTACTTGCTAATTTTTTTCAAATCTCCCTCCAAAAAAATCTCTCACAGAACTGATACTGATTGATGTGAGAAGAACCAAGAGAACATTGTACACAGTACCAGCCACAATATGCAAGGACTGATTTTGATAGATTTAACCCTTCTAAACAATGCAAGGACCTAAAACATTTCCAAAGGACTTGTGAGGGAAAATGTCACCCAAAACCAGAGAAAGAACTATGGAGTCTGAATGTAGAGCAAAGCAAACTATTTTCTTTGTTTTGTTTTGTTTTGTTTCTCATGGTTTCTGCCACTCATTATAATTCTTCCATGCAATGTGACTAATGTGAAAATGTGTTTAATAGGAATGTATGTGTAGAGCCCATAGCAGATTACATACTGTCTTGGCAAAGAAGGGGGAGAAAATTTTAAACTTATGGAAGTGAATGTTGAAAACTAAAAATAAATAAATTAATAAATTGGAAAATAAATCTCTTACTTCTGTCCCTTTCTCTCCACTCAAATCTGTTGCTCCAGGATAAGATTCTCATCACATCTCCCTTAGATTATTTCACTAACCTCCTATTCAGTCTCCTTTCCTCTGCTTCCCCTTCTCCCCGGTTCATCTTCCACATAACTGCCAAATAAATGCCCCTAAAACACAAATCTGAAAATGGCATTCCTCTGCTCAAGCAGCTTCAGTGGCATTCTATTGACTCAAGATTTAAATATAAGCTCCTCTGTTTGGCATTTAAAGGCTACAATAGCCTAAACTTCAATCTATCTTTCTAGACTGATTTAATATTAACCCAATCCTGGATTCTATGTTCTTGACAGTTTAGTCTATTGATATTCCATCTCTCACCTCTGTGCCTTTGTCTAGTCTAGCCTCCATTCTTGTAATCCTTTTCCTCCTCATCTTTGTCTTCTTTTCAAGACTCAACTCATAAATCAGAACCTACAAAGAGACTTTCTTTACTTCTCCAGTTCTTGTTTCTATCTCTCCTTACCCATTAAAATCCCTTTGTATATACTTTATACGTGTTTCTGCTATTTCCTTATGTATATATGAAAATGGTTGACTCTAGCCCACTCTCTCAGGGTCAGGTTTACCATATTTTTCCACCATCACCCCCTGGATTCATCTGAGGAGTCTTTCTTCTTTGCCTTAGACTCATTTCCTTGGGCTCAGTTCTCATTTTTAGGGACTTAATGAGTAGCAATCAGTTCCATTTAATAACAACATTAGATTAGCTTTTACAAGGAGATAATTACTTTAAATTAGAGGAAGAACAAACAAATCATCACTTCCTGCAAAATTTCAGAGTCATAGTCTTTCATTACACAGCCTTAGTGGTTTGAGAAGTGAAAGTGGAAGGGATTGAATATACATTTTAATTTACTTCCTACATCCTGTCAGTCCTACCAAGTTCATGTCCAAAGTCTGCATTACTGTTTTCTACTGGGTTGGAGACCAGGGACCCTTACTCCTCAAGGCATTACTGCCAGCCTGTCTTCAATATCCAATCTGCATTCTTGAATTCCAAGATCCCTGTGGTTTGTGCACAAAGGCCAGATGAGAGAGTTCACTTTCTCCTTCTAGAATAAGAAGACCAAAGACTCAAGTCCATTTCTCCTCCTAGAGGAGAAAGAAAAAGAGGTAGAAAAAAACCTAGAACCCTCCACCCTTACTTTATGGTTATATCAATTCTGAAGGAAGGAATTACCTCCTCCCCCAAATGCAAATGTGATTGTATCAGACCATTCTGAAGCCAAGCACAGTTCTAGTTACTATATTTCATCACATAATTGCCTTAGATTGCCTATCAATTTTTTTTTGCAAAAAATGGGATGCAACCATAATGTGAAACTTTTTAATTGTGCCAGTATTATTTAAAAATCATTTATTACTAAATTGTCTTTGGTGTAAGGTCAGGACGCATGAAATATTTGTGAATATATGTTAAAATTGAATAGTTCAAATAAACAGATATCATTTCTCCACAACAGTTTAGGGAACATTTTTCCAATCTGAAAAATATGTCCCGTGCCTTCATTTTCAAAATCTCATATGATACACTGCAGTCATTGATGGTAATTCATTGACATACACAAACACGTCAATGATTTGTAGAAATTTGCTGTTTTAGGACTTCTAAATGCACATCTAGATAGGTTTGTGTTTTTTGCTTATCTTTTAGTTTTCACCAGTCTTGCACCAACTTTTCACTCACTGAAAACTGCTTTTCTGCAGGTTTGTTTCCATACTGTTCAGTGAATACAATCACTTTCAGCTTGAAGCCCAAAGAATAGTTTTTATATTTACCCATAATCATAAAAAAAATGTTTCACATGTTAATACATTTCTGGTAGATGAACTGCACAGTTTAGTTAGTGCAAGAAGATGCAAGTTGTACCATATCCCATGACTTAGTTTCACCTGCCTGCCCATTCCCCTTGTCCCTATAACTCTTCAATGGGTTGAGTGACAATATGGTTAGTACTGTGGCATTCTAAACAAAACATGCAAGTCAGCTTTCAGAAATATACTGACAATGTACATGTGCTGAGAATTCTAAGCTCAAGACTCTCAATTCATGAGAGATAAATGCATACCCATATGTCACTACATAATGTGAATATATTACTTCTATGTTTACCTTTTAAGTAGTGTGAAGAATGAAATTATACTAAGTGACAATTATGCGATGGAAGGTTATAAACTGTTTTTTGGACTGAAAAATAAGATTCAATGATTTACATGGTGGTGATGCTTTTGTAGCAAAATATGGTACACAGCCAATGAAAAAATGACTGCCCCTAACCACATGGTAGGTTTACACAGAATGTCATATATGTTCCAGTCCTCCAGTGTCCTAAAAGCAGGTTCTCTAGTGTCTTCCATATGGATGATGCCTTTTTAGGTGGTCTGGCTGTGTATTAGGTGCTCCCTCCACATTACATGTCATTTTTTCCCAGAAGAATATAAGCTTTAAGGGGACAGCAACTACTTTGTTTTATCTTTGTACATCTGCACATAAAATGTCCTTTATAAATGTCTAATAAATTGCTCAGTATGAAAACCAAGAACTGGTAACTCATTCTATAGTCTTACTAAAGAACTATCACATTTTCCCATCTTGTCCATTTACTTTCTAATAGTAACTCCTAATTACTGTACTCATGTTAAGTGATGATGATCAGCCATGTTAACTGTTCAGTTCCCTGAAGAATGTCCAGGTGATTATAGTGATGAATAATACTTTATTTTTTTTTTAGGAAAATCAAAAGTCAAAAATGAAAACCAGTTAGGAATTCATTTAGCAGAAAATATAATACAATTAAAATGACATATTTTTTCTGGGTCTTTGCCCTGGATGAAGAAATATAAAAATGTAAGTTCAGAGTTTTGGATGACTTGTCACAATTCAAAACTCCTAATATATATCAAAAACAGCATATCAGAATACTTTAACATGCAACCTACTCCTGGAAGAAAAAAGTGAAAGTCTTGCTAAAAGGCATAACATTCATATATTGTATGAAATTACAGTATTTCCAAGGTTCTTTTCCACCAAGAGGTTGGGAAAACAGCCTGTTATTTTCTTAAGGAAGTTATTTCACTATGTAAACATAACAGGAGGGCTGAATCCAACTGCAACTACCATGGAAGTACATATTTTCCCTATAACATAAAAATCTATAGCACCTGCAATTGTTTTATGAAATGTCAATAAATAGCCACACATAGTTAGTAGCTGGACAGTTCCTTGGGCTATATTTCTTAAGAAAAATTTGTTGTATATTGTTGTTGTGTTATTGTTGCTCCTTTACTTGTTTTGGAACTTATTCTTTTAAACCATCTAAGATGTAATATTTGTTCAAATTATATGAAGGACCATGCAGTACAAACTTCTACTCAAAATAAAAGCCCAGGCAGAGCAGAGCACAGCTGGGAATTGGCTGGCCTCTGCAAGGACAGGATTGGATCAGGCTTCAAGGTGCCATGTCATCAGCAGCAGCTATGGGTTCCATACTCCTCAACTCACAAATGTCAAAGACAGCCTCAAAGGTCAGCATGAAAAATCTTCACTTGGGTGAGAAAGGAATGTAACTGTCTAGCCCTGGCCCCAGGGAGCAGCAGCTTCAATTGTTAAAGCCCTGGCCTAAAGCCCCTGGAGGAAATGAGCAGCTGATCTGATATCAGCCCTGAGTGGGAGCGCAGGGGTGAGGAGTGGTGACTGGCATGGTGGAGCTGGTGGAAAATCTGGAAAGGGAATCCTGCTCACAGACCAGAGTGCCAGACGGGAGAGAAATAAACTCCTCTCCCTTGATTTTGCCACCTTGGAGGAACTGAGAACTTATAAATCCCTAGAGTATACCCACCCCTTGACAAAGAATTCAAAAGTCAAGTAACTGACTGGGAAAATGCCCCAAAAAGGGAAAAGAGAATAAGAAAATAGAAAGTTACTTTCTTGGGAAGCATATATTTCCTTCCATCCTTTCAGATGAGGAGGAACAATTTAGGTCTTCAGAGGCAGACCTAAAAGTCAAGACTTCTGCATGCAAAACGTCCAAAATAAATATGCAAGGATCTCAGACCATAGAAGAGCTCAAAAAAGGATTTTGAAAATCAAGTAAGAGAGGTGGAGCAAAAATTGGGAAGAGAAATGAGAGCAATGCAAGAAAATCATGAAAAGCAAGTCAACAACCTGCTAAAGGAGACTCCAAAAAATGCTGAAGAAATTAACATCTTTAAAAATAGGCTAACTCAAATGATACAAGAAGTCCAAAAAGCCAATGAAGAGAAGAACACTTTAAAGAGCAGAATTAGCCAAATGGAAACAGAGGTTCAAAAGCTCACTGCAGAAAACAGTTCTTTAAAAATTGGAGTGGAGCTAATGACTTTATGAGAAACCAGGAAATCATAAAACAAAACCAAAACAATGAAAACACAGAAGACAATGTGAAATATCTCATTGGAAAAACAACTGACCTGAAAATAGATCCAGGAGAGGCAATTTAAAAATTATGGGACAACCTGAAAGCTATGATCAAAAAAAGAGCCTAGACATCATCTTTAATGAAATTATCAAGAAAAACTGCTCTAATATTCTGGAACCAGGGGGAAAAATGTTGAAAGAATTCACTGATCACCTCCTGAAAAAGATCCAAAAAGAAAGATTCCTAGGAATATTCTAACCAGATTCCAGTGTTCACAGGTCAAGGAGAAAATATTGCATGCAGTCAGAAAGAAACAATTTGAGTATTGTGGAAATGTCATAAGGACAGCACAGGATCTGGCAGCTTCTACATTAAGGGATCAAAGGGCTTGGAATATGATATTCCAGAAGTCAAAGGAACTAGGACTAAAACCAAGGATCACCTACCCTGAGAAACTGAGTGTAATACTTCAAGGGAAAAAATGGTCATTCAAGGAAATAGAAGACTTTCAAGCATTCTTAATGAAAAGACTAGAGCTGAACAAAAAATTTGACTTTCAAACACAAGAATCAAGAGGAGTATGAAAAGTTAAAGAGGAAAGAGAAATAATAAGGCACTTACTAAAGCTGAGTTGTTTACATTCCTACATGAAAAGGTAATATTTGTAACTCTTGAAACATTTTTCAGTATTTGGGTAGTTGGAGGGATTATGCACATATACATAGAAGGAGGGCACAGGATGAGTTGAATGGGAAAAGATGATATCTAAATAAATACAATTAAGGGGTGAGAGAGGAATATATTTGGAGGAGAAAGGGAGAAATGGAATGGGTCAAATTATCTCTCTAAAAAGCTTTTTCAGTGGAGGGGAAAAGGGGAAGGCAAGATGGAAAAAGTGAAGCTTGCTCTCATCTTTTTTTGACTTAAGGAAGGAATAACATGCACACTCAATTTGGTATGAAAATCTATCTTACACTACAACAAAGTAGGGGAGAAGGGGACAAGTGGGGTAGGGGGATGATAGAAAGGAGGGTAAATGGGAAGAAGGAGTAATTACAAATAAATACTTTAGGGGAGGGACAAGGTCAAAAGAGAGAATACAATAAATGGGGGGCGGGATAGGATGAAAGGATATATAGTCTTACACACCAGGACTATTAAGGAAGTCTTTTCCAAAACTACACATATATAGCCTATATTGAATTCCTTGCCTTCTCAATGGGGATAGGTGGGGAAGGAGGAAGAGAGATAAGTTGGAACTCAAAGTTTTAGGAATCAATGTTGAGAATTGTGTTTTGCATACAACTGGGAAATAGGAAATACAGGTAATGGGCTATAGAAATCTATCTTGTCCTACCAAAAAAGAGAGAAGATGGGGATAAGGGAAGGGGGTAGGGTATGATGGGAGGGTAGATTGGGGGAAAGGGTAATCAGAATGCATGGCATTTTGGGGTGGAGGGAGGGGAGAGATGGGGAGAAAGTTTGGAACTCAAACTTTTGTAGAAATGAATGTTAAAAAGTAAAAATAAATGGGGAACAAAATTAAAAAAATATATAAAAACCCAACTACTCTCTAATATACAGTCTAAAATGAGAAAAGAAATAATTTTCTTAATAATGACTGACATTTCTGTAGCACTTTAGAGTTCACAATAACTTTACCAACATTATCTCATTTTATTCTAAAAACAATTCTGTGAGCTAGATGTTGTTATTTTTAACTCCATTTTACAGATGAGGAAAAGAAGGCTCAGAATGATTAAGTGACTTGAAGTTTTGTTTTATACAAAAAAGTTTACTTAGTTTCTGTCCGACTATGGCATGTTATTCTGTTTAGCAATTTGTATTCTGAATATGAAGCTGTTGCTTAAAACTCAGGTTGGTCTCCAAACCTTTTCTTAAAAATACATTTGTATAACTATGTGATAATTCAATAATCAAAAAGAAGAAGGTGAACAAATACCTCATAATGTCAGGCAACCAGAAAACTCAGTACAAAGTCTTTAGGCTTTAATGTAAAGAATATTATGATACTGAATGTTACTAACCATTGGAAATACTGTCCAATGTCACTGTATGGAATCATAAAGTCTTAGAAGTAGAAAGGACTTCAGTAATCATTAATTCCAACCACACACCATGTCCCAAGTTCTTTTACAATACTCCTAGCAAGTGATCATGTAGCCTCTGTTTTTACTGGCAGACAGGCAGTTGAATATATCACTAAGTCAAGTCAGTTCATTCTATTTTTGAAAAGTCCACATTTTTTTAAATTTGATTTTGTAAAGTGATGGTATCAGTTTTTGTGAAGTTCTTTAAAAATAAGATATTCATATTTTCACATGTTTAAATGTCATCCTAAATAAATATGGTATGAAAGTAAATAAAGAAGATATAAAAGGCATCCTCAAAGAATCTTCTTGTCTATTATCTTGTTTTGTGAAATCTAGAACATGCTTATTAATCTTCTCAAAGGAAGAATTTTTGCATGGAAGAAGCATTGCATAAGTATATCAGTCTTTTACAAATGCATTGCCCTAAATAGTTGTTTTCAATTATATTTTTAAACAAACTTTTTCTATTAATTTATAGTATAATTTTAGATATTTTCTTTCATATCTGATTGCTCTTGTTATAAATAGCTCCCACCACTTTATCTTCAGGCTTTTCTACTTTCCTTCTTCCAACTTTATCCCATATCCTAGGTCTCATACCAGTGTACTAAGTAATCAATAAAAGAAGTTGTAGTCTATGAATGAAATAGAACATTAATATTCTGTAAGAAATAATGAATATGTGGAATTTAGAGAAGCATAGGAAGACTCATATGAATGGTGCATAGTGAAGTAAACAAGATCAAGAAAACAATATATACAATGACAACAATGGAAAAGCAAAGTATAACAAAAAAATGAAATTAAATTCTTTGAAACTATATTGCTGAAGTTTGGCCCCAAAAAAGAAATAGGGAAGCACCTCCTTCTTTGTGCCATTGGGAGGATTATGGATGTGGAACACAGCATATAGCAATAAACATTTTTGTTGATTTTGTTGATTCCCTTTTATCCTTTGTTTAATGTATAAAACCTTTGGGAGGGGAAAACAAAAGAAACACCATGAAAAAATTGGGTCATACAAAAACAAAAATGACATTTAATAATGAGCTAGCATTCAGACAGCACTTTAAGGTTTGGACAGTTCTTTGCAAATATTATCTCATATTATTCTCATAACATCCTGGGAGAGAGGTGTCAAGACAAACCCAAGAGCTATAGGAACACAATTACAAAACACTTCCCACAAATAAAGACCAATCTAAACCATTGGAGACATGTTAATTGCTCACAGGTTAGGCAAGTCAATATAATAAAAATGACAATTCTACCTGTTAATTTACTTATTCAGGGTAATACCCATGAGATGACCATAGAATGATTTTATAGAGCTAGAAAAAATAATGATAAATTTCATCTGGAAGGACTAAAGGTCAAGAATACCAAGGGAATCAATTGAAGAAAAAGTGAAGAAAGGTAGTCGATAAGTACCAGATTTTAAACTACATTACAAAGTGGTAATCATTAAAATTGCCAGGTGACACATTGGATAGAATGTTCAGCCTTAAGTGAGAAAGACTCAAGTTCACATCTAGCCTCAGATACTTACTATCTATGTGACCCTGGCCAAGTCATGTAACCTCTGTTTGCCTTAATTCACTGAAGGAGGAAATGGCAAAATACTCCAGTATTCTTTCCAAGAAAACACCAAAAAGGATTACAAAGAATCAGACACAACTGAAATAACTAAAACATAAAACAATAAAAAATACTTCCCACACTCCTGTCAGAAGACTTCTGCAGATAAATGAGAAAGGCATGAATGCAGTTTGTGTCCTGGATCATTAAGTATTTGCATGAGTGAAATAAATTCAGATAAAATTAGAGAGAAAACTATCAACTAGGGGGAAAATCTCACATTAATTAACTCTGGTAAAGATTTGATATCCAAGATATATAGGGAATATATAGGACATAAAGTCAAGTATCATTCCCCATTAGATAAATTGTCAAAGGATATGAACAAACTGTTCCTTAAAAAAAATTACTAGCTACTGGCAACCATATGAAAAATCATTAATAATATGAAAAATGCAAATTTGAAAAAATCTCAGCCTCTACTTTGTATCTAGGTAATTGGGATGATGATAAAAGACAGAAATAATTAATGCAGAAAAGTTATATGGGAAAACAGGAAGAAAAATTGGTCTAGTAATTTTGGAAAGGAATTAGGAATCATGCCAAAAATGTAAATAAAATACCTGTACTGTCTGACTCAGAGTTCCTGCTCACTCCAGGGCAGAAATCCAAAAGTCAAGGATAAAAAGAAAGGTACCAGATATACCAAAATGTTCATTATGGAGTGTACATGCTTGTGTACATGTGTTAGACAAGAAATGGAAACCAAGTAGGTTCCATGTTAGTTGGGGAACAGGTAAACAAATTATGCCACCTGAAAGTACATGTGGTATATGAATATTACTTAACTGTAAAAAATGATGAATTCAAGGAATTTTGAGAAATATGAGAAAGCTTGTATAAACTAATGCAGAGTCAAGTAAGCAGAACCAGGAAAATCACATATATTTATATGTGTGCAGATGTGTAATCCAAATTGAATACAGCAATGTAAATGAAAACAATAAAACAAAGCTGAAAACTATGCAGTTATGATTAACAATCTTGTTGCATGAGAAGAGATGAGAAAATACAGCTCCCACCCTTAGTTGGAGAAGTGAGTGACTATGGATATGGAATGCTATGTATGCTCTCACATACAATCAGTCTGGTATTTGGTTTCCCTTGCTACTAAGCAGTTACTGAAAGGAATTGAACACTGACCTAGATATTATTGGACAGAGATGTTTGAGAATCAATTTCGACTTTTGTTAAAACAATAAAATCACAAATCTCCAAACACTTAACTTTCAAGTTTTTCTGGGATGAGCTATTTAAGCCAAAATTGTAGACGTGTCTCTAATCGTTTCTCCTCTGGGTCTTTGGCAGTGTTGCTTTCCAGGTTTTGTATACATTTTAACTTTATCTTCTCTAAGGTATCCATATGCCAACATTTTAAACTGCTTTTGTACTATTTGTCCAAGTTCACCACGTTTCCTTCATCCTTCATTTGAATATCAACCAAACTTTCATTTTAGTGTGTTTACATTTTCTCCTGCATTCAAAAGGTGTTCATGCTAAACTGAACAACAAAATATTAAAGCTTAAAGGGTAAACTTTTCTAGAGAGATGCTTTCATGTTCATCATTCCTATTTGAAATCCCTTTGTTTTATTTGTGATGATTTCTGTTTAAATTATCCAGTTTTAAATTTGCCCATTTACATTCACTTCCAATACTATTTTCTTTCTCCTCTTCTTTCTTCCATTTCTTTCTTTTTCCTTCCTTCTTCCCTCCCTTTCTCTCTTCTTCCCTTGCTTCCTTTCTTCCTCCCTCCATTTTCCCCTTCTTCTCTTCCCTATCTCATTCTTCCTTCTTTCCTTTGATTATTTCTTTTTGTATGATAAAATGTAACACAAGTAATTGGACAAAATGTTTGTGAAAGGAGGCTGGAATATATATAAAGATTATGCTAGAAGCCTTGTTTAAATTCCTACAGTTAAGTAACTCTCCATATACAGTACTAATGACAAGATCAAGCTTTATTTGAACCATGGTTACAACATTGCTAGCTATGAAAGGATTCCAAGCAAAAAGTTTATTCATAAAAACTGCCAAAAATTAGAATGCAGTCTAATTCATGCTAAGTACCTGACTCAGTAAAGTACTCTTTTAGACTTCTGGCAAAGACAGGACATAAAAGTTTCAGCCAGATCTAGAATCCAAGTATAAGGTGCAAGAGAAACAACAATAAAAAAGACAAGTTTAAGAAACTTGAACTTAAATGAATTTGAATAAAGATAAAATAATTTTACCTTGAAAGGGGAAATGTCACTATCACCTCTTGAGAAGTGCACCATTTAAAAATAAAAAAATAAAAAATAAAGACTCAGGGATGGATTACTATAAAGGAATTTTTAAAAAATAATATACATGGGATGATAGGATTTAAAAAGGAGGAATTTATCATTTTTCCTAATTGGGTACTTCATGAGAAGAATATTTTTTAAAAATAAGCATAGAGGTAGGGGTTGTGGAAGGAATTATCTCACCAATTTCACTGATCAGGGTCAGGCAAGGAAAAATTAGGAAAATGCATAGTGTAAAATATCCCCAAAAAGTAAGCAATGAATAAGGCTGAAAAAAAATGTGAAGAAGAAAGGAGATCTAAGTATGTAGAAGAAAGGAAAGGCTAGTCAAAAGCAGGGGGTGAAAAAACAAAAAGCAAAAATCCTCCGACTAGGAGGAGCCTGATTGAAAAACGTAGGTAAAGATATACAGATACCAGACAGACACCCACAACCCCCAACCCCACCCCCAGTGATCTGCATTGGTCTGCAGAAGAGAGGAGGGAAAAGAAGACTGTTCCAAATATAAATAACTAGTACTGATTTCTTTCACCCATTCCTGTTTTCCTTTTCATTTTGAAGAGGGGAGTAGAGACACAGGGAGACAAAGAGAGTGTTTTAATGTGGTTAAAAAGGTTAGAGTAGAAACTTTCATGCCTCAGTTGAATTTAAAAAGTCAACGTAACAGTTATGGTTGCAGAAAAGGTTAAAACACAGAATGGCAAACTACAGCCTATGTCCCAGAAACTGTTTTTGTATCACCAGCAAGCTAAGAATTTTTAAAAATCTTTTAAATAAAGTTTTGCTGCATTTTAAAATGTAAAAAACCATTCTTAACTTCTAGTTGGTACAAAAAACAGACAACAGACCAGATTTGACTTGTGAGCTGTAGTTTGTCAACCCCTGAACTACAGGAAAGGGAGAGAGACAAAGAGACAAACACAAAGAGAGAGAGAGAGAAGCACAGAGAGAGAGAGGGAGAGAGAGAGAGAGATAGAGAGTAACATGGAAAGTACATTATGTTTAAAGATACTTTAGATAAGGAAACATCAATATTAAATATTTATGTATATGTAACAAGTGGCATAACACCTAAATACTTAAAGGAAAAATAACTGAACAATAGGAAGAGGTATAAATAAAACGGAAACCCATTGATGATATAAATGTGTCCTTTTCAAACGTAGAAAAATACAAGGAAAAAAGGTTTTTAAAAATTAAGAATCAGAATATACTATTTAATAATAAACTAATATTTAGAGAGTATTTGAGGCTTAGAAATTCTTTTCAAATATTATCTTATTTTATCCTCATAACACCCTGGGAGGTAGATGCTTAGTACTTTCAGATTTGGGAAGTGTGCTTGACCTGAGTAACGAAACTAATTTTTAGCCTCCTGGCTGTTGAATTCTTGATTTGGACTTTTGTAAATGTATTAAAACATTTCCTTCAGCAAAACTGCTGGAGAGTTAGTGTTGAAGCAACTGATTGCTGCAATGAGATTTTTCTGATTTTAAGTATAATTTTTTTTGCTGACTAAAAATCAGTTTCTTGTGGGGAAAAAACAAAAATAACAACAGATGAGAAAACTGAAACTAGAGAGATGGTGATAATCCTAGAGCTCCGTAGTTAAGTAAATGTCCTAGAATGGATTAGGACTCAGATCTTCCTCCCTCCTGGTCCACTGCTCTATCCGTTTTAACACCTAGCAACCTCAGTTAGATACAGTATCCATTTGTCAGATACTCAATGAGAAGCAAAATAAGTATCTTTATCTCTATTTCTATCTCTTTCCTGTCTATATACATAGATATATTGCATATATGTAGAGATATATATGCATTTTATATGTATATATGTATAGATGCATAGTGGCATCACAACCAGAAAATTCAATTTACACAATGTCCTAAGTGATGTAAGAGAAATCAACCTTAAAACACATATGGATTATTCTAATCAATCAATGACATGATCAGTTATGATTTTTTATGACTGATAGTGAAGCATGCTTCCCTCTTTTAGGTAGAGAAGTGGTGGCACCTACAGACATGGAACAAGGCATATATTTTCAGTTCTCAGTGAAACCTGTATAGAAACATACCTGGTCACAAGGAACTCATAGACAAATGCATAGAAGTATAGATATTAACAAGGGAATTCAAAATAAATATTTCAGAATTAAATGAAATTAAATAATAGAGACTAAAATGATTGGGTTAAATAGAAAACTTTAGAAATAAAAATTATTAGAAATTATAGTAATATCAGAGCAATACATAGGAGGAAATGTGTATCTCAACCCTTATATTAACAAAGAAGAGGCCAATGAATTGAGCACCTAAGTAAATTAACTAGAAAAAATTTCACATTTAAAACAAAAATACAAATTCTTTGAACTGATTGTTATAGGGGTTGAACGGATAGATATCTACAAAGCTGACCTTTCTGTTTCTTGCTAATTGTTTTTATCTGACTCAGCCCTAAGTAAACTTAGTGCTTTGAGATGACATAGGTCATCGTTGGAAGGCAAGTTAGAGCTGATTATTCAGTGAATATTTAAAAAGGAGTGACCCCAGTCTCAATTGTCTCTTCTGGCTGTGGATTTTGTCAGGATGATTTCCAGTTGTTCCCGTTGTGGGAATGGAGAACTACAACTTGCCTTATCCTCCACCTTAGACCTACATACAGTCAGAAACACATGTCATTTCAAGCACATACCCTACATAGGAAATCTTGAGATTGAGTTCTAGTCTACCTCTTTTGTGTTTTTTCTTTCTTGATCTTAGATAAATGAGTATTTATCTTAAGTTGGACATGCCTATGCAACTGTGTGAGCTGAAGAGGTCCAGTAGTCCTGGGTCCTTCTGGTAAGAGTTGGCTGGAAGTAATAGTAAAGAGTCTTCAGCAACTTTTCCTGTACTCTTGGAGAAGATGAACATTTAGGAAGAGAAAGGCCTGAAATCACAGGCTTGGATTAGTGCATGAGCAGGAATAAAGTGAACATGACCAAAGGACCTCAGAAAGCGGTGATCCTGGCCTGAGACTCACCACTCTGGGGACTAGGTCCCAGTAGAGCATACACAAAAATATTTCTTAGTTATAAGCTAGCATTTAGATAATGTTTAAGGTTTGAAAGTGCTTTACAGATGTTATTTCATTTCATCTTCACAACAACTCTGTGGGACAAGTGCGATTATGACCCCACTTTACAGATGAAGAAATTGAAGCTGAGACAGGTTAAGTAACTTACTTGCTCAAAATCACTGTTAATAAGTCTGATTCCGAATTCGAATTCAAGTTTTCCTAATTCCAAGGCCAACACTATCCACCTACTTGTCTTGAAGGTGTTTTATCTTGTTTTTGTAGTAGCAAAGAACTGGAAGCAAGGCAGGTGACTATTGATTGAATAAAATGTGAGTATAATGGAAAAATATTATTGCTCTACGTGAATCTATGGATATCAGAAGTTTAGAGAAGTTTGGGAGGATAAGTATAAAATGATTCAAAGTGAAGGCATCACAACCAGAAAATTCAATTTACACAATGTCCTCAGTGATGTAAGAGAAATCAACCTGAAAACACATATGGATTATTCTCATCAATCAATGAAATGATCAGTTATGATTTTTTATGACTGATAGTGAAACATGCTTCCCTCTTTTAGGTGGAGAAGTGGTGGCACCTACAGACATGGAACAAGGCATATCTTTTCAGACTTTGCTAATGTGTTGCTTTCTTTTGGTTTAACTTTTATCCTTTGTTGTATAAGCATATTCCATTGGCAACTGACAGAAATAGATTTTTTTACATTACTAACATTGATATGATTCACATTCTTTTTAATAAAATTAATAGAGTATAAAAGTTTTTTTAACAGTGTGATAGGAAGTAAAGAAGTGAAATCCATTCCCTAAGAATATTATGCCTTAAAAATAACTTAAATATTTCATATTCCAGAAACAAATGATATCCGCTGATTTCAAATTAGAAAGTTCAGCACATCCTTATAGAAAACTATAGCTATATTGTAAAAGTAATGTAACAGTGGTGTAAAACTAATGCTGACAATCTTCTGAGCATCTTTCAACACAAATGATCCCACTTTGCAAATTCAATTTCTTTTCAAGTTTCAGGTGTAACAGAACAGTAATAGCTTTTATTTCAAGTTATCAGATTATTTAGAAATTCCTTTTTTGCTTTCTTAATTTATTGCCTATAGATATTTTTGCTCAGTTCATGAATATGGAGATTAGATAACACAATAAAATTCAATTTTCTTGTGAAAGAATCTGAGAGAAAAAAACTGCCTTCTTCACAGAAAAAAGATCACCACCTGATATAGCTACTGATAGACCTATATTAGCTCAGAAAGGCCAGGGTGTCCTTTACCTGAAAGAAGTCCTAGATCTAGATTTATATTGAGTATTAGGGCAAATCTAGGGGAAAATCTGTTAGATTTAGAAAAAAAATCTCAATCTACTGTGTTCATTATACATCAAGGATTCTCTCTCTCTCTCTCTCTCTCTCTCTCACACACACACACACACACACACACACACACACACACACACACATGCAACACACAATGCTTGAAACATAAAAAATTCAGGTACAAGTTAAGAAAAACTTAAATGATATGGTAATCTATAAGTCATATTTTACTATTCCTGGAAGTTGACACTCTAAAAATTAAAGTATAAGATATTTTAGAGGACTGCTAAAGAGAAATCTTTCCTTTACCTCAGCTCTCCATGACATAAACAACTTTCTCAAGGTCTATGTCTTTTGGAAAGCAAGGCTGTAGCTTGGATTCATCACTACTATGTGCCAGGAACTTTGCAAATATCTCATTTGAGCACCACAAAAAACCTGCAAGGTAGGTGATGTCATTATCCCCATTTTACAGCTGAAGATGTTGAGGCAAAAAGAGGTTAAGTGACCTTCCCCAGGTTTTTGTTGCTGTTTAGTTGTGCCCAGTTCTCTGTGATCTGATTTGGGCTTGTTTTGGGGGTGGGGGGGTTTGTTGTTTTTGCAAAGACACAAGTGGTTTACCATTTCCTTCTCCAGATCATTTTTCAGCTGAGGAAACTGAGGCAAACAGCCTTGCTCAGGGTCATGCAGCTATTAAGTGTCTGAAGTCAGATTTGAACTCAGATCTTCCTGACTCCAGGCCAGACACTATATCCACAGAGCCATGGCTCTTCTGAAGTTGAATAAAGGGTTATGCTGAAGTAGGAAATTGGTCAATTTATGGATCCCCACACCACTGTCCTCAATTTTTTTAGTAAAGTATGAGGCCAGGTTCTCTGATGAAAGAGAAAGTGAGTAGGGGATGATGTCAGTGACTTGAAAAGAGCACAGAATATTCAGAACAGCTATTGTGGAGAGTATGATCAAAAGTCAATAAAAGGAAGTAAAATGATTTATATGTAGCAGTCCAGTATTGGGGTCCCACTTCAAAAGGTATGACACATTTGTAGTGATCCCAGTTAGCACAGTTGTATGACTGGCTCCAGTGGTGTTTACACTAATAGCATTCCAGTAAGATATGAAGAGGGCAAGTGGAGAAAGCAATCCAGAGTTGGTATTTGTAAAGAGAGCAAGAGATTTAAGAATTGAAAACATTGTATATTTGTACTCTTTAACTATAGAGCCATTGCTTTGTAGGAAGCACAGTTTATTTATTTACACTTATATTAATTCTGTTTTCCTCAGTTTTCTCAGCTGTAAAATGAGCTGGAGAAGGAAATGAAAAACCACTCTTGTCTTTACCCCCCCAAAAAAAACCCTAAATGTGGTCACAGAGAATTGAACACAACTGAACAATAGCAAAGAAAATCTGCAGGAATCAATTAACCTCTGTTTACCTCAGTTTCTTTAGCTGTGAAATGAGGATAACTACCTTTCAGGGTTCTTAGGATTATCAAATGAGATATTTGTAAAGTTTCTGGCACATAGTAGTCACTAAATAAATGCTTGTTTCCTTCCCCTGTCCCTTCTTTTTTTTCCAGTTTCAGAAGCCAAGGTGACCCTTCTCTTTATCAATGTCCATCACTCTTCTTGGGTATTTGATCCTTTCCCCTTCAGTCTTTCCTGATAGCTTTCCTGTAATTATCCTTTCATTAATTTTTAACCTTTCCTTATCCTCTCTGTCCCTGACACTTAGAAACATGACCAGACCTCCCCCAACTTTACAAAGGGTTTACTTGGCCCTGCCATTCTCTCAGGCTATTAATCTATACAACATTTACAACAAAACAAACAAAAAGAAAATCTGTCTGCATGGTTTTTCTCCACTTTCTCAACTCCCAGTCACTTTATTACCACCATTTTACTTAAACAGTTCCCTCTAAGGTCACTTTATCTTTCTTCCTAAAGTCAAAGATTTTTTTCTTATTAGCTTTCATCTTTCTTGACTTCTGTAACATTTGGCCCTCCTGATCACCTGCTCCAGGATACTTTGTACTTCCTGGATTTTTGTGATATTGCTTTCTCTCAGTTCTTTTCCAGTTGTCTTCTCTCTGTGTCTGTTTGGTCCTCCTTTGAAGGATCATCTTATGTTCCACTCTTAATGCAAGGTTGTATAGCCTAAAGCTCTCTTGCAACTCCTCTCCTCTTAACTCTATATTTTCTCTCCTACTAGTCTCATAGTTTCTATTGGATTTATTATCAGATCTACAGAAATTAGGTCAAATCTACATACCCAGACCTCTGTCTCATATATTTTAATTCAGTGGCCAATTCTTATTGATTCCAACTCTTAGATCTATCTATGTTCTCTACTTGCATCACAGTAACTGGGGTCCTGTCTTCCTCTATCTACCCTTCTTTGATCCATTTTCCACACAGGTACCAAACTAATATTACTAAAGTGAAGATCTAAACATATTGCTTCCCTGATGAAGAAACTTTAGTGACCACATGGTAACTATGATTTAAAAGGCAAACTCATCCATTTAGCTTCTAAAAACTTTCTCAAATACGAATTATGTCGCTAGTCTCATTATTCACCCCTCTCTCATACTTAAGACGCCGGTCAAACTGGTCTAATTTTATCATAATGGCAAATATTCCTTAGGCCTAGATTGTTTTCTCCATTTAGCTGCCTTTCCAACACACCTTAACTTCCTTCTAGGCTTACCCCAAGTGAAATCTCCTTCAAGATTCCCTTTATTTCTACGAAGAATGTTTTATATTTATATACATTTGAATTCTCCATACGTCCTGCCATTTAATTCATTTTGTGATTTATTAATGGAATTTCTCCATGTCTTTCTCTTTGATTTTTCATGTAGAAGGTATTTTTTCAATTGTATTAAAACTTTCCTAATTGATGCACAGTTAAAGGATATAAACAGGCAATTTTTGGAAGAAGAAATCAAAAAAATGTAGTCATAGGAAAAATGCTTTAAATCGTTATTGATTAGAAAGATACAAATTAAAACAACCTTGAGATATCACTTTACATCTATTAGATTGGCAAAAATGATAAAAGAGAAAGGCGACAAATGCTGGAGCGAATGTGGGACAATTTGGACATGGATTGGTTGTTTGTGGAATTGTACACTGATCCAGCCATTGCAGAGGGCAATCTGCTGTTACGCCCAGAGAGCTGTCACCCGACCATTTGACCTACCAATATCACTACTTGGTTTATTGCGGAAGATAATTAGAGAAAGGGGAGGAGCCAAGATGGCAGAGTAGAAAGATTCACCTACACTAGCTCTGAACCCACAGCCCATAAATTACCTGTAAAAAGGAACTGCTAACAAATCCTGGAGCAGTGGAAGCCACACAACAATGGAATGCAGGAGATTTCTGTACTGGCACCAAAGGTCCATCACACACTGGATTCAGAGCAGAGCCCAGTCCTGCCTTGGCCTCACAACCCTGAGAGAAGCAGATCAGAGTAGGCTTCAGGGATGGCATCTCCGGCAGCCAAGAAGGTCCCTCTGCCCACAGGTGCTACAGGTCAGTGAGAGAGACTTCTGCACTAGCCAAGAGGGGAGCGGGGTGTCTCCATAACTCAGGCCCCCTTGGGAGGCAGCAGCAGAGGCAGTGGGGACCAGGGGCTCCTGGGGCAGGCAGGAATTACTGAAGGTCTCCACATAAACCCCCTGAGGGAACTGAGCCCTGTGAGGCAGCCCTTCCCAGACCTAAGAACCTGAATTTAATCTTACCCTGAATAGAAGTCCCACCCGTGGCTGAAAGCCCTGAGGCTGTGGAGTAGCATTTGAATCTCAGACCCCAAGCACTAGCTGGGAAGACCTAGGCCAGGGAGTGGAGAGGACTCTCAGAAGTCAAATAACTGGCTGGGAAAATGCCCAGAAAAGGGAAAAAAAATAAGACCATAGAAGATTACTTTCTTGGTGACCAGATGTTTCCTCCTTTCCTTTCTGATGAGGAAGAACAATGCTCACCTCAGGTGAAGACATAGAAGTCAAGGTCTCTGTATCCCAAACATCTGAAATAGATATCCAATGGGCTCAGGCCATGGAAGAGCTCAAAAAAGGATTTTGAAAATCAAGTTAGACAGGTGGAGGAAACACTGGGAAAAGAAATGAGAGAGATG